>BCLF01000007.1:2067674-2154833 GCA_001602275.1 Zoysia japonica | reverse complement strand
GCGCGGCCGCGGCCGGCGTACCCCTCCCGGTGGAAGTTCGTGGCCGCCCTGCCCTCCCCGAGCTGACGCGCTGCCCCATCGCCGCCTCGCCATGTCATCCGGTAACTTGTCCTACTCGACTCATCCAAAGAAAGCACAAGGATCTCGAAACCCGTCGAGTACCCAAAACCTGCCTGAAACCCGATGGGTGCGGGTTTCAATTTTCACTCACGGGTATGGGTGCGGGTTTGATGTTGAACCGTAAAGTTTTTTGAAACGGGTGAGTTTTTGCGAAATCCGACCCGTTGACGTCCCTAATGTCGCTCCGAACCGGCCAACACACAGCAAAAATATTTGACCGACTGCCCCCCCCCCCCCCCCCCCCCCCCCCCCCCCCCCCCCCCCCCTCAGATCTGCACCACGCCAAAGAGGCCCTTATCGTCGTTAGGAGCTCAGCCGACGTGTAAACGTCATCGATTCCTTTTGGAATGCAGGTCGAAAGCCAGTTTAGTCAACTGATGTGTTCTGGGAGGATAGCGTGCTGTCGGGCTCGCGATGGACCTGCATTGGCGCTTCTGGCTCCTCTTGATTGGCTAATGGATAATGACTTAAGCACCCGAATTACTTGGAAATAAAGCTGCCTCATAATGACCCACCCAATTTCAAACGATATATAACTAGATCGATTCGAAGTGCTTCAGAGCTGACATTCTCTCTGAAGAATGCAGATACGTCCTTTCTCTGAAATCAAAGATGTTGCGACAGCAAAACCGCAAACGCAGTCGAAGACGATAAGGTGCAGGATTAATTAGGGAAGCCTCCTGCGTTTTGTTGTCATATAAAAGAAGCAATTCCTGACAGTGTCTTCACCCACTTCACTAGCGAGCTTATGTGCCTAGCTCAAGAAAATCATTGGCCGGCACTCCACGGGGCGTGAAAACGGCGTCAGAATCAAGCATGCTCCCTTGCCTATCATGCGTTCGGTTCTGCTTGGCCGTATAGATTCATGCAACCACCGATCACTCTGAGTCTCTGACCCATATACAGGCACAACCTGATGTACATAAACAGAATTAAAATTAGCATATGTCGAAAGTAACAACCTTCTCGCCAATCAGGGCATCCACTATCTCATGTCAGCCTCACCCATGTCGACATTGCTCATATGCACTCGTGCTGCAGCGAATCATATACATATGCCTACAAGTATCGGTACATGTTGACCAGTACTTCTACTGCTCTACTAATCTCCAGGTATAAAGCTAGGTGAATTCCAGGCTGCAATGCAGTGGCGGATCGGGTCGCGTTAAAAGTTTCGGCAGCCATGGGATGGGAGTGTTCCTGTGCAGGAACACTACTAGCAGTGTCCAAGACTCCCAAGGCCACGATTTTGGGGTGATTTGATGGGCGGTTTGATATGGTTCTTGTGTTCCGAATCGATCCAAGTTCTGGGGCCAGGCGTGATCCTGTACGACGGCAAAGGACCTAAGCTAGTACCAATCGGGGGCTGTTCTGCAGCTAATAATGCTTCGTCTTCAGAATCCGACGCCAGGTGACTATAATACAGGACACCACTAACCTAGCAGAGGCTGGATGACGGCGTGCATTTGACACAGGTCTCAATCGTGTTGGACCTACGCTGAAGAGCTGAAACAGAACCAAGAAATGCTTCAAATTGCTCCTAGTGACTACGAGTTGGAGAACACGACTGGATTAGAGTGCCGATTCCGAATTCCTGATACGTGCGCAGTGACGACAGGGTACGCAAATAATTAGCAGAGCTCACAGTAACGCTGGTGTCTGCATCTGTTATCGATTGATCTGATGGGTATCTCGTCACTTCGTCAGCTATCTTGGTCCCTGTTCGGACGAAATGGAGCGACGGGTGTTTCCTCTTCTGGCTTCATGCTCACCACTCTTTTTGCAAAGCAGAGTGCCACGGCGTGGAAGACCTTGTTATATGGGGCATCGCAATCCACTGCAGGTGCCTACCCTCTGCTCCCCCATCATCCTTTATATCAGAGAAGGGTTCTTGCAGTTACCCACCGCTGAAAGTACCATAACTACCATCCACTCGTGGCGTGCGTGCGTGCTGGAGCGTTGACGCATCATATGATGGTCCAAATAGGCCTACCTCCAACATGTTTTCCCTGAAAAATATCAGGTCAGATCTCAAACATTTGAAACTGAATTTCTTGGTCTTCAGTTACGGCTTGGTTGACCGGTACTACTAGTACCTGAGAAAAGAGCGTAGTACCTGAGAAAAGAGCAGTGGAGGACAATGGTGACCTTATGGTTGATAGGTTGAACTCTCCCGTTGCTCAATGTAGAGTTGTTGAGGATCATCCAATGCAACGAAACAAGTATCTGAAAATTCAGACAATCTGAATCCGTTAACTTACCTCAGCTCTGAAGTTTGATGACATCTACTTGCACATGGACTCATCCCTCCTGTCAGAATATGCTTCCTAGAAGGAGAAAAGTAAAACAGTGAGTATGTAGAGACAGAGAGAGATCAGTTGTCAGTCGAGGACTTAGGAATTGCTCAAGTCGTGAACATGATATTTCCAAAAAGTTGCAGGTTATTCCTTTCTTTCTCTGAGCAGTGGCAGGTCAGTTTTGACAGTGACCACTGAAGCAGCACTGGCTCTTTGCCAAGTCTACACACCTTCAGAGTGCTATCCGTGGCCTGCCTAGGCGTACTGATGCATGAAGTGGTTAGGATAACTCGGTATTGTAATGCAATCTTCGCTAATCATTAACTACTCATCATCGATTTCGGTCGCTGGACAAGGCAACCATGGAATTGAAAAACGTTCAGTTGCTGCAGCTGGACCGTTTAATCTGGCAATGGAGGTGGTGCCGTGGCATCGACAACGGCCTTCGACCAATGGTTACTTTTGGTACGGCTGTCCGAATTGGCTCGTGCTGAGCTGATTCTACGAATGGAACATGTAAATGTCAGCTTATGCGAGTCTGGCGCGAGGACGTCGATGCGAAATATCCGTCCATACAGTAGCATTTCTTTCTTGGGATCTAGCGATCGAGCTTCACCCCTCCCTATAATAGAATTTGTTCGTCACCATATATCAGCGTCATGACCTCGACGTCGAGCTATCCAGCAGCATATTACACGCACTTGCGAATTGAATCGCGATCATTTTACCTGCAGACAGAAATACCATTGTTTTTATTTCCAGTCGCGGGCCGGGATGACGCAGGTTTCATGTCCTTATATAACCAAAGCATGGATACAAATATGTGAGTTCATATATCCCATCCAATGTCCGTCCGACAACGTTTTTGACAGGATTAAACTACCTAAACGCCATCGAAAAATTATTGATCGGAGAGCTAAACAACACTGTACCCTGTGTTGATACGACAAGTAGGCCTAAATAAAAGCCGGTGTATACCTGCCACCTCGAGCTGATCACTCCGAGACTTGCTTTCCTTCTCCCTATAAATACCTCCTTGTTCATTGCCTCGAAGAGCAGGCGAGATAGCAAGATACATCTAAGCTTAGTTCAGCTTCTTCCAGGTAGCAAGCAGCTCGCGTGTGCTCACGCACGTTCACAGCTCGTCGGAGATGGCTGCCAACTCGAGAACAAACTCCAGGGCCAACTTCTCGAACGAGATCCATGACATCGCCACGATGCACAACTCCAGCATGCCCAGCTCGTACTCCAACGAGAGGTCGCTTGCGGACCTCTTTCCTCCACACCTTCTCAAGAAGGTGAGTCAGAGACCATCCATCCATCGTCTGGATGTTTCTGTTAGCACGGTTTTGAGCTTGGACTAATGCGTGCTGCTGCCATGGCGCGCGGGCTGCTCCCGGAGCAGGTGGTGTCGGAGGTGGTGTCCACTTTCTTGCTGGTGTTCGTGACGTGCGGGGCGGCGGCGATCAGCGCCAGCGACAACACGCGCATATCGCAGCTGGGGCAGTCGGTCGCCGGCGGGCTCATCGTGACGGTGATGATCTACGCCGTCGGCCACATCTCCGGCGCGCACATGAACCCCGCCGTCACGCTCGCGTTCGCCGTGTTCAGGCATTTCCCCTGGATTCAGGTAAGCGCGTGGCTAACAGCCTCAACCGGAACACTGCTTACTGCTCTCGATCAGTTCACTGTCCGCATTATTTCGAGCTTCTTAGTTTTGATTTTTTTTTTCAAAGTCGCCTCGATCTTAAAAGAAGATGATGGCAAGAACACTAATAATTGTAGCGTCCATTTGATTTAAGCTACATATGCAGTACGAATATTCCTACACACCCGTAGCGCGTCCCGATCGATGTCGTGTATAGGTAATTGGCCGGGTACCTGTCATCTGGCTTGTCACGTCTCTCGAACACAACAACTGGTTGCATATTTTAGATCAGCCAATTTCGGAAGTGAGATAGTAGTTGGTTCCGGTACATGGAGCAAGTCGAGTCGCCAATACCTATCAAACGCTGTCACGGGCCAAATTATTCAATTCTTAAACCTTAGGTGCCAAATTCTTCCGTCGAGCTACATATGCTCGTAGCTAAAAGAAAGTCAAGATAGTCTTACACGAGTCGCGTAACTTGTTTCCTGCACCAACCAATGGTGCATCACTCATATTCGTAAGCCACAACGACGCCCACGACCACGAGGAATTAAGAAACTTCTGGTAGCAACCTTGTCCTCCTCACACGGCACGTCCCTTTCCTTGGCACAAATTTGTTGCTCGGCAACACAAGCTCTTGCCGGAAAGACAGAGCACTACCGTGGCGGGGGCGCCAAAAGCTTGTAGAGCAACCCAGACCGGGACACGGTAATCACCGCGACAGTTGAGTTAGTGGCCGCAGCTGGCTTGAGCATGTAGTTGAGCGCTTGGCACAGTGTCACGCGTGCGGCGCTGGCGCGAGGTGAGGCATGCGCACATATATTCGGCCAGGATCTGCCGAAAACTTCGTGCAGCGCGGCCGGCCTGGCAGTCATACGGATCCGAACCCAATTCCGGCAGCTGGTGCCCCAGTTGCCGCTGCTATCTTCGCCGGGAACGACGACCGGTGAGGCTAACCCGAATCGATTCGATGCGCCGAGCTACCGCTGCGTGCAGAGAGTAGGGGGATCGAAGCCCAAGTCGCAGTCCTCCTCTGGCACGTGCACCGTTAACTGCTCGCTAGCGGCCGCCCCAGGGTTAAATAATAAAGATCTGTTTATATCTCTGTATTCGACGTGGTACGTGATGCTGGTTCTCTTTCTGCGGCTTTAAGGTCGACGCCGCTGATCGACGAGTGGTTCGTGTTCCGCAGGTGCCGTTCTACTGGGCGGCGCAGTTCACCGGCGCGATCTGCGCGTCGTTCGTGCTCAAGGCGGTGCTGCACCCCATCACCGTGCTCGGCACCACCACGCCGACCGGGCCGCACTGGCACGCGCTGGTTATTGAGATCGTCGTCACCTTCAACATGATGTTCGTCACCCTCGCCGTCGCCACGGACACGAGAGCGGTAAGTTGATTTTGATGTGGCTTTCCGCGCGTTTTGGCTGTGAAAACGTCCGTTTCTCACGCTATTTTTGTGCTGTGGGTGCAGGTTGGTGAGTTGGCCGGGATGGCAGTTGGGTCTTCGGTTTGCATTACGTCCATCTTCGCAGGGTAATAATAAAAGTATAAATAAGCGCGCGATTATTAGAAACCGACAACGCACATACACACATGTCGGCTTATTCCACTCACTAAACTATAAATCTCGTTGTTGAAACTAACGATTGCTACGTTTGATTTTTGAAGAACCACTTGCCTTTCGAACAAACACAACAAAGGCCAAAATGTTTAAAAGTGGATAATGATTTTTGTTCCAACAGCATGCAAATTATTAGAAAGCACCAGCCTTGATGACCTGGTTCGTTCGCTAAGTAATCTGACCCTGTCATCGACGATCGAGCACGCACGTCACACCGACAGTGTAGTGTAGTTAGTAAACATTAGCTAGAATGAAAAATGGATTAATTTTTCGAGCTGAGACGCGAGGGAAACCGAGTGGTGGTTGCAGGGCAGTTTCAGGCGGATCGATGAACCCGGCGAGGACGCTGGGGCCAGCGCTGGCGAGCAACCTCTACACCGGCCTCTGGATCTACTTCCTCGGCCCCGTCCTCGGCACGCTCTCCGGGGCCTGGACCTACACCTACATCCGCTTCGAGGACCCGCCCGCCGCCAAGGACGCGTCGCAGAAGCTCTCCTCCTTCAAGCTCCGCCGCCTCCAGAGCCAGTCCGTCGCCGTCGCCGACGACGACGAGTTCGAGCAAATCCAAGTGTGACATACGGCATGTCCACACGTCCGTGCATTTGGATGACAGTGCAAACTTGCTATTGTATTCGATCGATGTATCAGCTGTGTTACGTAGCTATGCATGTCTCTTTCTAGGCCTTCCATGGACGAATGAGTTGGAGTGCCAATGATAAAATTCCATGGACAAATTGTGGCTACCTGATCTCTCTGAAATCTACAAGCAAGTTGCACTGCGACATCGAAATGAATCACATGCTTAATGTAGCTTTCTCTCGCAGACAATGATTCTATTAAAACCGGTACCAAGCGGCGAACAATTTTTCAATATCTTGTTCTTATCTAAACGGCTTAAAATGTACATGTTCATTCCTATATATTCCCATATCCATAATAGGTTGAAGAAGCATCTACTCTGAGCTTTATATATGCGTCACTTGTATCATATTCTTTTTGGCATTGATACTTTTACGCAAATTTATTTTTTTCCCCTCACGTTTCACGGGAGTAGTATCTCCATGACGATGGTTTTGATATCCAGCTGTCATTGTCCTTGCATGATTAATTAAGGATGTTTTGCTGATGAGAAAGGCAGATCGTCGATCACTGGCTTTGATCTTTCCAAAGAAAAAGAAAATAAAAGAAAAGAAAACTGATTTTGAATAAGCAAGTAGTGGCTTAGATTTTTTTTTTTGTGAAAAAGTCGCGGCTTAGATCATGCCATTTGTGTAGCAGCCTGATGATATTTGCAATGCAAAACCATCATTACCACTTTTTGGGCAAGTTTTTATTTTGTGGTAACACTTTTGAACAAGTTAGAGGTTCACGAACCACGATTTCATGCAGGTGGGCTCTACATCTTTTCTTGAGACAATCACGGTGATGTAAACCTTGCAACAAAGTAAAAGAAATGGTGGTGAGATATGCGTGTTCTATAAAAAATCTTCTGGAACTTACTATTACCGTTCAATTTCCCAATTGCCTTTCGTTATCTTTCTTTGAGGCTGTAAAAGTAACACTGCAGGTTGAGAACAGTCTATTCCAAATTACTCACTCCGTTCCTGAATTATTGTGACCGTTAGACTTCTAACATCAACTTCCGTTTGTTTTATTCAAAAAATTAATTAAAATATGTAAAATTATATCTCATAATTCAAACAACTTCAACGATAAAGCAAATTATAACCAAGTAAACCATATTCATCAAACTTTTTAAAATAAGATAAATAGTCAAAGTTAATATTAAAAATCAACAACGATAACAATTTAGAAATAGAAAAAGTATTAATCTATCAGTATCAGTACATTGATCACCAATAATGGAATCTAGGAGCCGCAAAATTCAGTCGTACGTGCACATGAGATCCGACAAAAAAGATGACAACACAAACAAGTTAGCAAAACATTCTCTGGTTCTTGGCATTCCGAAATGGACCGCACAGTGGCAGCCACTTCGCCAAGACAAGAATCCAATCACTGCCTGAGCATATATGTCACATAATGCTCCACCACCGTGTTCCTTGTCATGGCCTCACGGCGCAGAACGATGTGGTCCGCTGAATGCATACCCGAGTCGTTGTTACATGATCACTACCGCCAGTTGGGTCCCAAGCATCTCAAAACTGTCGCTGAATGGCTGCCCTGCTGTTCAAGTGGCTGCCGTGGATGGCCTCCCAGCCATCCTTTTGGCTCCGGTGGTTCGACGGATTTTGCGCACGCCGGCCCCCCTCCCGTCCGCCGGCCACCTGCCCATCCGTCGACGTCGGCCCTGGATTCATGCCACTGTTGTTTGAGAGAGAGAAAAAGGTGGAGCTTGAAGAATCTAGAAATTTTTTATGGTTAAGTGGCACTTATTTTGCCATTAAGAAAGACATACCATATATTTTTCTATGACTACCTTAAACTCTTTTTTTTGAAAGATACTACCTCTAAATTCTAGTAATTGTATATAAAAGGATGGATTGCCACTGGCCCATCGGTCGACACTCAAAGTAACACACCACACACACACAAAGGAAAAAAAAAAAGAGAAAACCGCAAGCACAAGCACACTCAGAAAATTATCAAAGGTTACACTCTGAAACTGAACATAGGGCCACGACTTACTTTCACACAGTGACACGGCCACAAGCTAGCAAATAGCACGGCTCCTGAATCGTCTGTGGCCTGTGGGCATGGGCAGAGCATTGCCACGTCGGTCATGCCGATAGATGTCACAATTCATGATATTTTTCACTTGAAGAAAAACGTAACGCGTGAACCGTCAGTCAGTATCGAGTCAGGACGTGTAAAGCACGCACGTTTCTTTTACCCGGGTAACCCTGACCAGGTCTGGCTCCGGTGTACTTTCAACCGGCTGCCAACCCAGAGCTTTACCTTCCATCAACCCAATCCCATTGGCCACCCGGCGGCACCTCACCGGCGCCGACATCTGACAGCCCGGCCATCCTCGCCACTACGCCGCCGAAAGACGCCACATACCACCGCGACCGGCCCCCACCAGCGCTAGTGCACCGCGTCGCCGTCACCGCCCCCCGAAAACCTGAGCCACCGCCCGCACGGCAGGGCGCGACAAACTCCGTCCGGGAGATCTCCTTCCGTCTCCAAGCCAAGCCCACGGCCGGCTAGGACGCGACGCGTACGACGACGTCGACGAACCACGGCGTGCGCGCGCGCACTAGGCGGCAGCCCCGGCCCCGGATTGCGCGTCCCCGTCACGGCGTCCGCACGCGTGTTCGAGTTAAACTTGTGCTCCGACCACCGCCGCGTTCCTGTCGAGGTAACGATCATGATCGGCAAGCGCGACCGCGGCAGATGATTGAGCGGTCGCCACACGCGCGCCTTTCGATCGATGTGCACCAACTTTTTGACGGATCTCTTGGACCGCCGTGCCCGATCACTGGCGCACTAGCGGTTAGCTAATCAGGCACTGCCGATCGACGCCATGCGCCCGTGCACACGCACAGATCGGCAGCTCCCGCGTCCCGTCCGTGTTGGTATAATGCTAGTTTATGCGGGCACGTTTGCAGCGTCGCTTTAGCCTTCAGATCGAGCGTGTCCTAAGCTCCCAAATAATTGAAGCCTTTTTCTGGCTGTTCGGAGCTGGACGGCGATCAGTGGCCACTTGGGATCCGGATGCATCTTATTAGAGAGTATTATAGGATGATCTGATGCTTTTTCTGAAAGATCAGCACTAATCTCCTCTTCAGTAAAAAGCAGGGGGCGCGGTGGCAGTGGCAATATAGCCACACGGTTTCCTTTGCTTTATCAGTCTGGTCATATAATGGCAAGGTGCAGTGTAAAGAGGATTCAAACATCAATCAAACCTTGAGCGTTTGAAGAGACTGATGATGAGTATGCATGCCACGAACGTGCGGCCTGTTGTTTTGTTTACGAAAAAAAGGGATAAATCAGGCAGGTTACTCCACCTGGCACCTGATTCGACATTCAAAGTGCAGTCAAGTCATTATCTCAGAGCAAAACCTGCTTTTGCATCTGCCACCTGAACCATCTGAATCCTGAAATTGGACTGAAATAGGCAACCCCACCATCTGATTCCGCGATCAGCTGTCGATGCTCGATGTGCTGTCTAGTGTTGATCCTACACACCTTTTCTGCAGTCGAGTATTGCCATCCTGCTTGAGTGGCCATTCGTTCTGGATGGTCATATCTCTGGTGGTTATCTAGACGCTACTACTATTTAGTTGGAAAGCAATACTAGTTAACTGGAGCGCAATCGTATGTCGTATCATTGCTGTAAATTTGTCATGTGAAAAAAAGGGATGAGATTAGATTCAGATGATCATATCACCTTTTTGTGTTGGAAATAAAGTAATATTATCTAATGCCTTGCATCATCCATCAGATACAGACAAAAATTGGTGCAACCTTTTTTTTTTTTTGGAGGGATCAGGTCGTAGTGCGGCCTTGATATTTGCTCGGGTAACCATGTTTTAGGCTAGCCACAAGCACATCCCTCAGAATGATTCTGCTCCTACTGTACTATGGCAGCCCAGTATCTGAGGCGGCCCATTAATCCCCTTGAGCAGTTCTACCTCCTTTCTATAAGGAAATCTTTTCTTGCAAGGAAACAAAGCGGGAAACGTCTGATTTTCAGTAGGACAAGTTCTCTGCTGCCTGCGTAATACTACTGAGGTCCATGGACTATGCTCAGAGCTTTCCAAGCTCTGGAGTCCGGCCGGCATGATGCGTTTTGACCAAGCAGAGTCTGAGTACCGTGGACGTTTGACTGCATGAAACCTTGATCTTGTAAAACGTCCAGCGCACCTAGAAGTACTGCAGGAGAATACTTCTACATGGTTGTAAAAATATGAATCAGGACCTTCCAGGAACACTTGCTTTATTTACAAGCAACGCATGAAGCCCCATTCGCGGCGTCCCGGGGTGCACCGTACACGCGTGTTAAACACAGTGAAGCTGGCACGCTATCTCTGTGTCATTCCGTGTTCAGGACTAGTATTGTTTTTCCTCGGCTCGCCTCGTTCCCAGCCGACGCGAATTGGTCCGCGGCCTCCGTGTTTCCATGGAGCTGGTCTTGGTAACAATTGTGGAGTGCGGACTACTCATCGTCGCCGATCCGTTGGTTTTCCCCAGTTTGGGAATCCGTAGAGCTAGTGGTGCGTGACTTCTTGTGCAGGTGCACTAATTCTGGCTCACGTTCGAGCCTAGTCAAAGAGTTATGAAGTGTCCAGTCAACTTGTCCCAAAACTCAACCATCTCTACGAGTAGTTTCTCCACAAAGTGAAGTGAGCAGCGTTATCTCCTATCCGAAAAATACTCCACTCAGCATAGAAATGCATTCAGAGGCCTGAAACTCTTCCTGCCCTCTGCTCTAAAACGCAAAGTGCTTGTCGGCCAACATTATAATTGAACCGATGGGTGTAATTAATATGCGCATTATACTGTAGATTATACTCTTACTATAGTAGATACTTTGAACTGCTACTGATTTGAGGTTTGCCTGAAAGTGAAACCCCATGTTTACTGGGACCCAGGAGCCGCTGTCCCATGCCACACGTGCACGGGCGCAATGCCGATGTGCGAGGCACGGCGCACCACGCGGTTAGCTGCGTGTGCACACGCACAAACACACGGCTTAAGCACATCGATTAGCCGCGCCAAAAGTACAGAGGGTTTAAATTGGGAGTCTGCACCCTGGAAACATGGGATCCTGGATGCGAACAAACTTATTACTGCATGCAGGGGTCGCGCGTGACGAGGCCGCATGAGAAGAAGAAAACTTGAAATCGAAGGGTTTGACCCACCCGATCGAGTAGGGGTAGCAGAGGCCGCACGAGTGGGTGTGGCACGGCCCGATCGAGGTCAAGCAAGCAAGAGACAAGCCACAAACTGACATACCTTTCGAGGATGGATGCGGGGCCACCCGTCAGTCAGCCAGCATTCTACATATTTTCAGGCTTTCTGGTTTCAAGCACCATTATTCATGAGCTGAAGAGATTGAGCTCGCAAATGTCCTTGAAAAACCCACTGCCCTGTAAATATGCAAACATGATTATTAGTTAGCATAAAAACAGTCTGAAAGGATTTAGGTAGCAGATGTTACTAGGTACAAGAGTGACCGTTTATGGTTAAAGAAACATTATAGTACAAGAATGAGTATAAACTCTCGTAGAAAACTTGCGTCGGTTACTATGAACCGACCACTAGCCTATGTGCTCAGAGATTTGACCCTAGAACCCTCAATAAACCCTATTAGTGACTCCTTCGTTTCATTTAATCCTAGGCTTCTTACACTGTTGGGTGCTTGGAGGACAGGGTTTGGAAAACATGGCCCATGGGATTTTGGGTTTCATATGTTTTCCTTACTTTTTTTTTCCGAGTTGCGTGGGAGGAATGAGAAGCACTTGGATCCATGCAGGATTTTCGCATCAATGTCTGTAGAAGTTCTGTTGACGAGCCCGATGCAGCACCAGGTGCACGAATGGGCAAGTCTGAAGCTTTGATTAAAGAATGATGGAATGTGACTATGATGGTGACCTAGTGATCAGTGAGGTGTCTTGGATTCTCGCGCATTTCTTGGTAATTTAGCCAGCTTGTTTCATCTCTGGCGCCATGGTGCACACATCAAGCCTGTAAAATATCATGTCAGAACATTTTGCTTCAGATGAACAAAAGCTTTCTGGTTAGAAAATAAACCAAACCTAACTCTTGCTCAAGTATTGGCTGACAGTAGTCAAGAATAGTGTGCATTCAAGTTCACACGATTGGTGATCCATCGTAGACAGACAAAACCAAAACTTTCAGAGTAGTGGCAACCAAACGGATACAAAAGTAACCCTAAACGACAAAAGTAGTTAATAGGTCATAGTATTTCCAACCCCGCGTTGGCAGCGTGTTGCATGGCAAAGATAGAGAAATGATATCCAAAGATGAGCATTATCTTAAGTTCTTAGCACCTTCCTTGCGGTACATACAAACACTTTAGCCGTAATATCTTGTCAGCAGCGAATATATCACTATCCAGGGATTAAAATAGGGGTAGGGATTGAGGATTGAGGTTAGATTTCTCACAGGTTTGACTAAGCACAAGCTTACAAAAGCCTGCGACATTAGCATCCTTCCATAGAAGAATGGTTGTTATTTTTGTCAGACATGACTCTGCATGTGAGTTCTAACCCAAGGAAAAGAAACTGCATATTCAGACAGCTTAGCTAGAAATATATATTGGATGGCAAATGTAGTAGAGTGCCATCTCAGTAAGTCATTCACTGTAATTCATAACTCGCGCCACATAAAAGTTTCTGTACCAGCAGTTTTATTGCATGCTCTTTTTCTCTATTTAATTACACAACTTGGATAAGTAAAAGGTCTTTATTATTTTGAAAATGAAATAGATTAATTACATCTCACATTATAAGACATGACCATATGAAGCTATATTTCTGTCAGAAACAATGCTGAAACTCGAAATTGAATGTTGATGAACACATGAAAAACATAAAAATGAGGAAGAAATATGCACAAGTTTTTTTCTGTGATGTTTTCAAACGCCTTCTATTTTCTGCACAGGTGAGAGGGGAACGAATAAGGGTAAGGTGTGACCCAAAAGAATTTTTGGATCAGGAGAGGATGAAAAGTATATGCGCATAACGATGTAAAATATTGAAGATGCCAGAGGGAACTAGGCTGTCATTGTTCCAATATAGTACTGTACTACCTGGAATTTGCATGTCTCGGGACCCATAGAAATTTAACAGAGCACAATAAAATATCAGTAAGGTAGCCATCTAAAGAACTAGATTATTCTGTGAAGAGGGTTAATTCTAAGCAAAAAGACATACATTAGATACAAGGAACTGGACAGTCAATTAGTTTATTAATTATGTTACTATTAAATCAAAAGATTGCTAATCCCAAACATACTGCAGAATTTGAAAACCTCATTGAGATCCTCATCATGGAGGGGACAAAACCCTATGTGAGTTCAACCATAGGTGAAGGGTTTTAAACTCTTCTATAAGAGCTGTTCCTCAGAGCACAAAAGGGTGATACGTTAGCCAAAGAGTAGGACGGGGAAACCCTACGAAGTGAGCAACCGAAAGAGCTAAACCTGCAACTCTGCAACTAAGCTTGTGCCTTTTCTTCTCTCTTTCAGTAGCTGCATGTTACAGATATCCCAGAGCGTTTCTTGTAGGTTTCCTCCAAGTTTAACTCCTTGTTGATAAGAAAGCAAGCAGAGCTTGGAGCTATCCTTGTCTGCTCTGTGTTGGTCTTATATATAGAGGAAGAGAGTTTTTTACCTCCAGTAATCAGTAGAGACAAAACTATTTTAGCTAGTGCCTAATAAGTGGAGTCTGCAGTTTAAATGTTTGGGTTTAGCTGGTAACTTCTTGTAACCACAACTAGGTGAGAGCTTATTGAACTACACTACGTCCAGCTGGTTGCTATTTTACTGTGGCAAACATATGGATGAGATCAGAAGTGATGATATGGAGAAGCAGGAGGAAGTTATGTTACCTGGCTTCAGGTTCCATCCCACAGATGAAGAACTCATCGGGTTCTACCTTAAAAGGAAAATTCAGCATAAGTCTCTCCCCATTGAGCTCATCAGGCAGCTCGACATCTACAAGTATGATCCATGGGATCTCCCAAGTAAGCTTCTTCGCAAGTCTTTCCCTTGTTAACTACCATCTGAATCACTGCAGAAACAATTCTGGTTTACTACGCATCTTGGCATAATTTTCACAAATAATTTTACAAGCACCTGATTCTGTCTCGAAGTTTTTTCTCAGGAAATAAGTAAAAGATGTTATAGTGTTTTTAATTCCTACTTGGAATACTCACTGTACAACATTCAAGGTTGTGAGCCCAAGCTGGTCTCTAGGGTTAAACCTCACAAATACCGCTAGTATGGTCTGCAAACCTATTATAGGGACAAGCCTAGTGCCGAGATAGACTTACCAAGTTCAGCATAGATGATAAAGAAGATGTATGTAGTGAGTCTGGCTCTGAGCTCCAAGATCATGGAAGTAAATGCTGAACTTATGCACTTAGTGTATGTCACCGTGCTGCATAACTGGTCCAGAGTTTTTGCCATTCTGTGTTTTTAGGTCTCAATGATCGACCCAAAATTTAAATGGATCTATAGTTCTAGATGATACTGTGAAAATAATCAGCACGGATATCACATATAGTTACTAACCAAATATCTTTTTTCTTTCTTTATAAAGAACTAGCTAGTACTGGAGAGAAGGAATGGTATTTCTACTGTCCGAGGGATAGGAAATACCGGAACAGCACAAGGCCAAACAGGGTAACTGGAGCGGGCTTTTGGAAGGCCACTGGAACTGACAGGCCAATCTACTCTTCTGATGGCAGCAAGTGCATAGGCTTGAAGAAGTCTCTTGTCTTTTACAAGGGCAGAGCTGCCAAAGGTGTAAAAACTGACTGGATGATGCATGAATTTCGTCTGCCATCACTTACCGACCCATCATTACCACAGAAGAGGCCACTTGAAAAGACTATTCCAGCAAATGTAAGCAACTTTCATGCTGCAATATTTAAGAAAACTACAACATATTCTACTCATAACGAAAATATAAGTCTGGATTCATATGAACACCAAACTTATATCTACTTACTCATGATAAGCAGGATTCCTGGGCAATCTGCAGAATTTTCAAGAAAACAAATTTAACAGCGCAGAGAACGCTGTCACACTCTTGGGTCTATCCTCCCTTATCCAGCACAAATGAAGCCTACATTCCTCCTTCCACACAGGCTACACAAAGAAGTCGGCACTGCTCAGAGAACACATCGTCTACAATGACTGACAATATCTCCTCCATCCAGTTCACTAGCAGCAGTTACTTGTCTTCAATAGTTCACTCTTCTTCCCACAACCCAGTGAGTATCATTGACAGCAGCAGCAGCAGGCCAGCTGCATCCACTGCGCTTCCCCCATCAGGTGCAGATCATCAGAATATGAGTGTCGTCTCGGCAATCCCACTGGATCTTCCTGCAGGGATGGATATCACGTCCATGGTACTCAATGTTACACCCACTTCGCTCCAGAACGTGAGCAGGATCCCCACAAACATCGAGTTTGGTCAACCACAGCACTGCAACAGCAACGGCAGCAGCAGCTTGGTCACTAGATGCACTGTTGATCTGCCTGATGTTGGCAGCGGTATCAATGGTGCTCAACGTTCCATAAACTTCCCCTTCAACATGCAAGGAGCGCTGCCAGATGACTGGAGGATGACCTTTCCGTGGGACTCTCTCCCTTGCACTACTGAGCTCTCAGCAATATACCACTCAAGCAAGTGCTATACTTAGTTTGAACTCTGTACTGATTTAGTTTGTTTTAGAGTGCAGCAGACAGCAGAAGCTACCTACACCTGCTAGTATTGCTGTTAGCATGAATTAGTGTTAGAATTTCAGTGTGTTAACAATGAAGCTAGCAGAGTGATTAGGATGCATTTAGTAAGTTAGTACCTTCTGTGCAATGTAGGAGCAGTTGTGATCTTAACAATGCATGTACAACACTGTAAGACTGCAAGATAACTTAGCATCAGTTCTGTCAGTTCCATATCCTAAGAAGTAACACTCTGATCCTCATCAATTCTCTTATTATTTTCTCCTGGTTTCATACCACGATGAAATGTTAGCGCATAGACATTCAAAAAAAAACTCAACGATAAGCAAATCGAATACCTAAGTTTGCACCGAATTGAAACAGCAATGCTTACCGTATAGTCGTGAGTTTAGCATGCACGGCCTGGAGCTGTAGAATCTGATTTAGTCTGTCAGTGCGCACGGGCCTGTTGTCTTGCAAGGTATCGCGTCTCGCGGCGCTGCAAATCCCTCGCGCGATCTATGCACTACGACGGCGAGGCGAGTCTTCGCTGGCCTGGCGCAGTGGTGCGAGAAGCAGTTTCTCTGGTGCATTTCGCCGAACGGGTGGAGCGCACGCCCGGCCCGGGCCTCCACTTTGGTATCCTGGACCATCGGCTGAGTAGTTAGCAAGGATGGCGCCGGCAAGCTGGCAGGCACAGCTCCACGCCGAGACGCTGCAACGGCAACCGCGATCTCGAATGAGGAAGCGGAATTTTAAGCGGCAGATGGAGATGATCGAAGAGCGAAACCGCCAGCGCCACGCTGGACACGTTCAGAAAAGTGGAAAGGCAGGACATTCGCAGATTTGTCTCGGGCCCGCTTTGGAAAATGCTTCGGCCCATTGGAATCAAGATTAGGCCCATATAAGGTACAATTGGGATCTAGGCCAGGCAGGGCATCCACTCAAAGCCCACAGGTCCACACGGACACTTGGTGCCCCTGAGCCCACGAAAATAAAGAACTGGTGTTGCCATGTGCTTGTTAGGCAATCTTCAACACAACTAGCAAATGCGACCAAACCAGAAACACAATACCAGTTGTTTTTTTAGTCAAACTTGTTAGTGCCCTTTGGCAACTATAATCATGTCAACGTTACATAAAATAGGCTCACTGATAGTAGGCCCGGAGAGGGTCTCCACCAAGTGCAACGCAGCCAGACACACCGAACAAAATCCACTCCAAGAGTCCAAATCCAATCTGCGATCACACCACTAAACAACTTTCCTCACATGTCAGTGAGCCGATCCCTTTGTCACAATCACACCGGGGCGACATAAACTCACACTGACAAGTGGATCCACGCGAACCCAACCGCGCCCTCTAAACCAAACCCACTCGGCGCTGGAAACATGCGCGCCCATTTTTCTCGACCCTGCCCCCGGACGGACTCGCTCGACACGCTCGCCATGGCCGGAGGCCGATCCTCCGCACGGCGTCGCGCGGTGCTCGCGGCCGTGATCACACTGATCCTCCTCGCCTCCGTCTCGTTCCTCCTGTCTGGGACCTCCACCACCTCTGCCGCCGCGAACTCGCCGGCCTCGCGCCTGGCCGTCGTCCAACGCCACGCCGAGGACCAAGCGGCCGTCCTCGCCGCGTACGCGGCACACGCGCGGCGCCTCAGCGCGGCCTCCGCCGCCCAGACGGACGCGTTCATCGCCATCTCCGCGCGGCTCTCCTCCATGGCCTCCCGCGTCACGCTCTCCACCGTCGGGCTACTGGAGAAGGAGACCCGAGCGCAGGTCAAGCGCGCGCGCGCGCTCGCCTCGGGCGCCAAGGAGGCGTTCGACACGCAGTCCAAGATCCAGAAGCTCTCCGACACCGTGTTCGCCGTCGGCCAGCAGCTGCTCCGCGCGCGCCGCGCGGGCGTGCTCAACTCACGCATCGCCGCGGGGTCCACGCCCAAGTCGCTCCACTGCCTCGCCATGCGCCTCCTCGAGGCCCGGCTCGCCAACGCCTCCGCCATCCCCGACGACCCGCCCGTGCCGCCGCCGCAGTACACCGACCCGTCACTCTACCACTACGCCATCTTCTCCGACAACGTGCTCGCCGTCTCCGTTGTGGTGGCCTCCACGGCGCGCGCTGCCGCTGAGCCCTCGCGCCACGTATTCCACGTGGTCACCAAGCCCATGTACCTCCCCGCCTTCCGCGTCTGGTTCGCGCGCCGCCCGCCACCGCTCGGCGTGCACGTTCAGCTCCTCGCCGTCTCCGACTTCCCGTTCCTGAACGCCTCCTCCTCCCCTGTTTTCGGACAGATCGAGGCCGGGAACAGGGACGTGGCGCTGCTGGATTACCTCCGGTTCTACCTCCCGGAGATGTTCCCGGCGCTGCGGAGGGTGGTGCTCCTCGAGGACGATGTGGTGGTGCAGAGGGATCTTGCCGGGCTGTGGCGCGTCGACATGGGCGCCAACGTGAACGCGGCGCTGCACACGTGCTTCGGTGGGTTCCGGCGGTACGGCAAGTACCTCAACTTCTCGGACCCCTTCGTGCAGGAGCAGTTCAGTCCCCGCGCGTGCGCTTGGTCCTACGGCGTCAACGTGTTCGACCTGCAAGCGTGGCGGCGGGAGCAATGCACCGAGAAGTTCCACCGGTTCATGGAAATGGTAAGCCTCGATCTGCCCTATCAGTGACCAGTCCAAATGAAAATCGAGCAAAACTTCTCGTGTTCTGAATGAAGTTCTAACGTGGTACGCTGTTCCATGCCAGAATGAGAACGGAACGCTCTGGGACCGGACGTCTGTTCTTCCAGCCGGGCTTGTGACGTTCTACGGCAAAACGAAGCCGCTGGACAAGTCGTGGCATGTGATGGGGCTCGGCTACAACCCGCACATCCAACCCGAGGACATCCGTGAAGCAGCGGTGATTCACTTCAACGGGAACATGAAGCCGTGGCTCGACGTCGCGTTCAACCAGTACAAGCACCTCTGGACCAAGCACGTCGACACGGAGATGGAGTTTCTGACGCTTTGCAACTTTGGTCTCTGAAAGCCGGACGAAACCGCACTTCGCAGTGAAACTCTGCCTCTGCTGATGAATGTGCACGGTGGCCTGTTTGTTGCTTTTGTAATCGGCTGCTGGCTACTGTGCCAGGCCAGGTAGCACGAGTTTGGAACGCAGAAATTTTATAAAAATCAGTTTAATTTTTTTAAAAAAACATAAAAACGGAAATGAATTCCGCGTTTCAAACGGTCCGTAGTGTATGCTTCTCTCCATCGAACTGAGTAGGTTCTGTTGCAACTTTGTTATTACGAATCATCTAGCACGTAGATATCATATCCTTTGTCATTTGACCATGTTTTGCTAATCAACACTGTGATGTACTTACTACTTTTTTTTTATAGTGTTCTTGTGATTAATATGACCTTTCTGTATTCTAACTCACAGCGGTAGCTTTACGATTAACACATCTATAGTTGATTGCAATTCGTATATCATGTCTGCAAACTAACTCATAGGAAAAGTTCATTGCCGTACCAATTGGATTGACTTCATTTTATCATATTCGAATGATTAGTTGTATTGCATGTTATATTAGAATTTTGGGTTTGTTCTTACTTTTTTACATTGTTCTCAGAGTGACTTATGGAATTATGGTATTATCTTTTTTCTCGATGGAAATGATCTACCTCTTGATGATTACAAAATCATTTTATTGGCTCATCAAAATCATCTAATTTTTTAAAACTAATTAAGCTATTCTATATAAATTTAATCAAGAGTAGTAAATCAAACCTAATATGCTCAAACATATTTTCTTTCTCTGCAATTTGGAATTCCACCTGTTGAAACCGGTTCGCTGTTCCCCACGACGCCCACTATGTTGTGTGGGTCGGAAAAAAAAGAGACTCCGTTCCGTCGATTCCCCACCTGACAGCGGGAAATAACTGGATTGATACGGTGACAGCCCAATTGGTAACGCCACGAGGCCCAGAGTGCCGCGCCGCCGTCGTCATATATCCCTCCCGTGTCGTGACTCCCGTCACGCACCCCTTCGCTCGCTCGCCTTCGGCCGTCTCAGATTCTCAGGTGCGCTCTGGTCTCTCGGGGCGGATCTGCGCCCAGTAGATTTCCCCCCATTTTTTTCGCTCGCACCACCAATCCCTCATCGATGCTTTCGATTTGGAGCGGTTCCAGCACACGCTAGTTTGATTCTGGTGGATTCAGCGCGGCTGTTCGTAGCGATTGACTCCTCTGTCTTCTCTGCCTGTTCGAATCAGCGATGGTGAAGAAACTCAAGCGCAAGGGTGATGCCTCGGCTGCGCCGCGGCCCAAGGCGGCCGCCCCCAAATCTGCCAAGCCCGAGACGTTTAAGAAGAGGAGGTTGGTCAAGGCCGATCCGGAAAAGCTGAAGGCGGCCGCTGTTAATTCCGCGGCCGCCGCGGAGGCATCTGCCTCGGCGTCCGCGCCGAAGACTGTCGAGACAAGTGCGCCGTCCACGGCTGCGACTCCCAGTGATGTGGGTAGAGAGCGCAACCGTGGAGACAGTAGTAAGAAGGATAAGATGAAGGGGAAAGAGGAGGAGAGGAGGCAGGGGGAACACGGCAAGACGGGTGGGAAGGGGAAAGAGGAGCAGAGGAGTAACAGGGTAGAGAATAATAGGACGAAGGGGAAGGAAAAGGGAGGGGACAAGAATGGTGCTGGCTTCATATTCATGTGCAGCGCCACAACAAAGCCGGAGTGCTACCGTAATGGTGTGTTTGGCCTTCCCAGGGGGAAGATGGATGTGGTAGAGAAGATCAGGCCAGGAGCGAAACTGTTCCTTTATGATTTCGACCTGAAGCTGATGTACGGGGTGTACAAGGCAACAACAAAGGGAGGGTTGGACCTTGTGCGACATGCGTTTGACGGGAAATTCCCTGCGCAGGTAAGCCTTAGACCTCATTCTTTGATTGCTTGCAATGCACATTTAATCCTGCACTGCAATTCATTATGTTAGGCTAAATCTAGGTGGCATGGTTGTATTTCATTTGTTTATGATTGTGGTCATCGATAGGAAAACAGAGGTTCTTTGTTCCTTTGATCATTACATAACATTTATAACAGTAGGATTTGATGGTGCATTGAGCATCGAATTTGTCCCCTCCCAGTATGCTCATAATCTTTGCTTTAGTTTACACCGAATTATTTGATTATTTTTCCAGTAATTTTGAGCACTTTCATGTGTAATCATGACTAAACTTTAATTCCCATGAACACAGGGTGGGCAGGGGAGCTATTCTTCTGTTTTCTACTATTTCAGGATTTGAATCTTTGACACATAAATTGTTACCCTGAAATGACTACACTAAGGCCATGTTTGGGTGTCTTTGTTTTTCAATACCAAAGTATTAAGAAACCATGGTTTTAGAAGCCAACATCAATCAAAACCATGGTATAGAAAAAACAGGTCATGAGTGAAGTTTTCAAAACTGCAAAATGGGCACACTTTTACCAATACTATGGTTTTGAAAACTACAAAATTTATTGCTTCCAAACACTTCCTTACTTTTTAAAACCAAAGTTTTTAGCAAAACCATAATATTCTTCTAATACTCCAAAAAATACTTTGTATCCAAACAGGGCCTAAGTTGCTTCCACCCTTCTCAATAAAATAAATTAATATGACTAACACCTCCATGTGTCACCCTGTACTTCATACATTCTTATCATTGGACTCTGATATGTTTTATCATTGGGTGGAAATCTCAGAAATCTGCAAGCACTGTATTCCAGACTGCTGCCGTGCCAATCACATAGTGATTTTCTCCTTTAGTTTACAGCTCGGGATATAAAATATCTGACTGCTTTGTACTTCTGATTTTCTGAAATGCTGAGAATCACATTTTAGCATATTTTTATGGCAATCCAGACATCTCTATATGTCCAGACTCATGTAATAAATTTACAAACAAGTAGCCACATTCAAACACCTCTAATATATTTTGCACCGTGATCTTATACTACAAAACTGTTGATTGGTTCAGCAACAGTATTAGATCCATGCAGCAGTGAATCTTCATAAATAGTTTGCCATTTTCTTTATGCTAGTCAACGCTTTAACTTGAAAAGACAAATAACTACTGCAGGATGAATGGTTTTAGTGTAACCGGGGAATTGTTTTGCTCATAAATTCACTGGCATCATCTCGAATTAGCTTGCATCTCATTGGAGAGAAAGGAAAGAGAATTAGCATACATCTCTTTGTGCCCGCCATCTGTCAAGAAACATCTTATTTTTCCAAAGTAATGCTTACTGTGCTGGTTTCAAGTTGGGTTGTGCTTGGGTTCTCTAGTTGCTTGGTTTGATTTAAACGCCCTGTCCTAGGTCTGTAGTTGATCACATATTTTTTCTCAAATGCATAGGAGAGCTGCGTATCTTTGCATTGATAGAGAAGAAAAAATGGTCCCTTACATGCACCGCCACCTCACTCCGGACTGGTTCATGAGGGGCTGAACGAAACGAAAAGAGAAAGAAACAAGAACACACAGAAACTGAAAGACTTGACCCAACCCAACTTCCTAGATCAGGAGCTAAACCAGTTGCCCTGGTTCAGCAGCTGAACCATGACCTAGTGCATGAAGGTTGTGTGCACCAGCCAGGTTCCACAAATGAAGCTCTTCGTTGAAATCCCTTAGCAGGTTGACTAAGCGGGGGTTCTCTCTGTCAGAGACATGAGTTCTGGTGCTTCCATATCAACCACAAGCCCATGAAATCAACAAATTAAGACCCTTTCTTTGATCTTTCAAAACCTTTTTGGATACTTTGTGCCACGGTGCCACAACTCAGTGATTGATCTTTCATGTCTTCCCGGTGTACAGTGCTGTAGATTCAGAGGTTGGAAAATGTTGAAACAAAATTCCTGGGCAAACACGCATGAAGTCAATAGATGATCTATGTTTTCATCAGTTTGTTCGCAAAAGGGACAGGGGTTAGGATGAGGTAGCCCATGTTTGGCCAATCTGTCTTCTGTCCAACACCTGTTGCAAGCGGCCAGCCATAAGAGCCTGTTGCCAAGAGTAGTTGATCACATATAAAGACAAACATGAGTAATAAATTTGTTTCATCTCTTTACTTTGAAGCATGGGTGGAGCTACGTAAAAATCACTGGGTGTGGCCGCACTCAGGCCCAAATACAAACTGTATTCACACCCCCTTTCCCACATAACTACACCTAAAGTTCAGCTCGAGAGAGCTCATCACAGCAGCCCAGCATCAGGCCTTGACCTTCAGGGAACAAAACACCCCCCCCCCCCCCAATTTATATTTCTCTAGCTCCACCCCATCTTGAAGAAGTTCCTCAATATAGTAATCTATTTATTGTATCATAGTTTTTCCTTCCTGGTTCAGGCATAAAGTCAATTGCATACACCAACTTTCATCGAGCCATTGATATTTGAATTGGTATATACTACTCTTGGCAAAATTAATTGTGTCCAAATTTAATGGTTATGTGCTTTGATTTTTCTTGGTCATTTATTAGAAGTTGATTGTAGATGGATGATAAACAGAAGTGGATGATGTTGAAAGGGTTATATTACTATAACATGACCAATTTCTGTACTTGATACAGGTTAAATTTAGCGTTGACTTAGACTGTCTCCCTGTTCCTGAGAGTAGTTTCAAGCACGCCATTAAGGAGAATTACAATTCAAAGGGCAGGTTTACTCAAGAGCTGAGTTCTAGACAAGTGAGTCATGATACATCTTTTATTGAATAGTTGTTTTGGAAAATGCATAAAGTTTTATTTAGTATTTCTCTTGTAGATTCAAAGGTTATTGACGCTATTCAAGCCTATTGGCCTATCTCAACCACCTCCACAACATATTGAAGATATGCAGCGCCCTCATATCATTGAAGATAGGCGAGAATCATATGTTTATGATGAAAGACGACCAACCCACCATGTTGATGCAAGGGCTGGACCTATTTATGTTCATGCACCCCTTGTTGAGGATCAGTACAAAATTGCGCCCTCCTTACATCCCCCTCTTCCTAGTGAACCTCGACATAGTTTGGTGCTAGATCACCGTCCCATGCCTATCAGTCTTGAGCTGCGCCAAGCGCCTGTTGCGTTGGCATCTCATCATGTGCCTCTTAACCGAGGGCTGCAACAAGCTCCTCCTATGTACTATCACCAAGTGGCTCCTGATTCTTCATACCATCCACCTCATTTGGATATGGTGCTTGAAAGGTAAGTCTCTTATCAACTCTCGTATTGAATTTTTCTTATTTAGTAACTGCTAGATCCTGTTTTTTCGTCAAGCTAGCCTTTTCAGATACTGTTTTTTATGAGATGCTTCATTTATTCCTTAAGTCCATTTCCATTGCTGTAGCCATGTTAAAACTTTCTTCTTCTTTTTTAACTTCAAGATACAGAAAAATTATGCTATGTTGACTGGATGTAGCTACTTGTTTTTTTTTTGGAGGACTTAATACACATTCGGTACTAGTTGTCATCTTCCTTTAGCATCATGTAGCTCTATTTTCCCATTCACATTGAGGCAATACCATGGTCGATAGCCATGGATAGGATTTTTGTCTTCATGTTTTTGACTAGAATACTCAATTATTTTTTTGGATAATGTCTCACTATCTCAATCATCATTACCACAGTTACTCATTTGACTTGCAATTAATCAAGTAATCATCATGTTTGTATTCACTAGTCATCATTGGCTATATTATAACGCTATTGTGGCATTCAGTATCCATCCAAGTGAGTAGTGAGGCAAGTTGAATAAATAATTAACCGGAAAAATGGCAAAATACTGGTTCAACTCTTAGTTTTCAACACCGGAGTGATCAATGAACTAGTTGAACTAATTGTTAGACAGGTCACAAGCAACGACGGATCACATAGTGCTTTTAGTTTCTTTTACAGTCGGTTTTTTAGTGGTAAGTTTTGGTGAAATTTTTCTTTGAAACTACTCCTATGATTTATGAAAATTCTTTTTACTTGCTCAGGTTATATATCATTTAATGTTTAATGAATATTGAAAATTTTGAACTACTTTTCCTTCCAGAACTGCAGCTGAGGCAACTGTTAGGGATCCTGTTGTTTCAAGAGATTACGGAACATTATCAGGGGACCTTGCAGCACGCACTGAACGCCTGGATGAGCTCTACCGCTCGTACAAACTATCTACTCGCGCAATGGATATACATCAGGGCCCATCCTACACGACAACTTCCTATGGAAACACTGGAAGTATTTACAGGGAAAATGTTCAGAGGCCTCTTTCTGCAAGGATTGGTGGACCTAGTGCTCCTGTTTCCACCCGCTATTCATTTGCTGGTCCACCATCATATTGATGACTAACTAGACCCAAATGCAAATTGTCCTTTTAGAGTTGTACTAGTCAATGTAACTAATGGCTTCTGGTACCTTTTGTATGCCTGGAATTTTACTTTTTATATTTGTGACATACTTCTAGATTAATGAATGTGGATCATGTTTCATCCTAGTCATCGATCAGCGAGCACATTGCAGAGTGCCTCATGGGTCCTTGTGTCTGTACAGCAGGGTATCAAATACGGAATACTCCAGTCGCAAAGATTATTTGGGTTGTTTAATGTGAGGATGAAAACTTAGTTGCAAATTTCCTGGTTGCAAAGATTCACGTCTAGAACGCATCATGTCAAAGTCTCAAGTTGGAAATTGGAATACGAGGTCTTTATTCTGGAAGGCGTTGGTTTGTTGCTTTGCTAAACCAATCAGCCGACAGGTCAAGCAAGGAACCTTCGTGGACGAAAGAAAATTTTGCCACTCCACTGAACGAAAGTGCCATTCCGCGAAACGTAGACGGTGAGATAATTGGCTTATTTGGGTCCACCCATCGGAGGCTTCATCAGGATTACAAAATTGTTTGCAGGTCGTTAGTTTGGCCGATCCGGGCCGTTCGTTGCCGTCTCGCCGCCCAGGCCGGCCCGTCGGACCGGGTTCGTCTTGACCGACCCCACCCTTCTGTCGCGCTAGCGCTTGCCTCATCGGCAGCTTCGCAATTGCAACAAACGCCCCTGTCCGTTGCCGTTCGTTGGCCCCTTTCCGCCTCGTTCTGACCGACGACGGCGACAGCCGCGCCCACCGCGCCACCGCTATATACCTCTGCCCCTGTCCTGCCTGGCCTCCAACCACCACCCCCCAGACTCCACCTCTTCCTCCTCCATCCTACCTCCGCGGCGGAGAGATCCGGGCCGCGCCGCGCCTGCTCACCAGTAATTCCGCCTCCCGTCCTTACCCGGCCGCCGGGAGCCGCGGCGGCGCGGAGGGTCCGGACCCAGGCGCTGTCTCCGCGGGGCGATGGCGATTGGGGGCGTGTCGGACGAGCTGCTGGGCACGTTCGTGCCGATCGCCGTGTACTGGCTCTACTCGGGGCTGTACGTCGCGCTGGACGGGGTGGAGCGGCTGGACGGCTACCGGCTGCACCCTAGGGAGGAGGCCGCCGCCAAGAACGCCGTCTCCGGAGGCGCCGTCGTCAGGGGCGTCCTTGTCCAGCAGGCCTTCCAGGTCGCCGTCTCGCTCATCCTCTTCGCGGTAATCATACTCTTCTCCCCGTCTTTTCCTCCCTTATCTTCACTGGTGACTAATTTACGAGCACGGATTTTGTCAGTCTTAGTTGGTGCTCATGCTCAATAGTTGGTTTATGGTGCTTTTAATTGCAGAAGAAATGATTTTTTTTACAGCGAGGACATGGCTTATTTGAGACAATTGTCAAGTCTGAAGCAGAATTGATTTAGATGCTTCCTAGATTGTTTTGGCATCTCCTTACCTCGTAGAGCCCAATATGTTTTCCCTTGATTTTACTCTTGAGCACACACATCCTGATTGATTAAATATGACGCAAGGAGAGCAGACATACCACTCAATTCATTTCTTAGCGATCATTTTAGTATTTGCATCTTTTAAGATTCAGAAGCTGAACAATACTCAATTCATTACTAGCTTGTCAAATGGGTGAAAGTCCTTGTATAACATATAGTTCTCTCATGTGGGCTGATCCATGTTGAAAAGAATTTTCTATAATAAGGTTCCTATTGCAATTTACTCATCGTCGACTCTGAAGTTCATAAAATGCTGACATTTACTTGAACCACAGGTTGTTGGTGATGAGAGTGGTGTCGAACAGAAGCAACCTCCTGCCTTTGTGATAGCAGTACAGTTTATAATTGCAATGCTTGTTATGGACACATGGCAGTACTTCATGCACCGATATATGCACATCAACAAGTTTCTCTATAAGCATATCCATTCCAAGCACCACAGTCTTGTAGTCCCTTATTCCTTTGGAGCTCTTTACAACCATCCTCTTGAGGGTCTTATCTTGGACACAATTGGTGGTGCGCTGTCATTCCTTGCATCTGGCATGACACCACGGACATCCATATTCTTTTTCTCCTTCGCAACTATCAAAACGGTGGATGATCATTGTGGACTGTGGCTTCCTGGTAACATCCTCCATATGTTGTTCAATAATAACAGTGCTTATCATGACATTCACCATCAGCTCTACGGAAACAAGTATAACTTTTCACAACCATTCTTTGTAATGTGGGATAAGATACTCGGTACTTACATGCCCTATTCTATCGAGCACCGAAAGGGAGGAGGTATCGAATCACGGCCTGTTAAACTCAACTTAGACTGATTGATTTGGTTGATGAATGCATAGTTCTGATTCATGTTTGACTTGTCCAATACTTATGACACTGCTGACTACGATGTAAAACTTTCATCCTGGTTCAAAGCTTCATATCTAGTGAAGTTTTCCTTGTTCTCTGCGTTCCTTTTCTCTTTTGATCAGTTTCTGTAACAAGGTATAGCGAGTAAAGTATTGTATTGTATCGAAGAATACTCACTGTCACTTGGATCTGTGTCCTGTGACTTGATCTTTATTGTAACAAGTTTTCGTTAGCACGTATACAGTATTTGCTTATTCCTTATCTCTTTATGGTGATTGGTGTAGTTGATTGGATTATGTTGTTCGATTATTGGTTCTGACCCTTCTGTAGTTTTGTCTGATTTTGTTACCAAACCGGAGGTTTAGTTAGAACTAGACTGGTAATACACTGAGGCCTCCTTTGGATTGAAGTTTTTTGTTCCTATTTCCTACTTTTTCATGTGAAATTAAACTGATTTCTTTAAATTCCTGCATTAAAGGAGCCACGAGTCTATTTTATATTCACTGTATAGATGTTGCTCTGCAAGTCAGCATAAGAATTCTGAAAACTATAATGCAACAAAGGAAACGGATACTACGGCTTCTCCCAGGCCTGCTACAGCGCCATGAAATCAAACAAAAAATTGTCGGATTACAGGTTCAATAAAATCTTCACTACAGTTTCACGATCAATCGACAAGCAATGTTCAAAAGCATCTATGATTTCAATGGACAATCAAATTGATAAGCTGAACTTAAGCATAACAAAAATTGTTTTACAAGAGCAGAAGGCCGCAGCCACCTGCTTATGAATTATCACAGAATGACTTTTTATGCAAGATAACGATATAGTTTTCTATCAACTTTGTCTCTTTCTAAGAATTCACGTTCAATTAGAGATTCTATGCGTTTCTTTATGACAACAGGATTTGGCAAAAACCGGGCTTGCAATTGCTTCGTAACCTCAGAAACGATACTGTTATGATCCAGGACCCTACGGGATTTCATGATCCTAACAATGGCAGCTTCGATCTGAGGTTTCCTGTCCTCATCAACCCGCTGGCGAGTCTCCTGCTTCTCTGGCTCAGATTCCTTTTGTGCCACGACCGTCCCAATCTTCACTTTAACAAGCTTGCTTGTAAATTTATCATTAAAGTAGAATGCATCGTCCTCGGATATATCCTTGCTCATGGGCTCCTTGCGGAGAACATTCTTCCCCTTGACACAAGCAAGAGACTGGAGACACCTCTTGAGGTCTGGGGCTGGAATTTCTGTAGCCTGTTCAATCTCTTTATAGGTCAAGCCATCAGCGGAGTTAAACAGCATGAGAACACACATCTGGTAAGTGGATACATTCAACTCATGCTTCTGTCCTTTTCCAAATGTAGCCTTTATGTCAGCCGTACCCATATTTGTTTGCCATGTCAATCTCCGACCACTATGGGTTCCAAGATAATATGCCCGGAACTTCTCACATACTGTAAGGATTTCTGGTGGGAGGTTGCAGGGCGGGCTGGGTTGCGTGGGCCAAGAACCAGTTGTCAGAATGTGGACATCAAGTGTAGGGGCATCCCCAAGTTCCTCAGCCTTCTTGGCATAGAAGTCTTGCATTGTGTCCTGAGATGTCTTCATATCAGTAAACATGCCCTCTAGTTTGGATGTGAACTGGTAGCCACATTCTGTCTTGAGTTTAACTATCATACTTCTCTCAGCGTCATCAGAAACAGTTTTGCCAGATAGCAGTCTTTTCGCCAAATGCTGCTTATAGTACTTCTCAAAAACATCCTTCTCTTGGAGGTACCGAAACAGCATCATGACTTTGTCCAGTATGACCTCCACATCTTCTTCTGTTGTCCCTTTTAGTCCTTTGCGGAGTTTATCATCAACATATAATGACATGAATTCAGGTGATCTGTTGTTTAAGTTGATGAAATACTCAAAGGACGAATTCAGAGCATTCTGAAAGGTTTTATCATTGCCAAATGCAACACTGATGATCTTATCATGCTTATTCTTCTCATTTAACAAACGTTGAACAAATTCCACAGGGTCTTTCAACCTTTCTGGATCTGTCACTAACTCCTTCCCTGTTTCCCTAAGGTAAGAAGTCATCACATCTCTGAGGGTTGATAGCCCATCAGGAACTCTTCGGAACAAGGCATACATCCGACGGAGGTCTTCATACTTGTCATCTATAAGCATGGTAACAAGTCCTGAATTTTCCATGTGAACCAATCTGTGCATGTGATTAGCAATCATTTCTTTCTCCACCACGCTGGTTATCTTTGGCTCACTGCCAGCATCAAGATAGTGTGAGACACGCTCCATTTCTTCATTCAGACGCCTCTCAGCCTTCTTAAGGTAGTTCCCACAGTCACAACACTCAATAAACTCTTGAGATTCCACACTGTAGAAGCTAGCTGAAACTTCCAGAAATGGTTTCTCAAAATCGTCTTGATACACATCAGGACCGAGATCCATTATCATTTTTGTTATGTTCCTCATCAGGCCCCTGTTGATCACTTCACCCATTCTTTCAAGGTGTATAAGGTTCAGAAGGGTGTCTTGCAGCCGACTATGGATCATAGGGGAGTGAATTATTTGATCCCTCCAAAGATTCAGACCAAATTCATGAACATGTGTTCGATGAGATGTTGGGACATATGTTCTATCCATGTACATTAAAATATCTCGGATCATCTGCAGTGCCTTGTTGTGATCCATCCACTTTGCGTTCAGCTCCTCTAGAAACAAACCGCCCTGTGCGGCCTCTATCGATTTTGACATTTCCTTCAAGCGCCATGTCATAGTGCTCTGAAGGCCATCATACAGCTTCTCACCGTACTTGTGAAGCACCATGTTGTAGGCACTCCTGCAAACAGAAAAGAAAAACCTCTCATGTTACAGTCAGATAGATTTGTGTCAATTCCTGCGTTGTCCTCATCACAATAGAGAGTAAATTTTTCCCCAGTAATCAGTAAGAATTCTTTACAAACCAACTTTCTTCTGAAACTAAAGTCACATGAATAATATGGTTCGCATAGTATCATCAGCTGTGGTACAAAATCTTCCTTAAAAAAACTGTGGTCAAAATGGGATCAGTAAAAATGCAGTCTCCGCTAATTACGATTGTTGGCTTACGAAAACCCACATGAAGGGGTACAATGATCACAGGCAGTTAGCAATTATCTCAAATGACAACACGGGTTGCCCAAAATTCGAGCATAATTTCTACTCTAAAACCAAAGTATTCATCGAATCAAGACATGTTAGGGCCATCGCATTCGCAGAACAAGATTTAGCTAGGCAAACGAGAGCAGCAGCAAAAGGCTGCAGCGCCAAGATGAGATGGATGGTGCGGGAGAAGGGGGAATCAGGCTAACCTGTAGAGCTCCTCGAAGGAGAGCCCGCTGGCGTTGTGGTTGTAGATCTCGTGGATGGCGTGCTCGATGATCTTCCATGTCCGCTCCGCGTACTTGGGGTCGAGTTCCACGCGGCGCTTGAACGCCTCGATTTTGAAGTTACGCTTCCTCGGTGGGCCGCCGCCGCTCATCGTCTCCGGCGGGTACGGTTTCGGGGGCTGGGCGGTGCGGGTGGACGCGGGAGAAGGTGGTGGTGTCGCGGACACGGGGATAGTTGCGTCGTCGGCGAACAGAACCGCTGAGGAGAACCGGACTGCCGCGTCTCTCATGTTTTACTCTCCTCCCTCCTCATAATAAATGTTGTTTTTTTTATTTTTAAATGTCATAGTATTTGATTATTTATTTTGACTTTTAGAATGATTAAAAATGATGTAAAAGTCAATTTTTAAAATACAAGTGAGTACTCATGAAAGCAAAATTTAATTTAAAATTTGTCTATTCTCATATCTTTTCCTTTTGCTACACTCCCTCAACATTTCCTGTTGCTCTTTCCTTGATTCCTTCTTCCCTTTGAGCTGACATTGCCTGGAGACAAACCACTAGGCCCCGTATGGATTTGGTACTAACTGATCATCTTCAATAATGCACGACAGTTCGCGCGTTCATAGTAGCTGGACCTTCGCTGATCCCAACAGCTAATGCAATTTTAATTGGCATGTGGCCGGCAGATCGCGATGAACTACACTGAGAAAGAAATAATAAACGTTGCAGATTGCCTCTACGAAATTTCGACTATACACATCTAGGGGCTAGGGCCCGTTTGGATGCTGCGTGGGCCGGGCAGCAATCCCATTCGCAGGCGCACAAAATCTAACGCCGGAGCGCGGCCTGCGTAATTTTCGGAAATTGTTTTTCAACTCTAAAAAAACAGCAGATTAATTCAGCCACCAAAATCAGAGTGGCGCAGCGGAAGCGTGGTGGGCCCATAACCCACAGGTCCCAGGATCGAAACCTGGCTCTGATATTCTTTTTGGCTTCCGATACTTTTTTGTTCTTTTTTTTTTCCCAAGATGTGTCAAGGGGCTACGCGAATCAGGGGCCCTGAGCGACAAAGTAGCCCATTAACGTTTTCGCAGTCCGTGAGCCCGCTGGGCCACGGTCCGAGATTTTTTTTTATCGTTTTTTTTTTGTGAGTCAGAACATGCGCGTATATGAAGTTTGTTGTGCTAACGATAATAATTTTCGCTATTTCAATTTCCGCTGTGCATGTCGATCGAGTTGAGAGTGGGCAAGGAACAGGAGATCGAGGACGCCTGACTAGCGGTCCATCTTCGTCGCTGTTCCCGCGCCGTACGGCATCGATCTGCATCTGCTCTCCTGTTCATGCTACTACTAGCACAGTGACGCGCGCTGCCCCTGGGCTTTCTGAAAAAGCATTTGTACTGCTCGATCTGGAGCCTCTTTTCGCGAGATGATCTAGGCTTTACTGGAGTAGCAGCTCGTATAAGTGTGATAACAATAGTTACGAATATTAGATCCCTCTTGGCCAATGGCCATGAACGTCCTGCGTGCGGTGCGGCGTTTTGACGCGTGCCATCTCTGAGCCCGGCAGGCGGCGGCACGGATATTCTTACTAACCAGAACGCGCCATCAGATGATTCAGATCCAGCCGTGATCCAGCTCTCGCGGTTTGAGGCTGCCCTTTCCCGATGGTCTCTGGAGTCCGTGGAATTCCGGGGCCTAGGGGTGACGGCGGATTAGCCGAGTATGGCTTGTGTACTGCCGACGACGACGGGTTTGGGGTGGGGGGTGGCGCGCGCGCGGTGACCGGGGACGGCGTGCATACATGCGCGTGCCGGGCGCGGCAGAGGCAGACGTGCAGAGAGAAAGAGCTGATACTGGCCACGGCCACCGGCGGAGTCCTCTGGCAGCGATCGCATATCTGCGACCTCCCCAAGCATCGATCAGGTCCGCAGCTGTATGCAGGACTAGCTTAGCAAGCCGCACGAAGAGTTTGGGCCAATGCGGAGGCGCTGGGCCTCGTGGTTCCTGAAACCTTAACTGGTAGTACGTGGCGGTGTGACCGCACGTACGTGTACAAGGTACAGAGGTACTCCCTACGTAGTATGTAGGAACATACAGTACGTATACAAGGTTACTGCTGCCGCGTGGACCCGTGAACCGGGACGACCACGCCAAGTGGGATTGTCCACGCGGCGCAGCCGCGGCCCATGTCATCGTCCAGCTCTGCCCGTTTTGCCTCCCTATTGCTTTGTTGCCCGGCCCCGCATCCAGCTCGCGATTTATCACTTCAGCAGCGTCAAAACCAAACCGAAATTATCCAGGTCTTCTTTTGTTCAATGGAACCCACAGCGAGCGTTGTTACGTGACCATCTGCCCGCGAGTCGCAGTGTACTGGACGGTGTATCTTATCCCGATCCCGGGCTCTTGGTCCTCGTGAGCGCAACTCTGTTTTTACAGAGACCGAACTTGAGACGTGAGTGAGCACATGCATGTGGTAGTGGCGCTCCGCATGACTCAGCTGGCTTGTATACAGCGAGACAGGTTCACTCTTGTCAGACCAAATGTGTACTGGTATGTTTGATTGGTTGCACGTAAAAAGCTAAGCTGAGAAGAGATTGTGTTTGATTGACTACATAAATATATAATATATTAGTTCAAAATTTAAAATAATACCAAATAATGATAATTTTAATTTTAATAAATAACATGATATTTAATATATTATATTAAATATTAATATAAATTAAATAATTTAAATATTATTAAATATGCACTAATTAGTAGTTAATCATTTGCTAGTTATGCATCCTGTGAGCCTGGCTCTCCAGAAACAGATTCCATCTACGTTTCCAGCGAGCTAGGCTGAGGAGCCTCTCTTGCATGAGCGAGGCTAGACTCCAGCACCCTTGCAGGTAACGATCACTAGTTAGCTGCATGTGGTCAGTCAGACTAACTTCCATGCAGGCAACCAAACGCCACCTTAGTGGCAAACTGGTAATTCACACTTTGCAGTTGATATGGACCCCCTGGTGGCACGCCGAGACAAACACATATCTGTGCGAAGGGCTAAAAACAGTACAGAATTTTTTCGTTCCAACCATGTTTCGTTTACTATTTTTTCGTATTGTTTTTAATAGGCAGAGAAAAACAAAAACGATAACAAAAATAGTATGACATTTTTTCTGACTATTTCGGCGGAATTCCGTTTTTTAGCGGATTTTTTCTGCTTTTTACCGTTTTGCCCAAATACGGTAATGAAATCTCATTTGAACATGTTTTATAAAAAATAAAAATTAAAAGTTACGAACCAAACAACCTTTTATTATCCTATGTTGTTGGGTTGTATATTGTGAATTTAATTGCAACTTGTATTATATATATTGTAAGATTTAGACTATATAGCGAATGTTTAATATTTATTTTATTCATATTTCTAACATCTTTTTCGGTTTACCGATCATTTTGTTTTGTTTTTGAACTCCGTATTTATCCGTTGTATTGTACATATGAAAGTGAAAATGGTTGAGGTATTTTTCCAACCGTTTCCGTCCATTTTTAACCCTAGTGTGAAGGAAATGCTGTACCTGCTTGCAAATTCTTGCTTTGCAAGTTCTTGTCACGTATCTACCCTATAACTAGAAAAATTGGCGCGGTCTTGCCGCGCCTAATTACCACATCAATTATAATATATGATAATTACTCTTGGAAAGTGCAGATATAATTGGACGATCTAAAATATAATATTCACATAAAAGAAATTGTATGTGTAAAAAGTATGGTTTTTCCTAGTGTTTTCTAAATTCTCCTAGGGAAAGTAAGAATGAATTCTTTGCTGAGACTTTGATAAGATGGGGCTAGTGAAAGATATAATATCAAAGTCCCAACAGCTATATGTTCCCAAAAGGCTATTTTCCTACAATGAAATGTTATCGGAAACTTCCTTGGTTGTTTAATTTCAACTCTTTTCTCACGGGTATATAGAGCGCTAGGCCTATTTTTGTTTATTTGGGATGTTTACGGTAATGGTTCATCATGTCACCAACAGTGTCTTTGACGCAGGCCCCAACTTTATTCAGGTCCTTAGTCACAACACTGACAACAAGCCTGGCATTCCTCTGAAATCCGCAAGTTCACAATAAAAAGGTGTTGTTTGTTAAATTTTGATGAAAATTTGAGAGACATGAGTCATCGACAAATGCATTTTAAAACCAAAGGACCAACTCAGTTGGTTAATAAGTCACCTTCTACTGGTGGTTAATAAACTCAATAGAAAAGGCAGAGGCTGTTTCATTCATGCGAAGGAAAGAAGGGGCATGTCATAGGAATATTATTCAATATATGCAGCAGTCACACTTAAGAGCACACCAAGAGAATGACAAAAGTTCCCATGTAACCATATTTTGTTCCGGGTTTTACTACCAAAAGGTGGATCAAGTTGCAGGAAAAAGGGAGAGGGTGTGTGTGTAGCAGGTATAATAGCAAAATTATTCGCACTAAAATGACAAATAACATAGTTAATTGTATTTCAGATACATGCATGTGAACTGTTAATATCAGAACAGGTAGGGAATCAATTACACGAAAAATATTGATCCATGAGAGGGATTAAAAAATGTATCTGCAGCACATAGATCGCTGGCAGGTGGCAAACATTTAACTTTTCTAGAATATTTATCCTTTCCAATTCTATTGGAAGTTTCTATATTTCCTTCTACAGATGTCAATGATTTCAGCTATATCAAAACGTAAAATACAGAAATAAGTAGCAAGCAGGTTTATTTTCTTGGTCTCACAACTGCAACACATACTAACCCATGAATAGAATAAAGTAATTATCTTACCATCTTTCTTAAGGTAAGATGAGGCTTCTTTATTTGGAGCTCTTCTATCTGCCAATAGCTGAAAAAGGAAAGACAAACACTTGTTCTTAGCAATAGAAACATTTAAAAGTTCAGGAGACACATATTAACAACAAAATACTACTCTATCTGAGCAGTTTCAATAGTTAAGTCAGAGTAATTTGGAAAAAAAAAAAGAGACCCGGTAGGCTGCCATTTTTTTATACAGTGGGGTTCATGTGTAACAAAAAGTCGTCAAAAGAATCAATGGCACAGATAAACCAGCGATGATTAGAAGATAATAATAGTAAATCACGGGTTTATCAGAAGCTTTTTCATTTTCCTGAAAATATATGATGTAACAATCATTTTCCACTATCACAACATGCAGCACCTGATTAATTACCAACGCAGACATCAATGCAAACAAAAATATGCACAATTCAAATGGACACTGAATCTAGCCTTGCTACAACACCTCAGATCAAAGCTTCTGCAATGACATGGGGTTTTACAACAACCTGAAGCAAGAAAATGAGCAGTGTATTCAATTTCACGTTTATAAACTGCAGGTGGCTTCAGACCCTAAACTATTGATTATGAAAGCTAAATTTCAATCCCAAATAATTTGTCAGTTAACTTGAATTCCTGTAGCTTTGCTTAATCTTTCTGTGAATATTTCGGAACCGTATTTGGTTAAATAGCAGATGTGCCACATTTCTACCAGCTTATTGTTTGAGAAGCTCACAGCTTTCAGTAATTGTTTGCTAGCGAAATCAAAAGTAAATACTCCAGCCGTCCAGCTTAGGTAGAAATAGTAATCACAACAGTTCTATTATGTTTATTTCCCAGCCAAACCATCTGTACGTCCTCAAATATTTGGGGCAAGGGAGAAAACAAGAGGAAAAAGAAACCAGTAGGAGCAAAATTTCACGGAGGCAACGAAGTAGGGAAGAAGATGAATCTGATTAAAAATTGTATACCTCTGAGTCTTTCCCATGCCTGAGAGGATGATTCCTCACTGTTGGTGCTGTTATTGTGGGGTGTGAGAAGAGAGAGCTCGAGAGATCCGACTTTAGTTTCTGGTTTTGTCGACAAACTGAAACCCTGCCAAACAGGGCCTAGCTATCATCATTCATCACTTATTTGATTTTGTGCCACCACAAAAAGACACAGTAGAGCGTAGTCACACCAATCAATCTATACTCTACGTCCGATATCTAAAATCAGCGCCGAACTCGCAGAAAACAAAGAGGGGCAGAACGGGTCGAACGAACCTTGGTGTCATTTGCGGACGAACTGGATGCCGTGGCCCGGGTTGATGGTGGAGGAGCAGAACCAGCACTTCTCCAACCACATCGCGCCGCCTCCTTCGCTGGCACAGCCCTACCGGCCCGAATCGGCAGCGACGGTAACCTGACACGCAAGACATTGGTCAGGAGCTGGGCATGCAAATTTGCTGGCGTAAATCGGTCGCAGTTGCAAGGGGGAGGAGAAGAAGAGGACCAGGGACGACGAACCCTAGCGGCGAAAGCGCCGCAAAAGAGGTGCGCGGCGGCTGGGAGGAGAGGAGGAGCCGACAGCCGAGGCGGCACGGTTTGGGGTTCGCGGGCATGTCCGTGTCCAACTTTAGGAGGTGGAGGCGGCACTTGGAGAGTGGCACCACGTTGGGGAGCCGCGCGGCTGCCTCGGCGCCCTTCTGTTTGCTCTGCTTGTGGCGGATGCGGGAGGGCTCTGCCGGCTGTGGCGGGTGGCGGCGGGTGGGGACTTCGACGGCAACGGTGGTGCCGGGGGTCGTGCGGGACGGAGCGCCTCGTCATCGGAGGGGGGTGCTGCCCGTTGGGGCGATCCGGCGAGGGGATGGCGACGGCGGGAGCGGGGCGCGCGGGGCAGACGGCGGCGAGGAGTGGTGAGGGTTGTGGTTTGTCGCACGCAACCGGCACCTAGGGCCGGACGGCCGAACGGTGGCGATTAAACGAGGGTTACAATCTGACGGCTGAGATTTTTTCGATGACGTGGCTCAATCACAGTCCGAGCTGATGTTCCAGGATTCGTATATAGAGAGAGGCGGCGCACAGTGCCAGTGCGCATAGAAAAAGGACACGCGTACAAGCAGCGTAGAGGCAATTCCACGGATGCGAATTATTTGTAGTACAAGGCCGGGGATAGAAAGAATGTCAAAATTTATTCCATTATAATTTTGTAAACTTTCAAATATGTTATCCATGTGTCAATGAACAATTTTGTAAACTTTAAAATATGTTATTTATATATCAATAAAACATGTGGATCTAAATGATATATTTTAAATTTTACAAAATTTAATGACATGTATCAAATTAGTCGAAAAAAGAATGGTTTCCCTTTTCTTATCCTTTTACCACCAACCAATGCATGCATGCATTGAATTGTCCCGTGCCTTGCATGGCTGATTCTTGGTCCAGTCGATGTTCCAAGCCCATGTTTACATCACCCGGTGGTCACCACAACTTTGCATGCCTCGATGAGAGACGACTCTCAGTCAGTATTACAGCCGCGTGTGGGGGCGTCTTCGCTAGGTCAGCCTGCCGGGCAGTACAGTACGTTGATCGCATCAAAGACGGGGGTGCATGCAGCATGCTGCTGCAGTTCTAGCTGAAGAACCAAACTGCAACATAGAGGACGAGAAGGTGGCAGCAGCTCCAAAATGCATATTCATCGGTGGAGCAAAACTCTCTGGTGGATGAATACTTTGAAAGCTTACTTGAGATCATCCCATCCAGCTTCCTTACTGTTGAGGACCTTGAAATCCCAGAGGAGAATGGCTATATGATGGGTAGGTGCTTGGAGAACCAAAAGGATGGAAGTTTTGAAGAAAATTGGGTGCTCTGAAGGAAACTGAGACTGAGGGGTTGGAGGAGAGCTTTGGCTCCTGCTATCGTTTGGTGAGTCTTGATTCAACATGTTTGTGAAACTTTTTGATAGGGATCCTTTTCTGGTTTGAGTTTGAGTCTGAGGAAAGCAGCAAATGTGATTGCAAGGTTGTGGGTGTGCACGTTCAATGTTGTAGGCACATCTGCCTGGGAGCAACGGTCACAGCTTCCTGGGAGCCGTTGGCAACGGTTGAGAAGATTTGTATTTTATTATTTGTGAACAGTACTATTGTCATAATATAGTTTTTAATTGTCTTTTGACTAGACATAGACATATGGATGACTTTTACTTTTATATTGTCATGTTATAGATATGTTCCACAATGCTATAGGTAGATAATAGTTATTATTTTATTCCTTATAGACTGTTTTTTCGGCTTCATTGTGGTTGCTCTTATGTAACAGATCAAGTGTCGTGGTTTTCTCATCAAACGCAAGCGAGAGAAAAGGCGAAAGGAAGAACGAAGAGGTTATAAATCTGAGAAGAATCGGCCTAATACTGCGAGCCTCTGTTAACCAGCTTAAAATTTTATATATTTAAACTAATTTTTTAAATAAAATAAATGATCAAATTTGAGATTTAAAGTCAATGAGAAGATCATTTTAACAACGGAACGGAGGGAGTAAGTGCCGCCGTCGACTTATTCCTCCGGATCCAGCCCAGCGCGCTACCGTCTCCCGCGCCTCGGCGTCCTCGTCTCCGCCGTTCGCTCCCCGTCCCACCTTCCCCCTTGCCAATTCGAACGTGCCAGGAGCTTCAGACCCGGGTAGGTAAAGCGATGCCATCTCGTACCATCCGACCATTTGCCAGGTGAAAATGGATCACGACAGCACGGTCGTCAAACGAATAATCATGAACAAGCTATTAGCAGGACATGACTAAAAGGCGGACAGAGTGACGCGGATGATCGATAGGCTTATATAATTATATTAGCTGTTGAAAAGATCACTGAATTACTGTTATCCTAGAGTTTGCATGGTTAATTAGCTCCGGAATGTGGATTGAGCACGCACGCCGGCCGGATCCTTGTCCTGCACACACGCCACAGGATCCGTGTCCGCAAGATATCCGATCAGACATATGCTAGATGACCACAGACGCCACACACATGGTGGTGTTCTGAACTTCTGGTCCCTTGCGTGGGCAGAGTTCTTTAGAGCGCGCGCACCCTCTGGTTCGGTGCACGATCTTGCACGATGTCGATTGCGCAAGCACATGTACAGTCGTAGTCGCACACACTTGTTAACACTCGTGCGTGCAATACGAAGGCCACGGTAGAGGCGATGGTTTTTTTTTATTTTATGTGGAGTATAAAAGCCGATCGATGCATGGCTGCGCGCCCAGGCGTGTCCGTGCAAAACTGCGAGTGGCAGTTCAGGTTCCCCAAATCGCAGGCAGTGGCTTGTGGCTGATGGGTACGGCCGGGCCGTGGTGGATCGAGCTAGGGCCCTGAATCTATGAGCTAGCCCCAGGCGGACGTGTCCATGCATGACCACCACCGTACCTAGGCCGGGAAGCGCCGGCCTAACTGGTGTGCCGTGTGCCACGCATGTGTCGGGACACAGGACCCCAGAGTGCAGAAACATCCGGCTCAAAAGGGGCGAGTTGTGGCGACAGTTTCATAATAAAAGAAAAGAAAGACAACAAAACAAACAGAGTTATAAAATCGACTCGAACAAACAAGCTTGTGACGGATCTGCTTGTCAATAAGCTGTGACCAACTAAAAAAAGTCAGCTTAGGATCTAAACAAAGCACAATCTAACACCCGCGGTAAGGAAGAAATCTGAACGATCGAGCTAGTGACTGCTTGTTCCAACAAGGTCGCTAGAACTAATAAGATCTTGTTTGCAATGAAGTATTTTTTTATTTTTTTTATATTTTTTTTTGTGAAATTGAATTAGTTCTTGTTAAAACTCTACGTTCCGAAGGAGCTTTAAGAGCTCGTCTAAGAACTCTGCTAGATTTGTGACTTCGAGCGGGCACAAAAGTACAAAACTTTCAAAATGCTTCTGATCCTGCCTCAGAAAAAGGGAGGATCATGCAGTACTAGTATAAAGCAACTTAAGTACTCATGAAACAAAATCAGCCCGAGATAGTACCGGTCACGCTTAGTTGTCATCTCGATATATGCAACAATTAAAGATTAACATATCGCAAACACTTCCACACCTGAAATGGCATGGAACCTCAATTTTACAACGTACTACACCTTTTCTTTTGGTAACTAACCTGTCAATTCACAAATCATGCATTATTTGAAGCAACTTGCAGTACTACTTGATATACTACTTTTAGAGGCACCGAATTCAAAACTCCACTGGCTAAATTAGATTATTTCATCAATGCATTGAGGCGTCACTTTGGTTGTAATGGATCACATGACATAAGTACAGCAACAAAGAAATACACATTGAAATTAGAGAAAAAAAAAGAGAGAAGGGAGCTCCAGGTTCATGGAATTGAGGAGCTACCGGGCTACAGAGGCTGGTACCTGCTTCGTTACCGTCCGCTATACGTGGGCTGGGCCAGTGGTGCAGGATGTGAGGGGACCCATCAGGCCCACATGGCGGCCAGGGTGACGTCGGGCAAAAGTGATTGATGGCCATAATGTAGGGATCAAGGCGGGAAGATTCCAACTGTCTGGATGACGTGGCCAAGCCCAAACCCGAATTCCTAACCCCCCATTACCGTCAATTGCATACGAAAACACGAGACGCTCTACCGTGGTCAGTCACAAAGGTGATTAAAAAGTCTAAATAGTGACAACGAGACATGCACACTGAAATCCATCCAGATGTTTAGGGATAAATAAGCCATGTATAACCATCATTAGTAAAGCTCAATGATGTCGATTAGTTCGCAGAAACAATATGATATACTCTCCCTTTTCTCGAACCGTAATCATTATCAGTCCAATATTTGCAGTCCTGCTTAGTTAATTTCAAATTGGTCTGATAATATGATTGGAGTTTTCAGATGCATACCCATTGTCGATGCCTCATGTATGTGTCATAATACAGAGTAATTAGGACAGGTGATATTTTATACTTACACTCTAATTGCTACCTTGGCACGCATTAACAAACCTCATCATTGGTTATGTTAGCTCCTCAATCATCATTTGATACCAGAATTTCATGCTTTAATTAATTATTCCTAATCCAATGTCCCCATCAATAATTTGTATTCTTCCCTTTTGTTTTTGTTTCTTTTGTCATGAATCATAATGATGTAAACGACTACATACATGAGGCCACACAATTTTGAATTCTCTTGCTCATGCTTGATGCAACCTATTAGTCCTCTGCAATTTTCCTGTTTCCTTTCTAGGAGATGCTTGACCCAATCACTCAGCCTTGTACCACTACAACCAATACCAACCCTTTGTGGCTATGTAATGTTGAAAATGGACTACCCTCCCCTCTTTTCCACTTTTTCTTCGCACAGTGATCCCAAATTCAACAACCTTTTAGGACTTTGGTAAACAGTGTTATATATCCAACTTTAGGTCTCTTTGGATCCAAGATTTTCATAGGAATTGCATAGTAATTTCCCAAGAATAAGTTAATTTCACAAGAAAAATATATGATTCAGGAAATACTCCCTCAATTCAAAGAAAGTCTTCAACAAGTGGATTATTCATATACTATGTACCAAGTGTTGATGGGGATGCTGACAATTATTTGCCAAAAGTGGCATCTACAAGTACATAATAATCCGTGCAATCTTGCTGGCTTCACGTTGCTAGAAATTAATAATATAGATGCTGCCATATATTTTAGTTTTTTGTTGGAACTTTGTGCGTACAAAAGCTTGTGTGTGGCTGAGCTACACTGAAAAGAAGAGAAACCAAAAGGAAAGGCTGAGAACTTGGAGCATTCTTGTTTGTCTTACCTGTAACAACCAACAACTTTTGCTTTTTTCATCCATCCACGTCACCACTTATTACACTAATTAATCTAATGGTGATGAGCCGGCGCTCTTGCTCACCACCAGGTTGTACACTCCCTGTCCCTGTTTGGCGTAGCTTATTTTCAGCTTAATTATTCATAGAAAAATAAGTAGAAGTTGTCCCAAACAGCAAATTTATTTTACAGCTTATTACTTCAGCGGCTTTTTTAAAATGAACTAAATATCTACTTATTTTTTAGCCGCTTTTCACCAGTTGAAAAAATAAGCTGATTTTTTATTAAGTTAAGCTATAACAAACATGACCCCTGTAACACAGGACCAGCTAACGGATAACATAAGGGGTAAAATACTTGGAGAACATGTTGTGACGGTAATGGAGTGCTGAAGTTGCATTCAAAATATACACAAAAACATAGGATCTGTATTTGTATGTAGAAAAAAACACCTGGTGATTGTTCCATAAAGATATATATTTTTAAAATTAGTCACATCAACCTTACCAAAATTCTCCCACAAAAAAAGGATCCCGCAAGAAACTTTTTGTAGCTTATCACAAATTTATGTTGTTGCAACTGACAGAAATACAAGCATATAAAATTATAGCTATTTATTTAAGATAAAGTTTGATATCTATGTAATATTCATGTCACTATTCATCAATCCATCGAATCTTGATTTTAAAAAAGACAGAAAAAAAAAAGATTGAACCGTGTGGGAGTACTGAAGTTGTTTTCATTCAGTCAAAAAAAATGTTACATGCTTTTAACGATTTATGTAAAAAGATAAACATTTGGATTTATCTCTACTTGACAGAATTTTCCAATAGGAAAAAAAGGGAGAAAATGCAGAAGTAACAGGGAGTCTGGACGACAACCCACAGGCTATCTACTTGCTTGTAACAGAAACACTGGTCAATTCAAACCAGCTGATTCTTTTTGGCGACTTGATCTACATACGGCCATATCCCTCCCATGCATCTTCTTCCCCTGTCTTGTGATGTAGGAGTATTTATTGTTGTGCCAAAAAACATGCATGGTTGACAGGGAGTGAGAGATGGATGAATTAGGCCCACTCCAGGCTGGGAATGGTCAGAGGGAAAAGACGGATTTTTGGCAGGGCTCTTGGTTGGGGCCCAAAGAGAAGTAATAAAAAAAGTTGTAATTTTTTTATGTCATAACGATATCATGTTGCTGGAACTTGGTCACAGAGGTACTTAAATCACCTTGAACAAGAAAGATGGAAAGGAACGTTTAGGGATGTCAATTTAATCATCGTCGAGCAAGACAGTGGACTAATTATCAAAATAAAGCATTAGAATTAAATTAATAAGATCTTGTATGATGGACTGGATTCGGGTCTGTCCTGGAGTGCACATAATGGTTCATTTAGAAATGAACCAGATATTGACACAAGTCACTTGCTTCATGTTCGGTTGAGTCGTTTGCAGAATTTTTTTAGAAATTTTTTTTTTAATAAAAAAAACTCAAGTTTTAACAACCTTTGAAGGTTGCTGGTGCAAATAATTAAATGAAGATTACAACAAAATCAAAGGTCTTTAATGGAAGCATAAATGCTTTCTAGATAAATGTTTTTGTTTTTGTTTTTTAAATTAATAATTCTGTATCAATCTATCTAACTCATAGCCCAAGTGGACTAATGAAAGGATGCTTATGTGCACCAGGTCCATGGCAGCAGAAACCAGGGCATTCTAACACTAAGGCTGGCAAACAATTAAAGGAGGGAGAAAAGGCTAATACAAAAGGCAATAGAATGATTACCTGTTGAGCTGGCCCTACTTTATTATCTCTTTATTTGCTGTTGCTGTTCCAATAACCTCCCCCAAACATATTCGTTGGTGATCAACTTGCATTTCTGATAAGATTTAGAATATATCACTCATACAGAATTTGTTAGCGTGCACAGACTAGTAGAACCGATGCCCACAGTTCACTAAAAATAAATCACGGTGCAATATGGACGGCTACTGGCACACAGAACAGTTTATCCTGCAATCCGGAAAGGAAAATAGATAATGTATAATCTGTAAGTGTTTTGACTTGCAGAGTGGCACCTACAGTGTGCAGGCAGTCTTACTCTGGGATGGAGTGTTAAAAGCACCACACGTGGAGTCTGAGCCACTGACCGCCTCCCTCGCATGCAGTTTAAAGATTTTTCCTTTTCGGCAGAAAATAAAGAAATAAAAAGAAAGTTGGAACAAAAACAGAGAAAAGCTAGAAAACACATTTCAACACAGCATAAAGGAAGAAAAAAACATGGGGGAGACTGGCGGGGGTGCTCTCAAAAGCAGCCAATCCACAAAGGAGGCATCGCTTTACATCCCACCAGAGATACCAGCTCGAGTTAATCCTCAGCATACACGTACTGCTGCAATCTTAGAGAGAGAGAGAGAGAGAGAGAGAGAGAGAGCACTCTTGCTGATTAAGTGGGAGATTCGTCTGTTAGCATCAGGAGAACACACCACGTTACGTTCTGCCACAGTATTGATGCACACTGCACAGGTTTAGCTCCTAGCAGCGAGTGGCCTTGCTAACTAGGTGAAGCTAATAATTTCCCCGGCCTCTCCCCCCTCTCGCCAGCCTTATCCTCCCGCTCCCTCTGACTGATCACCAGTCTTCTTCCATGTACACTCGTGAATTTACTAGTGGATGGTCTCTTTCGCTCTCCAAGTCTATTCTCTCCACTCTTCTCCCTCTCTCCCAGCACCAAGAATCCATTTTACTCCGTCCATCTCTCTCCTAGATCAAGCCCTACAAAAGTACACCATCTTCTTCCTCCCTCCCCTCCTCCCCTGGCCTGCCTCCTAGCAGCTAGGGTCAAGGCATCCATCTGTTCGTGCTCCTCCTCTTTGAACACACAGATGATGAACCATACCGACAGGCCATAAAATAGTGCGTGTGTGATCTCCCACACGGACACACAAGCTCACCACCGTGCTTCCGTTCCATCCATCAACGCTCTCCTTCTCTCTCATCATATCATATGAGGAAGGATTCTTTCCAACCTGCAATCTTCTTTCTCTGATAGCAGCCAGCTCTTTCTCTCTTGGACTCTCTCTCTACGGCCACCGCTACATCGCACCTAACCTTCTCGAGCGAGACCCACAAGAGGAGGAAGAGGCTGGAGACATCAAATCCGTTTCCACTCTCTTCCAAACCACCACTCTCATTTACCCGGCCAGAAAATACACACGCAGAGATATATACTTATATCTTTGTATTTATACCATGGCTTAATTGACCATGGACGTCGCCGGAGACGGCGGAGGCGGCCGCCGGCCCAACTTCCCCTTGCAGCTCCTTGAGAAGAAGGAGGAGCAGCCGTGTTCCAGCTCGGCTGCTGTGGGTGCCTCGGCTGGCGGCGGCAACGGGAATGGATCGGGAGCGCCATGTGGGCCCGGAGGCGAGGTGCAGGTGCGCAAGACGCCGCCGAAGCGGAGCTCCACCAAGGACCGGCACACCAAGGTGGAAGGCAGGGGGCGCCGCATCCGGATGCCGGCGCTGTGCGCGGCGCGCGTGTTCCAGCTGACGAGGGAGCTGGGGCACAAGACGGATGGCGAGACCATCGAGTGGCTGCTGCAGCAGGCCGAGCCGGCGGTGATCGCGGCCACCGGCACCGGTACCATCCCGGCCAACTTCACCTCTCTCAACATCTCACTCCGCTCGTCTGGTTCCTCGTTCTCCGCCCCGGCTCACCTCCGCGCCGCCTTGCCAAGCCCATCCTCCGCCGTCCGGTTCGGACGAGCTGACGCATGGGACCGGGTTGTTGGCCTTGGCTTTCCTTCGGAAGGCCCGGCCTCGTCATCGTCATCTCCCTCGCCGTTGTTGCTTAACTTCCACTCAGGCAGTGTCGGCCTTGACGTGCAGCCGTCGCCGTCTGCCGCTGCAGCAGCGGCCGACATCTCGAGGAAGCGGCGATGGGAGCAAGAAATACAGCAACAGCAGCAGCAGCAGCAATATCAGCAGCAGATGGCCGGGTACACGCAAAGCCAAATGCCAGGCACCGTGTGGATGGTGCCGAGCAACAATACGCAGGGTGGGACGCCTTCCAGCGGTGGTGGCAGCGGCGGGAACGGCGGAGGCAGCGGCGAGTCCATTTGGACGTTCCCACAGATGAGCAGCGCCGCCGCCGCGGCAGCCATGTACCGCGGGAACGTGCCCAGCGGCTTACATTTCATGAACTTCCCGGCCGCACCCATGGCTCTCCTACCAGGGCAGCAGCTGGGGCTTGGTCCGGTGGGAGGCAGCGGCGGCGGCGGCGATGGAGGCGGAGGAGAGGGGCACATGGGGATCCTCACCGCCCTCAATGCGTACCGGACACAGACGGCGACGGATTCTGCGGCAACTCAGCAGGGCGACGGTGGTGGCAGAGGATCTGGCCAGCAGCAGCACGGAGGTGGCCGCGGCGAGCGGCATGAGAGCATGAGCACCAGCGACTCGTAGGACGGGCCTCCGAGGATCGCATGCATGCATTGGTCTGGTGTGTCTTTGATCTGTTCTTTGTCTTGGTTTAATTTATTTTTGTTTTTTCTGTAGTTTCCTTCCTCTCCTCCTAGCCTAGTCACAATCTTGCGAGGATTACACTTAGCAGCATTCCATGGCACGCAGTAGGATCATTCATCCTTGTGTCGCTTGCTTGCGAGTGGAAGAGTGAGGTGATCTCGTGGGAAGAAGAGGAGGGAAACGCAGCGCAGCAGCAGCAGAGAGATTGTTCATTTTCTCGTTCCTTAGTTTTAGGGTTTGATGCAAGTGCGAGCAGAAGAGATTTTTTTTTTTATCAAGCATGAAGTTCATCGTCTCCGTCGTGATTATGGTTCATCTGTTTTTTCATTTCTTTTCATCCACAATTACTAGTTCGAGCTCCTTATCTAGCTATCAGTTCAACACCGCTGAATAGCTTAATTCTATTCTGCATGTTTGAGTCAAGTGACTAATGATCTGTTGTTTCTTTAACCAATAACATTCTGCGTTTAATTTCAGCATCTGCTGTTAGGGTTTCTTGACAAGTTCTTAAGATTGCATACTAGAGGTTGGTTGGGTACTTATAAAGTTACAAACATGCCCCAGATCAATTTGTAATTAGCTTGGACGATGGATGCAGAAATTAGTGCATATGTAGGCGACGAGCGAGGTTGTCCAGTCCAGCTGCGCGGGCGTAGGTTTTTGTCATCTGATGAGCGAACAATCCGCAGAGGTGCCAAGCTAGCAACCAACCGGCGCCGAGGACCACAGCCAGAGTCCGACAAAGGAGAGAGAAAGAATGCAGCCGAGAGGGTCGCCAGCGAGACAGACCGTGTCGTGACCAAACAAACAGATACCGGCGGCGGACTCGAGTCCAACAGTGTGGACGAGACGCGACGGCGACGCCCGCCGTGGACTGTTGTGGGTTCAGTATTTTTATTCGAGCCGTCAATGATTTCGCACACGCGCGTCCTGGATAGCTCCGTCTTCCCTGCCGGAGCCTTGTGCCACTGCTGCTCCAGCACCCCCACCCCACCCCCCGGCGGTCACACAGCGGACACGGGCAGGCGAGGCATTCATGGCTGGCCTTGCCGCTGGACGCCGTCGTCTCCCACGTCCCAGAGGCGCGCACCCAGCCCGGCGTCCTGGATCTCCGGCCCGGCTCAGCTCGTCTCGACAACTCAACCCCTGCTTTGTTGCGTGCTTGCGCTGTCAGCAGGCGAGGCATTCAACTCAACCAGCCGGTCGAGATGAGCCAATCTACCCACCCATATAAAGCAGGGAGCTGAGTGAGGCAGTGGCAGCGCGCGGCGCAGAGGGACGTGCGCGTGTACATGGTCCAGCGCTGCGGCGCCCCCAGCCCAGGGTTGCCGTCTTGGTCGATGCTTCTTCGACGTGGTTTTTAATCGCACGTGCGCCCCTGCCTTTCCGTGTCCATGTGTTTCCTTAGCTCGGTTGGTGGTTGGCACATAGCACGCCGCTAATAAGATCTGTGCGGGCCGGCCTGAAAATTCTTGGACTCCCAATCCCATGGAGGCAATGGAGCGCGCCTAAGCTGGCTAGCTCCCGGCGCGTTTTCCGTGTGTACGTAGTTGTAGCACCTCAACGGCGGGCGGCACGCATGTGTCAGCTCCTTGCTCGATCGACCAGTCGCTGGCAGATGAGCTGTAGCTGCATATGCCCTTGTCGCCGGCCTTGATTTGCAGCTAGCCTAGCCGAGAGCAGCGCCCGGCTGATAAGACCGTCGTGTTACTGCCAATTACTCAGTTGGACGGCGTTCCGTGGTGGTGACTAACGCGCTCGCTCGCTGCTCGATCTGCCTCGCGTGTCAGTGATGTGAGGCGCGGTTCGCTGTAGCTCCGCGTGACGCTGTCGCTCGCTCGCTCGATCGCGCTGCTCACTTCACTTTCGATTTGAATTAGCCCTCGCGCTAACATAACCCGCGCTGGCGCGCGTTCGCAGTGAGCCAGTGATCGATCTGTGGACACACGTGAGCGGCCGGCCGGGCTGCGTGTTACTGCGCTGGACCTGCGCGTCAGCGAGCGAGGCGAGGCGAGGCGAGGCAAGATAAGCTATGCGCAGCCAGAGTCGTCCAGGCTGCGCTCGGCTGCACAGTGCCCAGCTGTGCCGACCCGAGTCCAGTAGGAAAAGGAGGGCGAGGATGAGGCCAATGGCCGTGCTGGAGGAGCTGTCGGTTGTTCTCTGTGCCCTATTGGAGCCGACGTCACGTGTTCGGCTGATTGGGTGCATTGAGTAGCACCAGCGGCTCCGACCCTAAACACATGTGCCCTTGTCCTGTTTGGACGTCGCGGAGAGACCTACTCTGATCCGAGTTAAACACAAGCGTACATGCGTCAACACAGACTTACTAGGAAGCAAATCCCCTACCGTACTGCGCATCACTGCCGGGTCGCTGACATGCGGGCCCGGGGGCCACCCGACGGTGAGCGCAGCGCACGGTAGGCGACCCGCTCGCGACTTAATAGCATCAACCGGCCTGCTAGACTTGTCGATCTTACCACGCCTCTATCTACCTCTATATCCCTGTACGTACATATCAGAGAGAGAGAGAGAGAGAGAGAGGCACTGCACGCTGGTTCACAAGCAGGGAAACAAATGTTTGTGGTGGACGCAAAGCCATCGCAAGTCATTTCAAAGTTCAAACAACTTCCCGTGTGTCTTGTTGTCTCCGGCCGGCCTGCTTTTTTTTCCGCTCTAAAACTAGCTAGTGTACGTCCACTTCAAAAAGTTTGAGGTGAAATAAGCAAATACAGAAAAAAAGTTCAGACATAGTTTAATCATGTTTTTTTTAAAATAAAGCTTAATCATGTTCCACGGCATGCATAAATCTCTTCAAGCGTTCATGATTAACAGGGGCGTGCATGCAAAAACATTTTCGTAGCTAGTGCATGCATCCGCCATCAGCGGCGCCGGCTTACCTCATTATCCCGTCATTTTCTCTGCAATCTAACCACTGTACTCCATCAACGATAACATGCAGTTTTTCAACGACTAGTTCACAGTGGAATACATTTACATATAGTACTCCTAGTTAGTTTATTCGACCCCCTGCTGAATTCAAGCGTTGCCTTTTGAATCGAGGAGCTCTCATTTTGACTTCGCTTTTGTCAGGGCTGCGCGCATTTTTCTTTTCAAAAGATGGCAGCTACTAGCTGTGTGCGTGCATGTCGAGGTGACAGCAGAATTACAAGGAATTCATAGGGATCATGATCAATGTAAAGTAGGAGTATACAACAACAAACTCATCGCGTTGCATATGCAAGACCACTGCTCCTCGCCATTCCTCGCATGATTTCTTCACAGGAGGAATCTGCTGCCTGCCATGGCTCCTCTTTGTAATAACTGGAGGAGGACGTCGTCCTCTCTTTACCGCTTTATGGCTGGAACGACGAAGCGGTAGTCTTCGTCCTCAAAACAGCAGCTTTTGCGCGATCAGATTTTTTGAGCTAGCGTGTGCGGTGCAATGCGTATTAGTAGTTGCTTTTTCGCAGCGCGTGCTTAGTAATTCTTTTGCTCTCTGTAGTCCCTTTTGCAGAAAGGTTTTTGTGTCTCAACTTTCATCCTCGCCTGTCGCGCTCGATCTCCTTTCCGCCCCTCGAGATCGACTGCGCCATGATACGAGTTTGATGGACAGATGATCGATCGATGGTTTATGGCTGGGCTAGCTAGCTGCTCAATGCTTGCTCGCTCGTTGCAGAACTCAACCCATCATTTCATCAGTTTACCCCCATCTTATTTCAGATTTCATTTCAGCGAAAGTCATTTTTACGTGAGAGTCTGAATGTGAAATAATGCAGCTGTTATACAACATAACGAACAATTAACAGCTAACCAACTGGAATAATATGTGGTGCCAAGCAGGGTGGAATAATCAGGACCGGAATCTTTAATTATGTGGAGGAGTTAGTGGCTCTTAAGTCTTAACAACACTGCAGTTCATGTCCATGCTGGATGCTGGCCTCATTCTAACATTCTTCCTACTCAGGTTTGTCTCCATCTAACTAGCTAGGCCCTAATAAAGCCATTAGAAGGCTCTAATGGTTTTAAATTAGTAGATTTCAGTAGTCCATTGCGCTTTGACGTCTAGTGCGGTTGATACTCTACGATTAGAGGATTAGATTATGCGAGGAATATTAGGGGGCTACGTATTAGATAAGATCTGCTTTGCTTACGCTTGCACTCATATCCAGGGAGGAGAATCTTGACCTCTGCCGGACAGAAATATTTATTCAACATTTGTAAATTATTGACGATCATACGAAAGAGATAGAATATTATACATGCTAGTACCTAATTTATTAAGTGGCTAAAAATGTATGTAGATGGATCACTAACCCACTACCAATGCCTTTCTTGCTTTCGTCAGTTCAGACTTCTGCAGACACCCATGCACGCATGTACTCAAATTGATGAGTGTTTTGATTTCAATCTCAGATGAAGGGAAAACAAGTGCAATTTGAGTCGTAGCTCTTCAATTGATTATTAAGCACCAGTCAACTGAAACCTGAGCCAACTGTATGAAACAGTTTTCAATTGCCAAGAGAGAGATAAGCCAGCTAAAGCTTCCGGGCCAGGCCTTTTCCAAGAAAATGAATCATTGCCTTCCGAGATCATCACTGTCCTTATTAACCCGCTTTTTTAAAAAGAGAGGCAAACAGTGCTAGCTAATCGAGCTGGCTCGACAATAAGTGGACTTAACCTTTTAGCTAACACCGCAGCTTAACCAGCCCTTTTATCAATTGTGCAGTGGACTAGTGGGCTCTTTGCATACTCCCTCCGTTTTTTAATTGATGTCGTCGTTGATTTTTTAATTTAACTTTGATCATTTGTCTTATTAAAATTTTTTTTGACAAATTTCATATATTTTGATATAATTTAATTTATCATTAAAGTTATTTGAATCATAACTTAAAATTTTACCCATTCGAGCAAATTTTTTAATAAGCGAATGATCAAAATTGAATTTAAAAATCAACAGACACATAATTAAAGAACGGAGAGAGAGTATGTCCTTTTCCTTGAAAAAACATATACGCTCCATGCAGAGCCAAATTAGTCAAATCTGCAGTGTGTGCGCGTTGCAACACCCAACTAACCTATAAACCTTTATTTAGACAGACATATACCGTAGCTATATGATACAGTTAAAATTAATGCAGTTATGCAAGCATAATGTGAACAGTACTACAGCAGCATCGACCACTATGCATTGAACTGAACTGAAAGCCCAACAGCTCATTCAAACGGAGCTTTCTGTGAATTGGTAAGCAACCGGTATGAGGGCCACCCGGAGCCCAGGGAAGGCGTCCCGGCGATCGACATGCATATACCTGCGTGTGCTTGGCTTGGGTCAGCGGAGGGGGTCGCAGATTAAGATCGGAAAAAAGCTCGCCTCGGCCGTGCTGGGTCGTACGCACGTCGCGCGCGCACTTAGCAAACACGATGATTAGCTAGCGAGGAAAGCGAAAGACGGGTGCATGGTTTATGCCGCCCTGGGGCAGGCGCTCGCGCGCGATCGCTCGATCGATCCATCGAGGGATCTCGATCGAGAGAGGCCTTTCATTATACTGCAGCTAACCTTACCAATCACTTGCAGTTCTCGTCTTAATTCCCGCTCCTCCTAAATCATCGAATAAACCACAGAGCGCAGCGTCAATCGGTCTCCACATGAACAGTATTATTATGCTTTCGATCAAACTGATTGAAGCACGGATCAATCGATCAAAGGACGGATTTGTGCCTCAGCTCAGCTGCCGCCCAGGTCACGGTCGCCCAGGCCATGCGCAAATGGATTATAATTAACACAGCACGTAGTACGCATAAACGTCGCCCCGGGTCACGTCGATGGCGTCACACAAACAACCGCGAGACGTAGAGAGTCAACTAGACTAGAGAGACGTCGCGGTCGACCCGCGGCACGGCAACCAACCGCCCGGGGAACAGCGCGGCAAGCATGGAGGCATCATGGGCGGGCAACAGTAACAGCGACAGGACGGGGCGCGCGCGGCACGGAGCCATCAGCAGATTTGACGAACAGTTCCCGGACGGGAGGACCCGTCCTTCTCCCGCCCACCCCCCCGCACGCATGCGCGCATCATTCCGTCTGCTGGGCTACCTGGGGATCGGGACGGCGCCTCGGAGTTTGCCACCGCGCGCTTCGCCTGCCGCCTTGTGTTGTGTCCTGCGTCTCCTGACTCCGCGCGCTTCCGGCTGCGGCGAGGAGGCGACGCGTTACTTGGGCCTCGGCGCGCTCCTGTGCGATGCGAAGCCCCGCTTTTGCGCGGCCCGGTTGCTTTCGCTCTCGGCGGATCTTGAAGATCCACGGGACGTCATGCTGTCTTTTCGGAAAGAACATTATCAAATATAATATATTAATAAAAAGGATAATGGTTGACAACAAAACGCAGTGGAAGCATGGTGGACCCATAACCCACAGGTCTCAGGATCGAAACCTGGCTCTGATAAAATATTTTTTGGCTTCCGATCCTTTTTTCTTTTTTTTCCATATGCGCTTTCTTTCAAAAAAAAAAACCCAAAACTGAACAAAAGAAAGGCCTGATGAAATTTCTAACGGCCCATTGGCATCGAGACGAAGCTCATACTCTCTTTATTCTTTAATTAATATTGTTAACTTTTAAATTTAAATTTAATTATTTACTTTATTAAAAAAATTAATAAATTTTATATATTTTGATATAATTTAATTTATCATTATAGTTATTTTAATCATAATTTACAACTCTATACATTCGAGCAAAATTTTTAAGTAAAATAAATAATTAAAATTAATTATAAAAATTAACAACAACATCGATCGATTTAGTAACGAGAGGGCAGAACATGAATTGGTCCTCCCAAAAAAGAAAATGAAGAAACACACGTCACATCACTTCCGCGAAGCAAACAGACAAAGTCGGCAGAGTGGTTGAGGCGTTGAGCACGTGATTAGCCAGCGTGTGAAGGGAGATAACGAAAGGGCGGCTTCGCAGGTTCTAGACCCCAAACCCAGACGCTCCCCTCGGCAGTCGCCGTTCGCATTTCTCCTCTCCAGATTTGCTATTCTATCAGCGGCGCGAGGAATGGGCGGTGGCGGATCCGGATCTTTGCTCCAGGTCCTGATCAATAACTTGGATGTTCTTGCTGGGTACGACCTCCTGATCTGATTCCTCCCTCAGATGTCCAGTTCTTCAGCGGATTGTCTTGACGTTTCTGGCGTGAGCTGTGCTGCTGTTTGGGGTGTATGTAGAGCCCTCTTGGTGTTCCGTTTAGTGACATTGAGAACGCGTACTCGAATAATTGCGCGGTTTGGGCCTTGCCGGATGCGATGTTAAACATTCATTTCGGTTTACGAAATTGTGTTTGCGTAGCACCCAGTGAAATACATTCATGTTGGTTAGGGAATTTTTGTTCACCTGACATTACGTACCATTAGTCAACTAATACCATTAGCAGAGGACTGATGTTCCATGCTTTAAGTGAAGCTTCCAAAGTACCTTCAGAGCATAAATGTTGCTAATCGCCATTATTCACCATCTAACCTTCCAGATTAGGGCGTCAGCATTTGATCCTGGATAGAGATTATGGGTTTCGTGAGGGGCAAAAAGGAGAACTCGTTTGTATGTATCCTTCAACAGGATTTTGTCAAGAATGGAAGTCCATAAGATTCAAGGAAAGGGACAACCATATGATGTGACACTGACATCCAATTAACTATACTGGTGTTCTTTCCCTTTCAGCTGGGGGGTTGCTGGTGGTTAACCTACCCTGTTTTGCAATGATGAGTTTTTAGTATCTACGGAGTATTATGAGTAATGATTTTACATATTTTGCATATTGTACAGGAACCTATTGTTGCTTGTCAGTGCAGTAATTAGTTAACTCCATGTATTCAACATAACAAGACCTAACCGTGTGATCCAGAGAATATGGAACTGGTAGTGCTGAATGATATAGTGACACAACTGTGATCTTTTTTTATTTCTTTTTGTTAAGTGACAGATAGGAGTAATTATGTTGTACGTCTCTAATTGGTTCTGCTAGCATTTGAAGAAACTCTAATCCTTGTGTTCTTTCTATTTTCGTGCAGGCCTGTGGTTTCACTTGCTTATCCTCTGTAAGTTGATTCCTTCACTTTTCAAATAAACAATTGGATGTCAACATTCTTCCATTTCGTGATAACTGTTTTGGTTTTTTGTCATTCATCATTTTTCGCAGATATGCCTCTGTTAGAGCAATAGAAACAAAATCTGCTGTAGACGATCAACAATGGCTCACATACTGGGTGTTGTACTCATTTATTACACTATTCGAGCTCACCTTTGCTCCAGTACTTGAATGGTAATATACGCTTCCCTAGATCATGAAAAAAAAGTCTTCAAAATTTTCTTCACTCTTCTAACCTACAATTTGTCTGATCTGATCGAATATGGAACTTAGTATGATGTTAAACCCTAAAATATACTTTGGTGTTCATTTGTGAAATGTTTAACAAATGGGCACAATATTCGCCATTATCTATTGGTTTGGTGTATACAATTCTTATGTACGTTAAGAAATGAACAGATATGCTTAGTGCTGGAAAATTTGTGCAGGCTTCCTTTCTGGTCTTATGCAAAACTGTTTTTCAATTGCTGGTTGGTATTGCCACAGTTTAATGGTGCTGCACATGTGTATGAGCATTTTGTGAGACCAGTGATTGTGAATCAGGAAGTTGTAAACATATGGTATATTCCAAAGAAAAATGAATCAGATAGGCCTGATGACGTAATTTCAGCTGCACAGAGATTCATAGAACAAAACGGATCAAAAGCATTTGAGAATCTTGTCAAGAAGGTATTTACTCTTCCTGGTTGAGTCTCCCATTGTTTTTCTTGGTTAAAATGGCCAATTGGTAGAAGTTTGTTTGTGCAATGAGAGCCATAGCAGTGTGTCTCTACGGTTATTTGTCTCACTAGTTAATGCGCACTTTTATTTCTGCTACAAATTACACAGTTAAGTGTTTCCCATCTGGATCCTGCGCATGCAGGAGCTACAGGCACAGGGCTGCCCATTTTAACTGTTTCCCACATTATTAGGGCATTTACCACCTTATGGTAACTCGGTCAGTGCTTTATACTGCAGTTAAGGGCGACTTAACGGTTACAAGCCTGTGGTGCTCTTATAATCTAGGTTTAGTATCATTCTTTTATGCATTATCCAGTAAATGAGTTTGTTGAGCTTAACACAAAACTGAAAAATTGGCTGATGAAATCACAGGGATATCAGCATTTAGCAGGCGCTTTTTTCTGTTTCCCCACAAATTGCTTTAGTTCTCTCTTTGTTTTTTGTTTTGCAGCTAGAATCGTTTTGTTGTTTACTCCAGGAATTGCTTTCTTTTTCAATCATGCAGTTTAGTTCAAACCCAAGACGCTCAATACTGGAGGAGGTAGAGGTTGAAAGGAGAGCTAGGATTGAACGAGAAGCCGAAGCAAGGGAAATGAATCCCTTCTTCAATCAAGATTATAGATACTAGGCAACCCTTTGTCTCTCCAGGTAGGCATAGCTAGTTTCTTTTTTCCTGTTGTTCTGTTCATTTGGGTCTTTTCAAAAATTTTAGTACTAACCACAATTATTGTGGTTACTATAATCAGGAACTCATTGCAGGAATATTTAGAATCAGTTCGAGGCAAGCAATCTCAAGTTTCGGATTGCACTTGTGTTGAATAAATAATATTTGTAGCTGAAGAGAGCCGTTGTTGTTGTAAATATGTTTCAGTATTGAAATTGCTGTTCACCTAGTGTTCATGTTACTGAAAATTAAGTATTTTTATCACACTTAACTTTAGTTCGTGTTTTTATGGTAGCATGAAGCAAGTTCATAGCATAGGAAATAGCTCGAGCCTGAAATATGAAGGGAGCCTCATAATTGATGATGGAAACACATGGAAAGTCTCGTTGTATTCCTCTGACGCATGAGGTCCTTCGAGGAGTAGCATTCAAAAACACTCAGGCGGATCACTTTCCGTGCCAGGAAACTGAGCGCATCAGACACCTTTCTCGGCTACAAGGTGATAACACATCTAGCTGCACGCAGCTGAATTGGCCCCATTGCTCTGCCGCCTCTGCTGCTACTCTGCCACAGGCACCTATCGGCAACAGCAAGTTCTAAACAGAAGCTGTTTCAGTTCCAAATGATGACGTCGCTTCAGATACGTTGCGCCTGAAGCGGCATCCAGTATTGAAATCTGGGCAAACGCGCTACTCTGGGAAACGGTATATCCACACCCAGATTCGGAAAGAAATGTTGTGCTTGCTATTGCTAGCTGCTCAATTGTCAACATCCCAGGAAGTATTGTAGGCATTCTCGATGGGTGTAAATGCAGCTTATGTAAGATACTGCTAATGAGAAAAGCAAGCATCAACACATGGACACCAATGGTAAAATGCATTTCCTCAAATCATATATCACTTTGAATGATTCTTTGATGAGAGATCTAGGAAAGCTAAATTGATAAAATCAAGATATCGAACAGAACATTAAAAATGACTCGATATCCAGAAATATGTATCCTACAAACCCTATGATACATACTCAAAACCTTGACACAATTTTTCCAAGTTGAAGTCCGCTCTTGAATAACTGTAATCTTAAGACTATTAAAGCGGGAAATATTGACAAACAGCAACCAGTTCTATCTGTATGTACCACTAAGCTTCAAATATGTCACCACATCTGCTCAATAGATGCTGGCACTTCATCAAAGTCCAATTTATTACTCTGGCTTTGATGCGAACAGCCTCAAGCCTTCCCCTTCTATACAATGCATACCCCTGTCCATATAGTTGCTTCGGTCAAAGTTGGTCACAGCATTTTTGCCACGTATCTCGATGGCAGCAATATCATAAGCTTCTGCAGCTTCTTCTTCGGTTTCTAGTTTAAAATGAGGAAAACCCATCAGTGACTAAATTCAATTTTTTTCAGATGGATAAATGAAAATTCAGTTGCTACATACTGAATGTCCCCAGGTAAATGTCTCTGGTTCCAGCAACCAATCCTATGCGTGCTTGCCATCTTCCATCTTTCTGCCTTCTATCATAGGAGAAAATTTTGACTTATTTCCAGTAATTTTACAGAAGAGAAAAGGTGTCCTGTTGAAGTTTGAACAATCCAAACAAAACAAAACCAGGACAGCTAACCTTGTCACTCCTCTATAAATAGAAGCCCCTCTTGAAAAACAGCTGCTCCTCCTGCAAAATAAACAAATCATACCAGGGCATCTCTATTGAACGGCAGAAATGGGTAATACTGACGGCATACCTTCTCAAATATGTCACACATTCCTCCCGAGACAAGTCCCTGATGTCCTGCAATTCCCTTTCATATTGTGAAACCTGAAATGATGCTGATATGTATAAGATATTGCCTAATTGATATATCAACTTTGAAAACAAAGGAAACTGGAAACTACAGAAAAGGGAAGGACTTACCGAAAAGTTCAATCTTGTATCTGGGCCCCAGTATTTAAGAGCTGCAACATCATAAGCCCTGGCAGCTTTTTCCTCAGTATCATAACTTCCTGCGCAGTTGGAAATTTGAGGCAAATTATAAAACTGTAAACACAAGAACGGAAGGGAAGGACTGAAAGTTTACAGATAGTTACCTAGGTAAACTGAAGCACCACCATGGATGGACACCATGCAAAAAAACATTAGTAACTGTGACAGATAAATGAACACACTGCTACAAAAAGGAGACCTAACAAAGCTATACGAATAATAATGAAGTGCAACACTAGCTCTTCTTATTAGCTAAATGTATTACTACAAGATAAGTTGGCCAGCTTGAGGATAAAATTATTAGATGCTTGGCTGATTTCGGAAACAAATCAAGCAATGTCCTCGGTAAAATTTAATATATGTAATAGTTACCTGTAATAAGAAAGGTCATCTCCTATGAGGGAACACTAGCTCAAAATTATATGTCTCATAAAAGCACTGTCAATGCATAATATCTTTTTCTTTGTAACATATTAAAGATAAGAATTTAATCGGTCACAGCGAACGCAACACCTGTTAATTTTGTTAAAGGACAACACCTGTTAGAAGTAGAGTTAGAACATAAAAGAGAGGTGGCAACTGGTGTTCAAAGGCTGACCAGGGTGGTCGTGTGCATTTGACCTCTGCAAGGTACTATAAACCGATCCACTTTGCTGGAGCTCAGTGTCAAAATAATTCAAGCCCCGGTGTGCAGTGCCAAGTTCATTATTTTGACTGAGAAATAAATAAAATGATAACGGGCATGAGTATTCCCTTTGGGATGCTCTGCACTCTAGGCAAATTTGTGCCTCCACTCTAGTTATAATGATCCTAGTTCCATTCTTTCCCTATCACCAACCATATTATCCATGACCGACTGCACATAAACAGAAAATTTATCTAGGACGCATTTCTTTTATGTGGCCATTTTCATATCAGGAAACTAAATTAATTTTCGGTAGTAAAAGGAGTAATTGCTTGGTACAGGAGTCATAATATAGCAAAAGAGTCCAATATCGTCAGTAAAGAGTAAAGATAGTTAAAATAATTAAATAAGCAGATACCTTGTTTTCCTTTTCTTCTACGTCCTTCTACTCTGCAAGAACTGTCCCACAAATGAGCTTCATATTTCCCGCTCCATCTATGCCTGCAGGAATTGATAGTATATTAGAAAGTCTGTCCTCTATCACAAAAGCAGAAAAGGAGTCATTTACTTAATATAGGAAAGTGACAGATGAGTTCATTGTTTTGTTCCTACTTATATCAAGTACAAATCACAAGGATACTCCCCACAATCTCACCTGGTTACACCATGGAAACTTGATGACCGGGAACCAGCAGGCCGCGCTGCAGTAATCCCAGCAGAAGCAGCTACATCAGCATTATCTTGTCTGTACCCTGCGATTGTCACAGGATTAATGGCGTCGCCATCTTCAACTGCAGGCTCATCCTTCTTGACAATGCTGAGGACCTGAACTCTCCCGTCCTCATCACCACAGTCTGCACGGCCTTCATCTCCCACCACGGTAACCAAAGCAGCCTCGTTGACAGGGTTCTCAGCATGGCTTTCAATTTCACCTCCATAGGCAACTTGCTCAACCTTCGGCAACTTCTTCTGATCAGCACCACTGAATTCCTTTGCCTTCCCAGTGCTCGAATCCTTAGCCTCTGACACCACTGCGCTGTACGTATCACCATCCTTATGAGTTGTATTACCTGTCTCCGCAGCAACTGCTGGCAGGCTGTTCAGGTTGATAGATTGGGTCCTATCCATCTTACCCTCATCCCCTGATTCTCCCGAGGCCTTCTCCTTCTCCATTTCCTTCCCGTGATTAGGCTTAACCCCTTCCCCCGATTCCTCCATCTAGTACGGGAACCAAAAATCCCTCCCAGAACCCTAACTGTCTATCCACCTTCCTACTCACAAACAACCTGCACGAAAGAGGGGTGAAATAGCGTCACATACAACAATCACATACTAGTAAGTACGACTCAACGAACCATACCAAACAGTACAGCGGAGTGATCCACCACGAATCGGAAAAACCGAGAAAGTGGGTGTATACAGTACCTCGAGCCGCCGCCGGCCGCACGAATTGACGGGAAGCCACCGAACAAAGGATTGAACCCTAGCAGCGTGGGTATTTAACTCCAACGCGGCAACAAAACTGGAAATTCCGCGAGGCAATCGGCCATCGACTGTACAGGCAGGTGGTTAATAGAGTCGCATGGCGGATTGGGAAGGAAGCGACGCGCCCAAGCGAGCGGGGAAGAGAGAGAGAGAGAGAGGCAGCTTTAGTGGGGAGTGATGATGCGAGAAACAACAAAAAATTTCTTGGGCGAATCGAGAGGAACAGAAAGAGAGAAAAATCGCAAGGTGAATTTACCTCTTGCTGCGGCGGATTTATCTAATCGACAGCGCGAGCGGGGGCGCTGCAACCGTGGAGCTAGACGCTGCGGTTGAGGACGTATGCGGATATGTAATTAAGGCGTGTTTTATTTGCGGCTCTGTGGGTTTACCGGCGATTAATAAGCGCGGCCTAATTGAGGGCGTTGGCTTTGTGCGCGACGCCCTCGTGATGCGTGCCAGCCTGGGGGCCTTCCTGCCTTCCTTGGCGGCCGGCGAGGGATGGATGCCCGTGCAAACAAACGGTGGCGGTGAACGCCCGTGAGGAGGTGGGCGGGTGGGATGCGCTTCATCAGGTCTGGCGCTGTGGCGCTGTGCGGCTGTGCCGTTCCGCGTCACCACTGGCGTGACGGCGGCAGACCGGAACGTTCGAGGGCGGGGAGGTTATCTCGAGGCCGCCGCGTGGGGCGCGGCGGACGGGCCGAGGCCGAGGGGGGTCGCGATCGTGTGGCTGCCGTGACGTTGTGTTTTGTGAGCGAACTCTTGTTCGTCTCGCTCGTAAAGTTGATCAGAAAGCGTGTCGACCCTCGCGTTTCTTAACACAACATTTCTTCGTCGATTTGGTCGGTCATGTGCTGATATAGCGAATCAAGTTCTCACCCGGCTCTTCCGCATCGAAATTTTCATGAACATTCCTTCAGACTTGGGCGTGATGGAACGAATGAAATCGGATAATGTCGAATGGTGATGGATGGATGGGCTGAGATATATGGGAAAATGGTGATGGGCTGAAAAATCTAATATCCATGGCCGTTAAGCAGACAGCTCTAATGGGCTGTGATGGAGGCCCATAGTTTCTAGATCCAATCATCCAAAAACGCAGCAGGAACTACTTTCATCGGCCGGTTAATGTGGGCTTTCCAATTCTTGAACAACAAACAGATCAATTCTGACCCGATTGTACTCTTTTCCCTCACGGGACTGCTGTGTACGTAGTCCATTTTTATTTTGTCATCGTGCGTCTCTCTGAATTTGAGATCTGATCTCGCGAGTCAAGCTTTGACAGCGACCAAGCACTGAGAACAAACGCACAGTACCTGCAGAGGCCACTTTCTTCCAGTACACATGTCGCTGCTGTCCTGCAGGACTGAGCGGCACCGAAACGGGCCAAGGAAACCGGAAATCAAAAGGGATCGTGGCGCTGCAGGCCTGCCCATCACCGGCGCTGCATCAAAACTGCAGAGGTGTGAGCAGGCACCGATACTGTAAGACGCGCAGCAGCATAGTCTGCGGAGAGGGAAATGGTGGAGAGACCGAGAGACCCTGTGGCTCCAGTTCACTTCCAGAACGAGCTCTCTGTTTCTTTTTGACCCGGTCAAAGATTTGCCGCCGGTGGATGGCAGTCCTGAGGCGGACACCCGGATCTCCCCGGAGCCGGCGGCGAGTGGTCGGGCAGCAGGGCATGGAACTTTCAGGCCGTTGCCTGATTACAGTCTCTCTAGCTTCCGGTGCAGTGCCGGGTATGGCGTATACCGCTGCGCAGCAGTGACATTTAACAGGTCGCCCTCGCTCACGAACGGATACAAGAAAATAAACTAAAAATCGAAATTTTATTTATTTTTAAATTAAAATTTAATAAAAATTAAAATAATTTATGAAAAATCTACGGGCTGAGTCCTTTTAACACCTTTGCTCACCAGAGAACGTGATTCCCACAACCAAATGCGCCTGTGTCCGCGTGGTAGAAAATGTCATTCGATTTCTCGTCTCGCAACCCGGGCATCAATATCGGATAAGGCGGATCCCTCGATGGGGAAGAGGAAAATTAGGTTCCTCGCCGTGTGACGATAACCCACCGATTCATGCCATCTCAGTTTTTGTGGAGAAAAAAGTAGAGGAATGACGTAGACAACACAATCGATTTTCTCGAACGAGCAATGTTATCAGTTCATGTAAGATACGACGACTACTACTATGTACTACCCCTTTTACACGTACTACTACTTAGAGTACCAATTCGTACGCAATGTACTGTACAGATTTCGCCGCCAAACTTTTCAGGAGCCTTTCCCACCCATACGACCCTAGCTCACCCGCATCAGCAGTTTAAGGGCCCTTTGACAGGGCTTTGAGTGGCTTCAGTTTATGACATATTAGCTACAGTGTTTTCGAAAAATATAGTTTGTTCGATTCAAATGAAAACAATTTATATAAATAATATTTTTATTATATCTTACAGTGCATAAACTATAAGATAAATTAATTAAAATAAACTCTATCAAACACACTCTGCTCAACGCAACTGCTTTTTTACTGACTGACTAACGTCCCGTCCCTACTTGGCTCCCGCGGTACTCGTCTAACGTCGCACTTCCCAGTCCCGTCCCTACTTGGCTCCTTACCGGTACGGCGGGAGTAGCCTTTTTCCAATCCTGTTGCGGCGCATCATAGGGGCGAATAGGTCATTGCGGCAGCCCTAACTGCTCGCTCTGGCCTCTGAATCTGTCACCGCGCGGCCGGACGCCCGGGGCCCGGCGGGAGGTTTCTGGTTGGCCTCAGGGGGCTGCCGGCCGTTAGACGAGTCTCCTCGCCGGCGTGGATGGGGCCGCCAAAAGCGCTCCGTCCTTCTCCCACACTCCACCCGCCCGCCGCGCTGCTTCCACGATGCCGCGCAGCCCAACTGCCCAAGTGCCCAACCGCGCGCGTACGACGCCCCACCACTGGCCTCGGCTCTGGCCTCGGCACATGCCGTGCCGCCGTCCTCGCTTCTCTTCCCCTAGCGACCGCCTGCACATACTTGCCCCGAGCGCGTGTTCCAGCACTCGCAGCCCAAGCTACCAGCCAGGCGGCGCCGGCGCTTGCCACTGGGGGTTTTCCCCGTAGCGGCACTGTTTTGAGTCAAAGAAGGCGCAGTCATTTTCCGTCCCTAAAGCTGCAGGCGGTGGCTAACGCCCTAGATGACTTTAGCAGGACGCCGGCCATGTGTCAGGCATATTGTTTTCCGCTGAGAGTGGATTCGGCACGGACGACATGCAAAATGCGTAACGTTGGCTGGCGAGACACGATCCACCTCCGCGCCATCATCCAGCGCCGAGCTCCGGTGGTGGAGGTGACCCTGAGCAACGCCTGAACAGGACTCTGAAGGAGGAAAAATACGAACGCCTGCCCACGTTTACGGGCCGCATGCACTGTTAACGTAACCAATCGATGGCAAGTGGTGGCACAACATCGGAGTAGATTGACGTTGTAGGCTGGTCCAGTCCCCCTGCCGGACAGAGATTTTTACTGTAACGCCGCTCCTAACACTCTCTCATGTGAAAAGATGCTCCTGGCAGTCGTCGTTAACTTTCGAGTGCTCAGATCTTGACTAGTTGCAGCGAGCGTGCTGGTCCTCACATTTCTACTCCGACCGCGAGGTCGTCCCCATGTCCAATAGTTTTATTCGCGCGACATATGCCTCAGTTTACTGATCAACCTCTAGCAGCTCTTCCTCAGTGTGTTCTTGCAGCGGCAGTTATTGCATGCTAGTACAAGCGTCTACTTAGATCGACTAAACGAAAAGTACACTACCGCGGCACGCCGCTAGCTTTAGCTCGCCTGTGCCAAACTTAACAGCTTACTCTCTTCGTTTTTTAAATTAATGTTGTCGTTGATTTTTTAACTTAACTTAATAGTTCGTTTTATTCAAAAAAAAATAGTTCAAATGTAAAAAATTTTAAGTTGTAACTCAAATAGCTCTAATGATAAATTAAATTATAACAAAATATATGATATTTATTTATTTTTTGAATAAGACGAATGATCAAAGTTAAAATTAAAAAGCCAACAATGACAACAATTAAAAAACGGAGAGACTACCTTGCAAAGGACATAACGAACTTCAGATCGATCATTCGTTGCTGCGGCGGCCGTTCGTTGACCGATCGGATATCTGCTGTACCGTTGGTGGCATGTTTCATGAGTTAGCCACGGTGGCGGCGGGTCGGTGCATCACCGATCTCGGCAAGTAAACGGGCCTTGCAACAACGTGATCGTTGGGCACATGCGCACATAAATAACACTTGCAGTAGAAGGGACTGTTCATGTGTACACGGAAGCGCGACTAGATCAGAGTCGCGCGCGTTCCGGGATGTGCAAAGCGCACGTTAATTTGCTCCGCTCGATATGGCTAGTAGCTCAAGCTTGCCGCTAGTTCGGCTTGCAGCCAAACTTCTTCAAATACAGTTTCTTCAGTACGTGGCGACTAAACCGTCTAGAAGCAAATGGCTAGCAGTACATTGCTAACAGAGCAGAGAGTACGTAAGGCGGTTGCTGACAGGAAAGGAGGATTTCATGGTCGCCGTCTGCCTTTTTCTGGCACTGGAGCGTGACTTCTCGTTCCGGGCTCGGTCGTCGTCGTCGATCGACCGCGGCATGTGGGGGGGCGCGTGCCGTGGCGAGAAAACTTGGTTCAGTACGACGGCACCCACACAGCGTTAACAGCCGAGCAAAAACGAGACGGTTGACGCGAGCCTTTTCCTGATCCACTAATCTATTTCTTTCAGCCGAATTGGTGGACAGCCAGGCGGCAAGCAAGGCCAAGTGGGAGGAGAGGTCGACACACGTACACGCAGCTAGCTAGCTGCTGTACGTCACGGCACTGATCTGTGCGTACTCTGCCAATGCCGCCGGTACGTACTCCGTACGTCTATGCGGTGCCGTGACACCAAATCGTATGCACGATGTAGCCGTAGGGGCTAGCGAGCTACGAGTAGCATCACAACAGTGGAAAGCGCGAGTGTGACATGCAACGTACGGCGGCGTGGCGCTTCTTTTTATCTGCAATTAAACAAGCCATTTCACGAGCCACCGGCGTACGGACAGAGAACCGAGAGCATCGAGCGCGACGAGGAGGCAGCAGCCATGAACACACAGGAAGGCATCATTTGGGTACAACACGTTCTATAATGAAGTGCTAGAATAGTACACTTTCGCTCGTGGTACCTAACCAAGTGATTAAAGTTGTTAAAATCAGGAACGGTACACCGTGACGATGATTAATTTTTCCTCTAGGCGGTAGTGGTCGGTCGGTTGTCTGTAGAGGACACAAATCAATCTGAGCCACGCACCGACTAAATTTACAGAGACAGATCGGAGCAGAAACAAAATGGGGAAAACATCAGAAGAAGAGACTAGAGGAGCTGAGGAGGGGACAGCCACATGAAGCGGTAGAGGAGACGAGATTGAACGAGTGGCTAAAGTGAGAGAAAGGATAACTTTGCTTAGGCCCTAGCGCTAATAACGACCTACACAGCAAATAATGATGCTTAGCAGAGATCACACGCGTGCGCACAGCTAGTACATTTCATAATGGAGCTAGCCGCGCCGGATGATCACGGATCTAGGGAGAGGTGAAAAGGTGGGGAAAAAAAACGATACACAATATATCTGGATAGATCTCGATGCATATACCCTAGCTGATTGAGCTCCCGTACGTTGTTGGCCGGGGAATGCATGGCCCGTCGTCGACGACGACGGTGACCGCGCGCTTGCCGGCGCGCGCGGCGCAGGTCCTCAGGAGCGGAGGATGCTGCGGATGATCTCCGCGCCGGGGCTGTTGTGGTCCATGGTGGACATGAGGTCGGACAGCCGGTCGCTGAGGTCGTCCACCTCCCGGTGGAGGCTCTTGATGTAGCTGCAGGTCTCCTTCAGCAGCTTCGTCGTTGACGCCTGCATTATTCATTCACGCACCCCGCGCGTTACGCCCGAGTTAGCTAGCTCTATTGTAATTTGTACGAATAAACAATCACGCGCTTATTACTGCGTGGAGATAATACTGCGAAATGCGTGATGGTCACGGCGAGCAGTTTATGCGTACCTGGCCGGAGCCGCGTCGGCGGGAGCTGGCGGGGAGCAGGGCTTGGAGCTTGGAGATGAGCTCGTTGATCTCCTCGTCGGAGATGTTGCCACGCGACGACCTCCGGCTGGACATCCTCTCTCGTCGAGCTTCGCTTCGCCGCGGGCGGCCGGCCCTGGACTTGTCGCGGGATGCTAATACGTATTACTATTACTCAAGCTTGGCGCTGCTTCAAGCTGATGAGAAGCGTCTGTGTTCACGCACCACTGGCAGCTGGCTAGTGAGGAGAGACGAGAAGCTCGGCTCGGTAAACCGCTCGAGGTCTCCAGCTCGGCGATGGATGGAGGAGTGTGCTGTGAGGGAGACGGAAAGGGAGAGGGTGCCTTTATAACGATCCGGGGACCGGATCGAGATTAGGGAAGCAATCGGAAAATGTACGTAGTCGATCGATTGCCATGAGACTGAGTTGAGAGGAAAAGGGACGAGGACTAGATCGAGGGCCCGCGTGTCTATCTCTGTCTCATCACCGGGAAGGAGGGTCCATCGGTAGGCAGGATGCGGGCCCTGCCCAGTACAATACGCTAGCTATGACCATTCCCCACTTGCCACGTTGTCAGGGTTTGCCCTGCAGCGCAAGACGAACGCCTTCTCCCTCGCTCGCCAAAAGTGCGTTGAGTCCTTGCTAAGGCTTACTTAAGCAAACTCCGTAGCTGTAAGTCATTCGTTCAATTATGTTATTATGTTGTCTGACCTTAATATATTTTCAATTATTTTATTTTTCTCCGACGAAAAAACAGCGATCCTAATCATCGCGAGTCTTAATTAAACGCGATAGAATCTCCTCTTGCCCCCGGTTCTCTGAATCTATAAGCATACATGCACAACCCTCCATCTCCCTGTCTGATGTTTGCAGACTGCAGGGTCGCCACACGCCAGTACTCCGGTACAAAGGGTCGAAAATAACGTATAAACACAACCAACCCGGGGGGAGATAAAATCTTACGATACGTACGGTAATCAAGTATCCTAATGCAGCACGGACGCCAAAGTTTGTCGACGCTCGCGGCACCACGATCTACGCGACAATTAGTGTCCCCAGGCCGCGCTTGGCCGCGTCTACCGAACGCACGCCAATCTCGGGGGGCCGACGTGGAACCCCTGCGCCGCTGCCATGTCGGACGCACGACGTGCAGGCCCCCGACCGGACCGCGTGCTCCAACCCCCCCAAACCTTCGCGTGGCGACCGGCCCGCGCGCCCTGGGCGTTCGTCGAGGAGAAGCGGGCGGTTGCGGCCTCGCACACCGTGCATGTGAGTGATCGATCCGCGGGCGCCATGGCGAGGGACAGCCCCCGCGACATGTATGTGATCCTCTCCGGCGCCGAAGAAATGGCCGTCACGTCACGGGGTCGCCGCTCTCGATCCGTCGGGTTACACCTGGGCCCCGGCGCGGGCGTTTCGTGCTCCGGCTCCGTCCCTCTCGCGGGTGCGAACATCGTGGTGCCAGTGACTGCTCCGTAGGAGGCGCGCGTGAGAACGAGACACGGCGGCGATCGGCACGCGCGCGGGCCGGTCGCTTGGGGACCGCCGGGCCGGGGCGCGCGCTCACCCTCACGCCTCACGCAGGGACGCCAGCTGCCACTTGTGGCGGGCGAGAGGCCCATGTGAGGGGCGTGCCGGCGGTGGGGGTGGGCTCGGCGGGTGACGGCGACAGAGTTCAGGCGCCCGGCCACTTGTCGACGGCACGCAGCCTTGGCGTGCGATTGCGTTACACGGCACGTACGCCTGTCGCGCGCCGGCTGGGTCGTATGCATAGGCAAGGGCAGGCGTCCGGCGTGTGCCACAGGGACTCCTATTCTTAACGAAGGCACGGCCGGACCGGGTCGTCGGCGCAGCTCCCCACCCTGCTGCCATAGTTGGCTTCCACAGCTAACGCGTGCGCACCCATGCGGCCGGTACCGCAGCTTTCTGGCGCCTATCCTTCTGCTGTGGCCGAAACCGGCCAGGTTTCCGTAGGGGCCCGTCGTTATTTCGGTCTTGGTGTAAGCTAAGAGTGGCAAGCTTGCCGGTCCGGGGCCTAAGCTAGAGGCTAAAGATCGATGGGTAACGGCAAAGTTGGGAAACAGTTGCGTGTGCCCCTCTGCAAAGTCATGTTCGATCCCACTGTCCTCTCCTCCCGTCTCCGCCTCTGGAAAAGGCAGCGGAAGCAAGCCCACCTCCAGAGCTACTTGAAGCTAGGGTTCGATTTTTAGGCCTGTGAAGCAGGTGCGGCACCAGTTATATGCCGTACCGATCGATCGACGCGCAGGGTTGACGTAAATTTGTGAGAGATCGTAGTACGAGTTCGTGCTACTAGTATCTGCAGTGCACTCTCCCTACATTTGTGGACCTGTCCGTGCCCGGTGGTAAAGCTGCCGGTGTGCATGCCCGTGGTCCTGGCACCCCGTCCTTTAACGTTCGAGGAAGCGGGGCGCGGCGGTGGGAGAGGAATCGGTGGACGGCGCCCAAGCTGCCCGTCGCCGTCGCGGTGTTTATCGCATGGGGGCGGGGCAGACCCGGTTGCATCGACTGCCCCCCGGCTCCGACGGCAGCCGTGGGATCCCACGCGTGCCTGTGCCCACGCGTGCCTGTGCCTGGCGTCACAGGCAACTGACTAGAGCAAATTACTCTTTTATTTGTCTATGAAAGTTTTTTTACTTTTCTTATATACCCGAAATGTATAACTCTATCCCTTTTATACTTTTTTTTTTCATATTTTTTGAGTTTGTGAACAATTTTACCTTCAACAACTTATACTTTATTTACCTCAAATTGAATAAATAAATATTTATATTTTTTTCAGATTAATAATTAATAAAAAGTCAAGATAATATAAATGATATAAGAATATAAGTACGCAACAACATTAGTTTTACATATTATAGAAATAACTTAACACATTCATAATATCATTTGAAATAATATAATAATATGTAAAATTAGGGTTGTTGCATATTTATGTTCTTATATTGTTATATTATTCATATTATCTTGACTTTTGATTAATTATTAATCTGAAAAAAACATAAATAACATTTTTGCTCATTTATTCAATTTGAAGGTAAATAAAAGATAGTTTATTGAGGGTAAAATTGTGTACAAACTCAAAAAATATGAAAAAATAAATAAAAAAGATAAATCTTTAGAATTCGGTATATATGTGAAGTAAAAACTTTTAAGGACAAATAAAATAGCTTCTTAAAACAGGAGAAATAAGTAATTTGCTCAACTGACTACTACTACATCGTCGTCCGTGCTTGGCTGAAGTACAGATGAAATGAGGCCATCACTACCCGGTGCGGCACCAGTGGCGTGAGTGGAAGCGTATCTCACTGAAGCTGAGGCAAGGCGGTGGCAGCTCGAACAGTACCACGGATCTGAGATATCGTATCGAATTGGGTGCTCGGTCGGGGTAAACAAGCGTGTGAATCCGACCGGATGAACACACGGGTGCCCCACAGCTCTCAGGCTTTGGGTCTTGCTTCCCGCGAGCTTGATGCAATGAACCTCTCGATTTTAAAATCTCGTCGTGTCGTGTGATTAGCCGACCGTGCATTTTTCATCCTGCAGTGGTTTAATTGTGTGTCCACTTAGTTGCCGTTTGAATAAAGGGAATAACAGAATCCCACTATTCTAAGGTATTGAGGATTTTTAATTTTACACTGTAGCTATCATAGATTTTTGTTACTATCTTTTATAAATCTAACTGTTTAAAAATTTGTGATATTATTTTAATTCAATCTCTACTTTATCCTGGTTCTTCAAACGGGCCATTGGTAATTGCTTGCCGCAACTATCGCAGTTGGACCAGCAGGCGTCGGACCACCCTCCCTTTGTTCCCTGCAGATATTATGGTCCGAACCCTACGTACAGTACAATTTGGTTTGGTCCTGGCCTCCCGGGGTAGGGAAACTGCTTGCATCAACTTCTGTGCAGTGGACCGTACTCCACGTCTCCCTCTCATGAAAATTTGGCCCACTACTTCTCGCTCCTGGACCAGCCAATGCGCACTGGGCCCGAGATCCGTGGAGATCTAGCCTGCATGATACTAGTATGACGTCGATGAAGCCTCTGCTGAGCCGTGAGACATCTCACCTTCTAGATGAACAGCTACGGGCATCGATCATTGCGCTGAGCTTAGATCGAACAGGACTGCAGGAGGTCCACCTCACTCGCAGTTCTACTACTTGCTGGCACATCGTCGACATCGATCGATCGCTAACTAGCTGGCCGGGTGGGGCAGTACGACGACGTGACGTCGATCGTCAACTCTTCCAGCTAATCACGAGCAGCGCCGCATGATTGAGCAGCCATCGCATCAGCAGCTAGACCATCCTATACGTGCTCCCTCCATCTAGGCCTCTACTAGCTCCTACCACCGCGGCGCTCTCTTCCTCGCTCGTCAGTTGTCACATGCATGCGCCGCCGCCGCGCTCACACGAGTCCATGACACAGCACACGCGCATTCTATCAGGCGGCTTCTCGTACGCGCGCAGGCGGTGGTGGCCGGCCCCGCGCGCGGCATGGTGAGACGCGGACTTTTTCCCGAGCCCCGTAGCTCCGGTGGCTCGTGCTACCCACTCGATCATCGCACGTCTGGCTACGATGTAGCACTCGATCATCGCGCGTCCGGCTACGATTTTGACCGGAGTATAATTGCAGAGGGCCATGATACAAGGAAAAGCAGGAAAGCCTCTGGAGCTCCGAGCCCCGGATTTCGCTTTTAACTCCGGCATGGTGGCCTGCCTGCCCCTCCGCGCCGTGGCAGGGGTGGTGGTCGCGCCGCTGGCCTAAACGATGGGTCGCCCTGGCTCTTACCAGCGATCGATACGTCGCTCTCCATCTTTTCCATCGAGGGCGCGCCGTTATTCATCTGTCTCGAGGCCCAGGTTAGGTGAGTGACAGCATGCATGATCCGGCGGTGGTTCGGCGCCGGGAGGCACGCATGATTAAAGGCGGCTCTCGGCGGCAAAGTTTTGTTGCAGCAAAAAGTTGTCGCGCTTTCCCCCGCATTCACGTTCCGGTTGGGTCCGAGGGGATCAGATGGTACCCGGCGACGTGGGAGAGGCACGAGCGCGCGTTGGTTCAAGGGCGCGGCTGTGTTTGGGAATGGCGAGCAAGCTGAAACCGATGCGCATTCGCCATTGCCAGAAAATGAAACAGGGTGACATGGGTCTTTTGGACCAACTGCTACACGTTGAACAAACAAGGCAGGAAGAGGCTACATTGTTCAGTGCTATTCCACAAAAGCTGTCTTCGTCGACACAGAGTCGGACCAAGAAGAGGGAAATGAACGGTTCCCTGAAAGAGGCAGGCTGTCAAAACAAACTGATTTAATCAACCTTTGGTACTAGTTTGGTTCGTGCAGAGCTTCAGTTATGATCGATAGAACACACGAGTCAGCTTTAGAATTAAAGCAGCAACCTTTTTCATTTTTGAAAAAAAAGCTGCTATCTAGTTCAGGTATATGAAGTTCCATTCGGGGATGTCTCAGCGGGTGATAAACAGACCTCTTTTGGTTTAAGAGAGTGAAAACAAGAGTATCTACAATCTCATATCAAATCTTCTTATATATATATTTTGTAGTGTACTTCCAATCAACAAGCTAACAATTAAGTTTAGATGACAGACATTTTTGCCTAAAAAGATGTAACTATGCAACAACTGTTTAAAACAGGACAGTGTTTACATCTTGATATTTCTTTCTTGTTTACATCTTGATATTTCTTTCTTTTCAACTCAACCTGATGTTAGACGTGACTTACGTTCATGACTCGTACACCCGACTTTTAATTATCCTCTCAGCATCAGCAGCTGTTAGGTGCCTAATACCATATTCCTTCAGCCAATTCGTATCAGTATACATCCCATCTTTCTGCTGCTTCTCATCAACCTTTAGCAACCTCAATCCCTCAGACAGTCTTGGGAAGAAGCCTTCAGGCCTCAGACACCACGCTGAAAATACAGCAAACAAAATGCTCAAATCACCATGAACTCTTTCCACACCACCATTGCTGATCTTTGTACCGCTTGTGAAGATTCCAGCGAAAAGCCGCTGGTCTACACCACTTGCAACAGTTCTCCATACCGTAACAAAATCTAGGGCGTTAAGGCCACCTTCCAGTTTAGATATTCGACCTTGCACGTAGTCTACAGCTTCTATGAATGTCCTGGATGCAGCAGGTCCATCGGCTTTCTCGAGCCATTGCCGTTTATTTTTTAGATAATCCCGAGAACGTGCATCAAATGCTCTTAAAATGACAGTGGAAATCTTATCAACCCAATCCACTCTGAACTCTTTCAAATGATTTATCTGTTGCTGAAAGATACACTCTCCCCCACCACCCACTACAGGTAAATTTTCCATCTCAAGAAAGAAAACATCCTCACACCATTCCGTCAATGTGGATTCAAAGTGTCGAGCTGCATTGATGGATTGTGAAACCTTAAGCAGAGCATTATCATCTGCAAGAGCAGTTAGCCCCTCTGCTTCTTGGCACCTCCGAAGCATGTAACCAAGGAATTCCAAAATTATGGGTGAAGCAGACATCCTAATAAATTCTGCCCTAAGTGTAGTGTTCGGGATAGGACGGGCACGATCAATTAGCAAAGACAAGCCTTGTTGAACAGCAAATAAAATTGCCGGGGACTTGTAGTCGTCTAATTCATACTCAAGCATTGTTCCTTGAATCGTTGTACTCCAATTTTTCTCTAATTCCATTGCTGGTTTCAACTTATCAAGAGTATCTTGTTTCTCAATTTCTGCCCATATTTCAAGCCAGTCTGGCCGGTCACAGAAGACAGAGAGAACTGAGATCCTCTGCCAATTGTCATCATCCTTTACAGTAAGTAGCAACCCAGTACTTGATATTAAATCTTGAGTTCGCTTGTCAAAAGATACCATGAGATCAACAAGGCTAAGCCATGAAATTCTTGCCTGCGACGATGTACTAGTTTCCTGAAGTTCAATTTGCTTAGGAAATATCTCTTTTGCCAAGTATGTAGATAGTGCAATGACTATTCCTGAAATCCACTCCTCCCTGCAACTATAACCAACAAGATTTGCCTTATCTACAAGGGGCTGTAGAATCTCATCCATGGAATCAGCAAAATCTCTAATTATCTTATATGCAAGAGCAAAAACAAATTCAGGCTTCTCAGCCCATTTGGAGAAATGAAGTTGTGCAGCCATAGATATTGGATTTACTAGCTCTTCAATTACCCATAATGGTTGACGCGGTTGATTGCCCACATTATGCCCTTTCAGCTGTCGAGCTTTTCTGCGTTTCTGCAATTCCTGCAAATTGCAGAGCGAAAGAAAGCTCTCAGAATACTTGGTCTTCAGGTCACCCATCATTGAAAACAATGGGTTAACAATCTCTGTCTGCTTCTCAGAATCAGCACTTGAAAATTTTGCACCAGTAAGAGGAGGAGGCCAGCCAAGGGATGAGAGGAGAGCTCGATGATCAACAATAGCCTGCGGTCTTAGTATAGCTAAGGATCTATCCACTCTGTGATCCACAGCAGATAGAAGGCGAGCCCATTGTGGCCTTGTTGTGGTAACAGAATCTAAAAGATCTTCTATGCTTTTAAGATACCCAATAGCAATATTATGTGTTTTCTGGATAAAATAAGCAATGCCAAAATTAGCAGATCTCAACTTTCTGTCCCAAGAACGCCATTATGACAAGATCCATACCTCTGAAGTTTCTACATGAGATTTAAGTTTTCTGGTGACAGAAGAAGAAACAGCATCTTCGACATCGCCCACCAATCTGTCAAGCTTTAGAGCCATTTCTGTATAGGATAAGCTACCGTTAAGAACACACCAATTGCAGTTAGAAATAAATAAGCAGTTAAGTGCTAATCTATCAAACTTTCGGATCTTTTTTTTTGTGAAGTAACTTTAGGATCCACTTCTGTATAGGATAACCTACTGTTAAGAACACATCAATTGCAAAGTTAAGAGTAAATAAGTATCACAGAAATTTAGCAGAAAAAGAATGGTAAGCCTGGATAAGGGCATTAAATGTTAATAACAGTAACAAGCAGTACGAAGTAAAAAAAAGAGAGATTTATGCAGAGTCTAAAATCATGTTAGGCAATATTTTAGCCATGTTAAAACCCATACAAAGAGAAAATCCATGAAGGAATATACAAGTTTACTTAAGTCAGGCTAGATGTGTGGCCAAACTTTAATAAATCAAAATAATGCCCCTTATAGCTGCAAGGGTTAAGAATATTTGTTGGTACCCTCCATATTATCAGCCTTAAGCCAATTTAACATTCTTAAGACCATCTAGTTACTATGTGGCCCTTTGACTTTCAAATGACATGGCAAGGTTCTCATCAATGTCATGTCTTTGTCCAAATTGCTATTGAAGTGTTCACTTTTCAATTCGAAAATCAGCATACAATTTTTAATCACCACTAATATTCATATAGCAAAACCTCCCACCTCCAAGAAATAAGAAAGACTGCATGCAGGGCAGGGAAATCGTGTATGGACATGATAATCTAGAAGAAAAGAATGGATTTCTGGTTTTAACACTCTTATCAGTAAATAAAATCATCAACAACTGAGTTGTAGACAGAAGATAAGTATGGAACGCTAGCTCATTGTGACTTGTGAATTAGAAAATTTGTTGCTCTAAGGACAGCACCATGTATGTACCCCATCACTTCAAGTTCATTATGATAGCAATAGCAATACATATATCCATATGATCAACATTGCTCCCCTTTGGAGCAGCCAGATCCATTGCCAATAATTGAGTTAGGACCAGAACAGATATCATCATTCTCCCAGCTGAAATGGGCTCGATCCAGACCAACTGGAGCTAATAATTAACCAAACCGAACAGCAGGATATATCACCAACACCCCACATGCTCCCACAATGAATGACTAACAGACCCATTCCCACCACACCAGAACCAAAGAGTGCCCCGACTAAAAATAAATCCAACTCTGCCCTGACATATAATATCAATACCATTAACAAAACATCCTCAGCTTCCACATCATACTTGAGCTATGTTTCCTCCATGCCTAACTGTGTTCCAACCCATAATTAAGTTCCAAGTGAAGAAACTTCTGGATTCAACTCACACCACACTTGTATTATAAGCTCATAGCGTTGTTGTACTCTAATGCCTATAGAAACATAAGCATAGTAGGAAAAATAAGCAGTTGTACGGTTTCTATGATCTAAATTCCGAAGCAAAGGGCGAACATACTGTGCAGACATTTCAATACTAACCAGAATACTCTTTGATCATCTCCACTCTCGCCACCTCGGAGGCCAGTGCAGGGAGTTGCTCGAGCAACACCTGCTCTGTTCCCACACCCACCATTTGTTCGACACCTAAAATAATGCAGAGTATCGCAAATTTACATAAGAAACCTACTGAATAAGCTCTCAATCGGAGAACATTGCGAAAAGTTTGCTCCAGATACCTGTCTCCGAGGTGGACGCTTTGAGGGCACCGATCCCATCGCGGACGCCATGGAGAGCCGATCCAGCAGCCTCAAGGCAAGATGAGTACGCCGAGGCAGCTGCCTCAAGGCGTACGGATAGGTCAGAAACCGAGGCCTCGAGCTCCGCGCAGCGCCCGCGGATCTCGGCCTCGATGCCGGCGGCCGCGGCGAGGTCGGCTGCCGAGCGGAAGCGGGCGTCGAGGAAGCTCCGGACTCTGGTATTGATCTCCGGGAGGATCGGGAGCAGAGGCGGTGGAGCTGGTGCTTCCATGGCGGGACGGATCCCCACCAGCTTTAGGTTGGATCGTGGAGGAGTGGAGATGGCAAAGAAGCGAAGGGAAGAAGACGACTAGCAAAGCAGGTACAGTTTTACTAATCGCGGCCGTTCATTTGAGCGGTTAACGGTAGATGCGCTGGTGATGCGAGCTTTGACAAGTTGTGTCGTTTGGTGTCATCGACAATTTTTTTTTTTGAGAATTGGTGTTATTGACGACTGACGAAGGGCACTCTACCCACATAGATTTCCCGTATCTATTAAAAATACGATTACAATTGTAATTATTTATTTTATATATATTTATTATATATATTTAATATAAATATTCAATTCATTAACAATAAGTAAGTTAAACTAATACAAATTTGAAATAAATGTGACATATTAGATAAAAAATTTAAAAATAATCTATAAGATATAATATTTTATATATTTATATCTAATGAAAATATGTATTTTTTTATATATTAAGTATATATCAGATATCAAAGATAGGTAGAACTTTTTCGTATTCATACCCATTAAATTCACGGTATAAAAACTTTCCCACACCTATATCCCGTAAAAATCTGTCGGTTTCGAATCTCGAGGCCTCGTCGCCATCTCTACTCTGAATGGGCCTTCAATCAAGCGTAATTTCATTTTCTGCCCTATTGAGTACGAGAGGCCCAGACGCTTTAATGGCTGTAATTCACCTTGTTTAGCATTTGAAAGGCCCACATGTTTTTCGAACGGCATTCAATGGGCTGTGTGTAAAGAGACGTTGTTTGCATCTGAGGTCCATGAAGTGGCCTCCAATTCGCAGAATGCACGCTCATGTGACATACTCCTCGATGCTCCCATCGCTTTTTAACTAACATCGCTGTTAACTTTTAAATTTAACTTTGATTATTTGTCTTATTAATTTTTTTTATTAATTTGATATAATTTGATTTATTATTAGAGTTATTTAAATCACAACTTAAAATTTTACATATTCGAACAAATTTTTTAAATAAAATAAATAGTCAAAATTGATTATTAAAATTAATGACGACATCAATTTAAAAATTAGAGGGAGTATCACTATATCAGCTTTCCATGCGAGACTAAGCACACGAGCATGTGGCATATCGAAAGTTTTTTAAGTTCGCGTGTTATGCTAAACGCTTGATCTACCAAGTGTAACTTGTCAATTTTTTGCTACAAATCAAACACAAAAATGCATGTAGGTAGACTGAAGGATTGAAAAACTACTGAACTACGCAAGTAAAATGTGGAGTACTAGGTTGCAATTTTACAATACGATGTCGAAAATGAAACAAGCACTTGTGTTGAACTTACGAAGTTCTAGTATACGAATATCCCGGACCGACTAATGTACTCTGTGGTAGGAGTACTTGTAGGAGACGAGTGGAGTACAAGCCTGGGATCACCAAGGTCAGCAGGAGCTGCAGCATGGGCAAAAAGGATCAGACGCTGAAACCCATCGTTGGCCTCAATTTGCGGTTGCGGCAGGAAGAGCAATCAGAATAGAGGCCGCTCTGCGCTGGCTCTTCTGCGCCTGCCCATCCGTTGCCAGCTGCCAGCCAACAGCAGGCGTTGGTCCCGTGCGCTGCCGCGTCCGTCGTACGCGCCATGCAGAATCAGCCAGATGCGGGAGCAGGGACCTGGTCCCGAAGGACCCGAACCAGATCACCCGAGAGCAACGGGGCCGTGGAGCGCTGCGCAGGAGTCGAGTCCACTCCAATCATCCGTGACTCATGTCATCGACCTCACTGTCTGGCATCCATTTTCGCGAAGCAACGTGGACACAGACCGAAATTGCAGTGACAGGCCTATCGCGAAAGGGACGATGATTGGGGGCTCCGATCGTGGAAAGCGTCATGAAAGCAAAAGCTCAGGAGTTGTTGTACGTTGATCATCCAGAGGTCCAGATGCAGCAACCACAGCAGCAATGAGATACTAGGAGTAGGAAATTGATGGGAAACGCTTTTCTGTTGAACAATGGATGCAAGGATGAGAGCTCGGAATGCGATCGCTAAAGCGAATAGTGCTGCTAGATCAACAGATACCGCTCACTCTACACTCTACGGGGTAGAGACATCGCAATATTTAGAACCCACCGAGACAGATCTATTCCATTCCGGTTTCAGTTGGATGAGTTGACAGAGTATGCATCTTCTTTAATCATCAGGATTATGCCCTAGATATTCTAGCCAATAATCCTACTATTAGCTACCACCAATGAATGAGTGCCTAGATGACAACCCGGACAATTTTTTTTAGATGACGGAAAATTATTCCCGGACAACCCGACAAATATTAAGCAACCAATGAAAAACAATAAAATTTTAAAAGACGATGCACAAGAAGCAAATTTTCATAGATCCGCTGCAAACAAGATGGGTAAAGGCAAACTAATCGAGCTAACTGTAGCCGCAACTCGCTAAACAAATCATGACCTCGCAATTTCCACGATGTAAAGCACGAATCAGACAGTGATCTACTGACTAGCTCCGCAGTTGCTGCCATCTTGGACATATAAAGTGGGCCCATGCTTACACTAGATAATAATATCTCATAGTCTAAACAGCAAAGCATAGGATCCCTAGTGAAGAGATTAAAGCAGAGCCACTTCTTTCCAACCAATTATTTTAAAAGCTAGTTAGATATATGTCATTATAAATTTGCAAAGTTTAAAATATGCCGGGTTGAACTGCACACCACAAACAAGGACAAATAGGGACTCCAATTTTGACTTGTCCATATATCATGTTGATGTTCTTATATGTTGCAGATAACTAAAACCGCTTCTACATTTCAGCTTAAGGCCTCCTTTGGAATGCATGATACTCAAAACATAGGAAGCGTAAAGCGTAGGCTTGGAGTTGCATTTGATCACGAATCCTATGAAAGAAAAAAACACAGATTGATCCTGAAAGGTGTTTGGATGTTGCGTTGAAAAGCACAAGAGTTTTCTGAAGCAATCCATTGTTATAAAGGACACATATGATTTCTTTTTTCCTTTGGATTCAATTCCTTCATTTTTCTCACACAAATCTTTTTTTTCCAAAAGACCCCTAAATTATGTGAGACGAAAATGAGGCTGTAACACTTCACATTTTGAATAAAGCAACAAGTTGTTAATTCGGACTTCCGAGAACTGAGCTCAAAAGAAAATCAAAATGAGTTTCTAGTTTAAATCTCAAATTAAATTCAAACTTCAAAAATGCAAGTTTCAAATTTTCAAAGAAATGTAGCGAATAAAATCTCATTTGCAAGGTTTTGTAAAGACCGGAATTTTAGAAAATTTTGTAAAATTCTATTCAAAAGGTCAAAAAGCCCAAATGAAATTCCTCCTTTAGTTGGTTTTCTGTTTTCTAAAATTTATAGAATCCTATTTGAGTTATTATTTTAGTACAGGTAACTCGATGTAGAGCTAAGCTAATAGTTCTTTTAACGGTAGAAGTTGAGTTCGCGAGCTATATGATTGGTACGGGATGGATTATCTTGTCATATGGAATAAATTGGAGACCGGACAGCGAAATAGGTGATAACACGGCATGAGTTCATTGTGGATGCATGGTCAATGTGTTGTATCTCTGTCTGTATCGATTAAGAACTATTCGTTGTTGACCCTATTGAGCGAGTTTAAATAGTACTGATTACGTACTGGATCTATGGGCTCCAAGAAACTGATGTAGCCCAATGTGCGTAGTGACTGGACGTAACCGAATCTCTCTTCTGAAGATGATAAAAGGGAGAGCTTTAGGGTTAACTATGGATAGACTTAGTGTGGTTATCGTATGGAGTACCACTGCTCAGGAGAGGTGAGCATCCGACCGACGTTATGTATCAGTGGTGTGAAAGGTTGTCATGTACGGCTTATGAGAAGCGCGTACATGTCGTGTAATCAGGTTTCTCCAACTGAATGTAAATCGATTCGATTCGCTGCCCCTCACAGTAACGAGTACCACTTGTCTCTTTGAGTCACATCGTAGTACGAAGTGAAAGAAATGAAGGTGAAAATGAATTGTTTGAAGTATTTATTAGAATTTGATTGAAAACCATGATTGTGGTAGCTGATATTGCAAATTAAAGTTATATTTCGATAATTAATTTACTGCTAAAACTTGAAAGTAAAGACTCACTTCTAGTGCTGCCTTTTGCAATTATCTAACTCTGTTGAGTCAGCCTTCTCATTTTTAGCAATCGACTGTAGATAGCCATTTTTGTTGGATAAATCTTGCTGAGCGTTAATTGCTCAGTGCTTTGTATTTATGGTTTTCTGTTGCAAGTGCTTTATCTTTTCTTTCTCAGTTCCAGACAGAGAGAGCAACCCTCAAGGTGGCTTCATTTGTTGAGAGGCTTGCTTGCCGTCTTGAGTGGATTGTTACTAGTTTCATTGTATAAGCTCGATGTATCCTCTGGCTTAATATCCAAAATGCTTTTGTGTAATAAGTTTGTAACTCCCGCACTTTAAAAACTCATAATTTGTAAACTTAAATAACCAGTTTGTAATATATTTTATCGTGTTTGAACTGTATGCATATCAGAGGTCAATGGTGCGTATTTTTTGAGGTACAAGCTGTCACATAGGGGGTGACTTTCACATTTGCATCTAAACAGAAATTTTGATAAATAGTTCAGAATTTGGGATGATATAGTAAATCAAATAGCAAAGCGGCAGTATAAAATAATGTTGCACCATACAAATATAATGTATAAAGTCTGCTAAATTTGTCAGACGACACGCAAATGTACATTTAAGGACGAAAAAACATAGAGATGAAGAATGTAATTGATGCTGATCTTGTCAAGAGACATTTGCACAACAGAACTATATTGTTGATACGGTTCACAACATGGTACAATCGTATAGGTGCACGGCTATCTCAATTACAGTTTGTCACCTATATGCATCCATCTTAGGAAAGTCATTTCAAAAGAGCATATGGATAGAAAATCCTCAGCTGCAAATCAAATGTACTGGAAACAGAAACCAAAGTGTAACAGAAACCAACGAGTACATGGAACTGACTACTCTATTGAACCTTGAGTAAAATCTGAAATATAAAAAAGAACGCAGAGATTATCCATCAGGTGGAATCAGCGCTTTATGCCATTTAATAAAACCAATATCACAATCTTTCCTGTTCACAGTATGTTTGGGAGAACACAGAATCAGCACTCCATGATAGCACAGTTGTAAACAAAGTTACCAGAAGCTTTGCTTCCAATCATATTCCACTGCAACGGCCCCTCCCTTGGGATCCAAGAATGGAGCTCAATCATCCCACCACCAAATACTCTTGCTCCACCAATAACCAAAAGTCGCTCTCCACAACCCCGGAACGCAATACCCCAGCCGTTTACAGCTTCTGGCCGCTCTGGTAACTCTCCTAGTGTTGTCCATGAGTTAACCCTTTTGTTGTACTTTCTTACTAACTTCCCTGCATACTGTGCTGCATATAACTCATTTTCGACTACAGCAACAAGTGGAGGAGCACCAAGTGCACCATTGAGCCCCTCAGACATGTTCTCTATCACCTGCCAGGTGCCAGTATTAAAATCATATTCTTCCCCACAAGTAAGCACCTCTGTGTTGCCGTCCATTCCCCCAATAACATAAAATTTGCCATCCATGAAAACAGCAGAACACATTCGCCTTGCTTTGTTCATGCTTGGAAGTGTTATCCATCTCTTAGTTTCAGAGTTATATAGCTCAGCAGAATTAAGTACCCGCCCTTGAGCATCCATACCACCAGCTATAATAGCTTTCTCTCCGAAACTAGCCGATCCAAACAAGCATCTAGGGGCATTCATTTCAACACCCCGTGACCATGAGTTTGTCAGAATGCTATAGCTCAGTATAATATGTGAAAAAATCTCCTTGCCAAACACCAGAAGTTCGGTGCCAACAGCGAGCGACTCCTTGTCCGAGCAAATGAAACAATCATTACGGGGCATCCTTGGAAGCGTCATCCACCGTGAACGGTAAGGGTCATACGCTTCCCACTCCTGTACATTGCATGAAAAATAGACCCAGTATTCTGCAATACCAAGCCGTCGGCGTTCTTTGAACAACTCACCACTACGGACAAGCGAGCGGAAGCTCCGGTTGACTGATGCAATAGAACCATAATCGGAACGAGAGCAACGGGAAAGACAACTGATCAAGTTGTCACGGCCAATGGAACTTATTAGGGTGCTTGAATCTGAGTAGCCCTGATCATTACTGCCTTCACAATCCAGTGGCCTGTCCTTCTGCTTCCCAGCAGATTTGATTCGTTTCGACAACACTGCTGCTGCAGTAGTTTTGTCTTGTTCAATACATAGGGTCCCAGGTGGGCACTTACTCGTTGTGATTTCAAGGAGGTGATAAGTCATGTACGCTAATCTGGACTCCTGCTAGCAGGAGCTTGGCAGCAACCTTAATGTCAGGAAAGATTGGCCCTCCAACATTCCGCCAGAATCTTCAACAAGTTGTCAATAGAAAGGAACCTATAAGCAAGAATCCAATTTCTCTGTATACACCCTAAATCTGCAAGAGATCAAAGGACAAAACATGTCACAATGAACAAGCAAGAACATTCTCTAGCAAACAACAGGCACTTGTGTGCACGTGACTGAAATTTTCATGAAATTACAACAAATCAGCAGCGTAGTGCAGAAATTGCAAAGAATCAGTAGCAACTGCTTACATTTCACCCGAGAAAAAGACCACAATGTTAGTATCAAATATCTGGAATAAGCAAGCAAGGGAAAAATTAACCTACCAGGCACATAACAAATGGAAAACACATCGATTTGCAGCACTTCAAATGGAAAACCTTCCTATAGCTAAGAGTCCAAAGAATTATATTAACAGCAGCTACACTACTACATTTAGTTTCAACATAGTTCTCAAAGAAAACAAAACTATGGTTGACACATGAAGCTGGGTGTCAAAGAAACTTCTGTATTTAGTGACAGATGGCAGAGGTTGCTAAGCTTCATAGTTGATCCCCAACTCAATTCAGGGAACAGCAGAACCGAGTTTCCGGCCAAAATCACTGCATGATTATATACTTATTATTGTAAGTCCTATTCTCCAATACAAACCATGCCAGCATGCCTTGTGTTGTAGCTTACATAACCCAAAATAACTTCAGGCCTTAAGAACTGTTATTTTTTTCATAGCTTATTACACAATCAGCCTGATTTGACATATCAGGCAATTATTTCTGGCCAAAATGACTGTATCTGTAATTTGGACCTTTCCACATGCTAAGAAAGAACTAATTGAAATGAAAAGAACCAAAAATATGGGTAGAAAGATTAAATTCTTACTCTACCAACGAAGCGAGCAAATATGGTAATGTTAAAGAGCACAGAAGATTCACATCACACGAAAGCTACCCTAAACAAAAGCAACTCCAGCTAAATCCACCCACAAAGGTTACATTTCGTTGGTAACAAAAGAAACCAATCCAAGCGGATGGATCTCCACTCCACGTCATTCCAGACCAACAAGGCCAGGAAAAAAAGGAGGCGCTGGGTGTCCAACGACCACAAGGAGGGTAGAGTACTCGGGGTGGCTGATGTGCATCGGTGCAAGGCGAAGCAGGCGACGATTTAAACGGCTGTTGAAGCAGAATTGGTGCACGGCAGTTTCACAAAAATAGGAACGTAATGCTCAATTTGTAGATCTGCCTGATAAATGTTGTTATTAACTCCTGATTTCCTGAATCCCCCTCGTCATCCATTTTTTCCCGAGTAGCTTTAGCCAACAACAGCACGCACCTCAAGGCCCAAGCCATGTCAGTCCGCGCGGCGACAAGGCGCGCTGTCCTCGCCCTGCCCCCGCACCGCCTCCGCCATGGGCCAGTAGGCCACCGATTTGACGGCGCTCTGGGGCAGCAGTGTCACGCGAAACCCTTTGAGGACGGTTCCGGACGCCGAAGAGGTCACGGAGACCGCGCGGGCCTCCTCGCCGGCGGTGAGCGCAGGCACGGGACCGGCGCGGGCCGGAAGGGATCGGGTGGGCGGGAAGCTGTGCGAGAAGATGGGAAAGCGCGGTGAGGAGGCGTCGTTACGGGGAACGCGACGCGGAGCGAGCCGGAGGAGGAGCAGGAGGAGATAGGGGCGCAGTAGTAATGGGGGAGGTGGAGTTTATGAAAGAACGGGAACGGCCACATGAACGAACGGGGAGCGGAACGCGTCCGGGCCGCGGCCCGTGGGATGCTGCCGTTGCGCTTTGACGCGGCGGGTCACGTTGTTTTCAACCTTTTTTTTTTGTTTGCTCCGTTTGGGAGTCAGCCGCCGTGATGCAGACTGTTTAGGACGCTCAGCCGCGCGTATTTTACATCATAGCTTTTCTCGCGTCCGCACCCAAACGTTGGTCAACAGGAAACTTTGTATGGTAACCATCGGACAAAGCTATCGGACATGGCGTAGTTTTTAGATAGAGTCTCAAACCATAAGATGATTTTGAGGTACTCAAAACGGTTTTTAGATATAGTGATAAGCCACTAGTTACTCAAAACGGAGAATTAAATTAAAGAATCTCGTGAAAAGGAAGTCTTGTTATAATTTGTGAAAGCAAAAGGAAGAAGTAAGCGTCCATACATCATCCCATGTGTGACGGAAATTTATTAGAGAAAGCTCGAATATGACATACCGAGCTCCTCAAAAATCAAATTTACTACTGTAGTTCTCGTCGTGGTCATCGCTAAATCTTGTGAAGGTTTGACATAGATAGTTTAATTTCTTTTAAAGACAACTACATGGCTGCTGAGTTGTTGATTTGTCAGTATAGACTAAGTATATGACCAACAATTTTCTGTAAGAATTGATTTACTATTAGTTTTTTAATTTTCAAAGACAGACTAAGGACATGTTTGTATTCGATCGACTAATTGTTTACCGACTAAAAATTAATCTATTTTCTCTAAACGGGTAGACTAATATGGAGACTAATTTTTAGTCCATCTATAGACTAATTGTTTTCCAATTAATCGATCGGAGGGAACTAACAGTGACTAAAAATTCGTAGATACAATAAAAAGTCGAAATTATCCTCAACCGTTAACAATATACTCCTTTCGTTTTTTAAATGATGTCGCCGTTGATTTTTACAATCAACTTTGACCATTCGTCTTATTCAAAAAATGCTCGAATGTGTAAAATTTTAAGTTGCAATTCAAATAACTCTAATGATAAATTAAATTATATCAAAATATATAAAATTAATCAAATTTTTTTAATAAAACAAATGGTTAAAGTTAAATTAAAAATCAACAACGACAACAGGGAGAGAATTTTCCAAATTCATGTCCGAATCTGACCAAAAACACGGACGTATAGCTATTTCTACCATTCTTGCACGCACGCAAAATCGGTGACCCAAAAACGCGGAATCTAAACCAAAATTTGTGATAAAATTACTTCAATGTGTGTTGTCAAAAAACGGAGTAAAAATATACCTAATTACTTCAATATGTGGCACCCGTAACATAAATATGTTGCTCTAATTACACTACGTAAATTTGTAATAAATAAATGGTGAAAGTAAATTTGAGAAAATAGCGTGAAAATTAGATAAATTTTAAATACGTGGCGGAAATACAACTAATGATCTAACAATTAGTATCAAACAAACACGGATTAATAATTAGTCAAAGGTGAAACAGACATTTTATTGGATGATGAACTAACAGTTAGTCATTCTCCAAACAGTCAATGCACTAACAATTAGTCGATTAATTATTAGTTCACTAATTCAGCCGAATTCGAACAGGCCCTAATGTGTGTGTGTGTGTGTGTGTTTTTTTTTTTTTTTTTTGCAGCAGAGACNNNNAACGGTTATTGAGACCAACCAACAGGACAGTTTATCTCCTCTCATTCTGGTTAGTAAACAGCCAGTTTCAAATGAACAGAGGGTCCGACTTTATATATGGGTTTTCTTTCTCATTGACCAACATATCCTATTTGGGGGAAGAACAAAAGACAGGTCTAAGCGGCTTTTAAATTCAGTATCCAATTGTCAATTCCCACTTTGTTCTATGGAAATTCTTGCTTTATTGTTTGACTTTAGTGTACGTGCGACAGATTTGTGAAAAGATTGACTCAACTGATGGTTAGTTTGGGTCAATGGGAAGAATTCTGATTTTAGTCCCTCATAAAGGATAGAAAAAGCTTGCACTTGAGCGTACGCTATAACGATAATGACTGCATTATTAAACTTTGTCTGTGTTTAAAGACAAGATTGAGAATGAATGATTTATCTATTGATTCTGATAAGAGGAGTACAATTTATACTAATAGAAAAGTGCCTGTTGGAAGAGACACCCCTTTTAAGTGTTATGAACACTTCACTAATTACAATGCTAATTACATATTTAATAATCTAATT
>BCLF01000007.1:1978622-2064651 GCA_001602275.1 Zoysia japonica | reverse complement strand
CCTAGGCCAGAGGCCAACACGCAACGAGACTGCGACCAGTGCGACGGCGAGCCAATCCGCTCGCCATGCACGCTCGCGCGCACCTGGGCTGGGACGGTGCCCCGCCCGTTTTTCTCGCGGAAATTGGCGGGCGCACCAGCGGCTCATCAGCCGGCGCGCGCGCGGGGAGACTTTTGGCGGGCGCGATGCACGCTGGTCGCGGAGCGGAGCACTTGCGCTGTAGCTGCACCTGCACGGCTGCACGCAGGGAGGGTCGAGTCCGCGTCGCGCGGCTACTTGTTGGCCGATCCGGCCGCGCCTTTTGGATCGCTCCATTTCTTGCCTCCCTTGCTCCTTTTTTCCCCGATCTAGCACAACACAAGGGGACGGTTAACCAAATTGGTTGGCCCACGCTCCGCACCAACCTCCCCCAACTCGACGGACAGTGACAGTCGAACGAGGACGAACAGCAGCGCCAGTGCGATTTCGAGCATGGCTGAAACTGAACGTCGTGGTAGAAATGCCTTTCACCCCAACGCTTTACGAGCAAGACGTGAATGTTTGCCGTCGATGTCAGTGTGCGGCGCTGGGTGGATGCTGCAGATTGCAAACAGTAGCAACGAAAAGGGGAGGGGGGGGGGGGGGGGGGGGGAGGGGTCAAAACGGGACACGCTGAGATCGACGTCGCGAAAACTACCGATAGAAGGGATGAAAAGCGCTTCGCCAACTGCGACCGGAAAGAAAGCTCCGGCACTTGCGGTTGGCTCGTGCTTTAAGCGAGCGAACGCCCGGCCCGCCAGATCTACGTCGCGTGCGCCACTTCAATTCCCGGCCGCGGCCGCGGTCGCTTGCCGTCTCTGCGTTCGCGTTGGGGTTGGATTTGGACTCAGCCACTATTACTAAACGCTCGCGTAACTACGACCAAGATCACGGCAGGGCCATGCACATCGGCGGCCACTACTCGCGCGTCACCGCCATAATCAACGGGAGGTTAACGTCCCGTCGTCGGAGCCAACCTGATCCTCTCTCTGTCTTTTAAAGAAAGAGTGGAAATGATAAGAAAGTGACCGGGGCAGTTAGCGTTCCACGAGCACCGAGGTGACAAGCACAACCAGACAAATCATTTGATTTACACGCGTAGCCTGCCCGTTTGGCTGTGGCCGACGAGCACCGATCGGAAAACGAGTTCTCATCAGCGGCGGCAGACAGCTGGGAAGCTTAGCTAGCCAATGGTTCTTCTAGATGAGCTGTAACCGCACCCGCTAAATGCCTTTGCCCAATCATCTACAGTATTTTTTCTCTATCTTTTCCCTGATTTCTTTGACGGAGTAGTACTTGATCGAGATTGACGTTTCTTTATTTGAAACGGAAGCATTGTTGCTGCCGTACCGGTCGTGCATGGAGAGGAGAAATGATTATGGAGGCAGACGTCTTGCCATCACGACGCGTGATTGGCAGGATTACGCCCATGCCATATCTCTGTCAGCGCTTGCACGTACAGTACAACAGCAAGCTGCGATGCACGGCAAAAAGGTTGCCACCGAACGACGAAAAGAGGGCCGACCGGCCCGGCAGCGGTTGGTTTTACGTTCTCATTGCCGCCCGTGTAATTGCGGCGTGGTGTCGCGCTGTTCTAGTAGTACAAGTTTCCGTCTAATCCGATGGGAAGTGTGGCTAGAGATATCTCATGCCTACACAGCCTACGGCGATAAGGCAATCCTCTGCGAGAACAATCCAAAGCGGAGAAGATTGGTGTACGTTAAGGAATCCAACGGGGTCGACTTTGACATGCTAGAATTGCAGGATTCATGAACTGGTATTTGCCTCTCTGTTATCTCACGGAGTGAAAAACTGCGGGCTTTCTCAGTTTGATTGATTATTATTAGCAACATGGAAGATCAAATTCTAAAAATGAAAAACAACGCGGAAGATGAGGGGAAAGATCGTGCGTCGTTTTTGTGGATCGTGCATTCGTGCGTAGGCCGGGGCAAAGGTTCGGCCAGTTCGACGGCTCCTCCTTTTGTACCGGCCTAGGCCTGCAGTCTGGGGTCTGGGCCTGTTGGATTGTTAGCTCGAGGTCTTTCTCGTGGCCCAGGTTACGCAACAATTGGAAGGAAGGCCTATCCTGCGGCAGCTGTGCTCTTCGTTTTTGTGGATGGAACTATCTGGTTGCAATTCTCCCTTTCTGAATTTTCCCATTCTATTTTGTCAACAGTTCATGTTTCTCGGAACACAATGTACTATCTCCATTTCTAAATTACTTTTATCGTTCCTTCAAAGCACCCAAGAGACCATGACCATCAGATGGGCCCCTGTAGCGGCGGATCTTTTCATTCCAAGGTCGAGCCTGTCGGCGTCCCTGTACCGGTGGCAGATGTTCACTAGGCCGTGGAACGCTGCCGCGCGCGAGCAGAAACGGCGCGCACATACCATTGACGCATATCTGCATGAAAACACTGGCCACCGCGCGCTTCTTCAGTCGTCACATCTTCACCGGATTCGCAAGCATGAAGCATCTCCAGTTCAGATGGCACATAACAGAAAAAGGTGGCGATCATGCCATTTCAGAGTTCACAGACGGCAGCGGCCATCACAGAAAGAGGCCACCATCTCGGCATCGATTCCTGGTATCAGTAGCATCACACGACCTCCTCTCTAGTTGTCAGGGGCTCTAATTGTTCAATCGGCAGCAGAAGCAAACAATCAGAGGTGAGAATTAGTCTTCCCGTCCTTTTTCTCGTAGTTACATACACACATGATCTAGCTCCAGTGTGAATAAAACATAAAACAACTGGAACCAAGTGAGCTACTTCATCAGTTCTAAAGCAACATGTGCGTATAACTTATCTGCATAAATCTGAACTAATAATACAAAGAACACACCTCGTCAATCCTGCAAAAATCACGCTACAAATCCGCCCCACATCAAACTCTGACAAGAGATATCACAGGATTACATTTGGAGCAGAGAGGGCACCGCACTAGCCCGTTCTCGTTGCACTCGTTGCAGCGCCGGAAGCTGCCCGCCTCCTCGAGGAACACCTTGCAGCTGCCGGAGCACTCCTCGCACGGCACGAACCGCACGCCGCCGCAACCGGAGCACGCCTCCAACGCAATGCCCTTCCCGGGGACGCTGGGCGGCGCCATCTCGCAGGTCTCAAGCGCCCGGGACAGCTCCCCGGCCTCGTGCATCCGGCGGATCTCCTCGGCGCCGCCCAGGTGCTTGCCGTCCGCGAACACCTGCGGGAGCCTGCCCGCCGCGCCCAGCGCGGCCTGGAGCTCGTCCTTGAACCCCGCGTGCATCGACAGGTCGCGCTCGTCGACGCGCACGCCGTAGCCCTGGAGGATGGACCTCGTGGACCAGCAGTCCTCGTACGTCTTGCGGATGCCGCGGAGGCTGGTCAGGTACAGCACCACCTTCCGAGCGCTATCCGGCGGCGGCGGGGGAGAGGGCGGCTGCGGTGGTGGTGGGGGAGAGGGCAGCGGCGGTGGTGGCCCCAACTTGGCGAGCTTCGCGTCGATCCTCTGCTGGAACGCGCTGACGCGTGCCCGCACGATGCCGGGAAACTTCTGTATCTCGCGCTTTTTGACGCCTGCCTCCTCGTCGCCCGATCCGTCACGCTTCTTGGTGCCCTCCTTCTCGTCTCCCAGGCCGTCCGGCAGTGGGGATACCTCATCAAGCGCCTTCCGCAACGCGGCGATGATGTCTGGGTCGAACTCCGGAGAACCTGGCGCCGACTTCACCAGGCGCTCCTCGCCGTCGGCGTCTGCATCCTCGTCCTTGTCGTCGAGGCCGTCCATGAGCTCCCACACGTTGATCACCTCGGGCTCGCGGGCCGGCGTTTTGGCAGGCGAGCCCAGCAGTTGCCTCTTCCGCCTGACCTGGACCTGCTGCTTCGATGGCGGCGTCTTGGCCGCACCGACACCGCCATCATCGCGCCGCTTCATCATCTCGTCCCGGTCGAGGCTGAGCGACCCCAGCGTGGAGGACTTTAGCGCGACGGTATGCTGCACGCTCCCGGGTACCGGACCGGAGCAGCTCCGCGCGTACGGCGATCGGCCGCTCCGGACGCCACCGCGCTGCGCGTGCTTCGATCCCGTGCAACCCATTCGCCACTGCACAATCCAGAAAAGCAACCACGAATTCTGACGCAGGAAGGCACAGCTCAATGTCGATGGCGGCACGGAGCCTTCTCGGAGCTCTGGAACATTGCCGGGGCAGATGGACGAGGAACTGTGCGACCAGCTGAGCTGAGAGGAACAGGTAGGTAGCTGTGTCGGCGTCGCGCCACCGGCCACCAATCAAAGCGTGGAATGAGCCAGTCGAACGTGGGAGAGCAAGGAAAGCTCGCCCGACGGCGAGGTGGGGGAGGAAGGAGTGGAAGAGCAAGCAAGTTGGGGGCGAGATCTGAGCTGAGGCAAATGCGACGCGAGGAGGTAGCAAACGCTTTAAGCCGTGCCATCGAGGGCGGACCGGCGGAGCGTTTCGGGTCACGGATTGAGTGAGAGTTTCCGCCGTGTCCGCGCGTAAAGCGTGTAATAACTCGCTCGTTACGGTTAGGGGTCGTGCGTCGTCGAGGTCGAGCTCGTCCCGTTGTCGAGCTCCTCCCGTCCGGCCCAGGTGGGTGGCATCATTGCCGGCCGGAAGCGGCTCGCCGTGGCTGCGATAGGCTGGATCCAGCCGGGATTATCCGCATTGCTGCGTCGGATCGAGCAGTCCAGCCTTCGCATCATCAGATCTCGGGCCCAGATCGGCCAGCCGTGCACAAGAGTTCCGGTTTGGGCGCCGCGAGCACACGTGCTGAGAGCAAGGGATCGTACGCTGTTTGCCGTGCCTGTCAGTTCGGCAGCATCGGGCAGAGGTTACGTTCGTACGCCGTACACCGTCGCGTCGGCGACCTGCCGGTGCCGGCGCACCTCGGCTATTGCGAAATCTCCTTTCGCACAACCTTTTTACTGTACTGTTAACATTGAAATCGGATGCGAGCGTCACACCTTCGTGTGCGAGAACGTCTAACGCTATGTCGCATTTGATAGCACGTAGACAACTTTGTCTCAGAAGGGATCCAACAGTGGATCGGCTTTGGTCGCCGTCAGCACAAAACAAGAACAGTAAAATAAGTCGAGTAAAAAGATTAGAATTTGAAGAAAAATAAAATATAAAGATAAAATGATAGATTCGATTAAATTAATACTCAACTGGTTATAGGTCTTTGTTTTATAGAGAAAGGATGGTTTTATCTCGCAGAGCAACTAATTTCATGAGTTAGGAAAGAAATTAGAATCAATCAGCTGAAAACTTTTCTAAATCAGTATTATCGAAGTCTTCGGTAAAGTGTCGAACACTTCGGTGATCGAAGTCCCCAGTAAAATACCGGAGGTTCTGTTGTGTAATTCCGAAAACCCAGTTCATACTCAAAATTAGTCTCTTCAGACGTTCATATTTGAATTCTTCAAGCGTGTTAAGCATTTTAAACACAAAGACACAAACAAACGAACCCATTTAACACGTTTAAGCACATCGGGTGTTTGCGGCACGTTGTAACCAAGCCTTTTGCAAGCTTTGAACTCATCGGGCATTAAAAAAAAAGGATGTCGTGGGTCTCTTTTATAGTCTTTTATAGTGCGTTGAGCACTTCGAGTGTTCGGGCATTGAGCCCCTTGTGTGTATTAAACATATCAAGCATTTGCCGCTTTTTCTCGGACTGATAACTATTCGGGCATTGAGCCCTTTGCGTGCGTTGAGCACATCGAGCATTTTGCCGCTTCTCTTCGGGACTAATAGCTGCTCGGGCATTGAGCTTCTTGCGTGCGTTAAGCACCTCGAGCATTTTGGCACTTCTCTTCGGACGGATAGTTGTTTGGGCATTGAGCCTCTTGCGTGCGTTTAGCACATCAAGCATTTTGCCGCTTCTCCTCGGACCAATAGCTGTTCGGGCATTAGCCTCTTACATGCGTTAAATACATCAGACGTTTCCCGCTTCTCCTCGGATCGATAGCTGTTCGGGCATTTGAGGTTCCTTTTTAGAGAAGCTTTGTCGATTCAAATTTCAATAATTGCCACTACTGTGTCTTTATTAGCTCTGGCACAGGTCTGACACCAAGAGGAAGTTTTTCTACTATCTCAACGCCGTTTTTCATTTCTTCTTTGCAATTTAAGCATCGCTACTTGAGCGACACCCTCCGTCGTACTCAAATCGTCTTCTACGTTATGTTCTCGCTCAGCTATTCATAATCAAATAGTTCTTTCATGTCTCCTCCTTCAACCCGTAGTGCCATGGTCTCTGGCTAAATGCTCGAACTCGAAAGGACTCATGGGACACTTCGACAACGTGTCGGACACTCTGATGAGTTAAATACCCGAACCCGAAAAAATTCACCGGACACTTCAACAACACATCGGATACTCTGATGACCCTGTGATTTTTTAGTGTCTAACATGTACCATGCCACCTCTGGCAAGTGGACGAGAGTCTGTTACTACTACGACGTTCCCGTGCGAACAAGATTCAGAGTTTCTCCACCTACGTGACGGTCAGGTCGCTTGGCATTGGAACCTTGCTGCAAATACGGTTCATAAACCACGCACGTCTACTTCTGCGTCACTTTTGAATACTCCAGAATTCTGAACTTGAATTTGACGCCGCGCGCGCGCACCGGACAAGTTTGCAGCACACGACGCAGAAGCGGCATGCACCTGTCCCCGTCCATCGTTCGCTGCAACGCACCCGCTCTTGCTTTCGCTTTGTCCGTAAGAAAACCCGGAAACAGCACCTCTGAAACAAGGAGGCGTCGGCGTCATACGCCTATGCCAATCGGCAAACTCAGAGAGTCGGAACACTGACCCGGCCAAAAGTTTTACGTAGTCCAACAAACACGGCGACGTCCTTCTTATGCTTCGATCGTTCTCCCACAACGTTTGAAAGTTTGAACCGCTCGCCGGCGCTGCTGTGGTCACTCACCGACGAGGTGCTAGAGTAATATTGGACCAACGCGAGCGCGGTTCGAATTTTCGAACACTTTCCGGCAAGAAAACCGATCACTCTGGGTTGCTGGTTGGTGGCGCCGGGTGACGACCGGCGACCGCTGACTCTGGCGAGCAGGTGAGGCGGATGAGTGCCCGTGCCTGTGCGTTGCTTCCACGAGAGCCGCACCGCGGGGTGGCATGTCCAGCTCTCCTGCCGTCCCCATCGGCATCCCCATACACTCATCGTTCCTCCCAGTCGGTGGTTTGTCCGATTCCGGTTCCCGTTCCGTGCGTCGCGCCTCTTGGGCTTTTGCATTTTTTTGTTGCTTTCGGTCGGTCTGTGACGGTACGGCTGGTGATTTCTTACTGACATGCTCGGAACAGATTGGATCTAGTTAGGTGCGGTTGAATGCATGACAGATATGGCTAATCTGCCGAATTTGTCGCTGTTTGTGCGATTGAGATGGCAGATCCGGACGCTTCTTCGCACACTTGGACCACGGTACGGTCGTGTAAATTATACTCCCAACCTCCAAGAGCTTGGAGTAAATGCTAGCACAGTGATATCAGTTCCAATAAAGATGATACGGAGTAAAATACAGTCTTGTTATTCAAGCGGTGTGCAGGAAGGTTTAAAAAATCGCTCAAAACCGATCGGTTTTTACAGTTTTCGATGAAACTGATTCAGTTTAGTTTTACTGAACAACCGGTTTTTATTTTAAAAATTTAAAAAAATTAAAAAAATTCAAAATACCGAAAACCGATAAAACCGATCAATAAACGGATAAAAACAGTCGACTAACCGGTGAAACCGATGGATTTTAAATTTTGAAATCTGAAATCGTAAAGACCAAAAAAACCGAACGGTTTACTGTAGCAAACGTTCAAATTTTGAATTTTCGATTTAAAACGATTTTTGATCGGTTTTTTTAGTTTTCGCGATTTTTATTAAATCGATCTCGACTGGTTTTAGCGGTTTAAACGAAATAAGTAAAACTGGTGTGCAGTGGCCTCGGATAATGAACGTGTGTTAGCAGTGCAAGCAAATAATTCTTGCAATCGCGCATTTGCAGTCGCGGAAACCGGCTGCTTCTTAAGCAAGGAAATTACTATGTCATTACCCGTTTCTCAAAGTAAAATACCGGCACCCCCGTGCACTCATCTTCACCTCGTCGGTTCGTCCTGAAGACGAGTGAACGCTTTTAGTTCGGTGAGCTGTTGCACGTTGAATCTAGAAAGGTAAAATGATGCCGCAAAAAAGTCGAGGGCCAAAGTGCAGTGAGATCAGTACCACTTGACTCGTGTGGCCACCAGTCACCGTGACAGCTCATTTCTCCCGTTCTTTCTGCCTTTATCGTCCGATCTTCATGGCCCGTGAGTTATGGCTACACTCTTGGTATCGATTCATCAGTCATCACACGGAGTTGAGTACTCCGTATTTGTTTTTCCGGTCCGATGTGACTTCAGGGAGTGGGCCTGGGCCTGCCCATGTGTGGACAATTCCTCGAAAGTGGGCCTAACTTGTTATCATTAGTGACGTTACTGGGCCAAGAGAGCCTGTTGCCCCAGGCCCAAACACGCATATTCCTCCTTTATTATTGGGCTTAAAACGCGGCCCAAATCGCAGCAGGAGATGCAAGGCGTTAGAAGCGGATTAGCCGATGCTTGGCGAAGCCCGTGTTGCCGTGGCGTCTCCGTCTCTCTCGGCCGCCGTCGTCGGCTCGCTGCACTGCGCCACCGTCTACACCGCGGCCACCACCACCTAAGTCGGGCGTCCATCATCCCGAGCCACCAGCACCGCGCCGTCGTCCCTGCCACATGCGCGACGCCACGATCTGAACCGTCGACTCCTCGCCATTTGGCCCCCAGAGGCGGCGCCCGAGATGTACAACGCGATGCGGCTGCGATGCCTCCTTCTGCGCCCGCCGCTGTGGAGCAATTCCAGCTCTGTAGGCATCTCTGCCAGCGGCGTCGGCGGCGGGTGTTTGATCAGGAGGTTCAGCGCAGTCGGGGCGCCTCGGCCGCACCGCGCGGCCCGGCGGCTATGTCGATTCTACGGCTCCAAGGGCGGCATCGGCAGCGCTGAGGCGAGGGGCGCCGGGGCGGCGTCGGCAGAGAGCAGCGGAAGGTGCTTCGAGAAGGAGCACGCGCGACTAGGGGAGAGGGACCAGCAGGAGTGGCTGAGCGGCGAGAGGTTCATCGCCGGCTGCAAGCAACAGGAGTCGCCATTCCTTACTAAGCGGGAGAGGTTCCGCAACGAGTTCCTGCGCCGCCTGGTTCCGTGGGAGAAGGCGACCCTCTCGTGGCAGAATTTTCCCTACTACGTCAAGTGAGATGCACGAACAATCTGTTCGACGTTTGTTTGAACGAAGCTGACATAAAGTGCTAACTAATGTCTCTGTTCCTTTTGGATTGCAAGTGAGAGTGCGAGGCAGCTGCTGAGTGAGTGTGTGACCGCCCACCTGCGGCACAAGGGTGTTGCGACTGAGTATGGCTCACGGCTCCACTCCTCTGGAGGAAGGATATTGCTCCAGAGCTCGCCAGGTATTAAGCACCAAGGATGTAGATAGTTAATGTTGCTGGAAATGCTTGGATTGTGAGATTTGTTTAATGCAGGAACTGAGCTTTACAGGGAGAGATTGGTTAGAGCACTTGCGCATGAGTTGCGAGCGCCACTACTGGTCCTAGACAGTAGTGTTCTCGCGCCATATGTAAGGTTCTACATTGTTATAAATTATAAAGGGTGTTTCATACCTAAGTACCTAACACCTCACCTGGCTTGTAGGATTATGGGGAAGACTACACAGAAAGTGAGGAAGAGGACGAACATGCTGAGTCCGAGGATGAAGGCTCAGAGTCTGAAATGGAAGACGAACGTGATGAAGATTGGACAAATAACAATGAAAAGTCTGGAGACATTGACGATGAGGATGCTCTCAAATCTGTTGAAGACCTGAAGAAATCTGTGGATGATCTAAAAAAGCTTGTCCCGTGTACTATAGAGGAATTTGCCAAGGTGGTTGAGTCTCTTAAATTGTACCAAGATGATTTTTCATTTTTCTTCCCACACAAAAGTATATATTTGACTTGTGTGTTTCCTAGAAGGGTTTCCATACCTTGTAAAGTAAAATTGGTAGTGTTGCTCTTAGATCTCTGAAAAAGGAAGGGAACACCAAAACATTAAATGACCTCATGGTAAGTGAGTTTAAATGAAAGCGAAATCCAAGTTAATGAACATAATTTTGCTACAGAATGCTTAAATAACTTTTTGTTAGTGTTGTAGCATGAACTTCAAATCTGGTATGTCCATTGCTCTGTGTTTATCTTTATTGTACTAGAATGACAAAGCAAGGATGATCAGCAAATTCTTAATGTCTGCCCCCACGAAAGTTATTTCTTCTTGCATAAATTTCTGACCTATAATTCTCCTTATTATAGAGAATTGTTGGTGGTGAAGAAACTACAGCTTCAGAGTTGTCTGAAACTCCTGATTCAACAGAGGAAGAGAAAAGGCCTTTCCAAAGAGGTAACTTGATATTGATTTCATAATTTGTATTTGTCTTTGGACTTCACTCAAGATAAACTGAAGTAGATTTTGATCACACTGTATCAAAAAATAAGCTGCTGCTGATTCAACTGGATCAATGATTGCCCAAGCATATTTGAGCCTTGCCCCTCTTAATCCAGCTCCAAATTTGAATATGCTTAATCTAAAAATTAGCACATGAATCATGTATACTTTGGATCTTTGGAAGTTGGATCTGTAATCTATTTTTTTCTTCTTATTTTAATGTTTTTTTTCAGGAGATAGAGTCAAGTATGTCGGGGACTCTGCAGTTTCTGAAGCAGATCAAAGGTTATGATTTTTTCCCTTTTTTATTTTCAGTGCCAGGATTGACTTCTACCTTTTTTTTGTAAGTGTATCCTAGTGACCGTGGATGAGCAATTCATGCTTTTAATTACATGATTGTAGTTAACAGCTATGTTATTTATATTAGAAAAATATCTTATTAGGTGCAGTGGTGTTGATTAGGGGCAACATTTGCAGTGTTAATGCAGTTAATTGTTGGAGGAACGGGTATGTAAAATCAGCTGAAGCTGATTGGATTCAGTTGAATAGATGGGTAGTATTGACATGTATATATTAAGGAGGGAGGATATAGAAAACAAAGTAATTTATGCTCTTAATATTAGTCTGTATTCAAGGGCCGCCGGCAGCAATTAGAAATTCAGTGGCACTCTGATAATATCTTCTTTCAAACGATGGAAGCCTCCAGTCAGGACTTTCAGCATAACTTCTTGGAGATCTTTATCATTGCAGCCTGAAGTATATGGAAGCAAAGAAACCACTTGTCTTTAATAATCGTCCCACAAATTGTAATGATTGAAAGAAAAACCTCAAACGTGAATGTTATTTTCTTTTCTTTTTTTTTTAAAAAAAAAATCTGAATGCATGATGGATTTGTGTTTGGTAATTGGGCCACAATTTATTTTTTGGCGTTTATATCTGGCATACATGCATAGTTGTATATTTTTATTCCACCTTGTTGATGAAACTAGGAAATACATTACTTCCAAGATTGTTTTCTTCATGCTGACACTACATTGTCATGTACATCATACACAGGATCATTTTGGGGAAAATACCTACTCAAGATGGCTCAAGAAATGCCTACACTTTTATTAGTGGCAGGTGGGTGCATATATCACTCATAGAAAGGGCAAAATGGATTTGTAGCATGCTCGTATCTTGTATTCTTGCCAATTCTGACCTCCCTTTTATAGTTTTGTATACTTTCTCTATTCTTAAATTGTTATAGTTAGGACAATGGCATCAGTTCAATTTTAAACTATGATTTTTATCCTACTCTAACAATGTTAAACAGAGGAGTACTATTTTTTCCATTCCATGATCCAAACTTAGTTTTGTGATATTTTCTTCGACTTTCAGTTATCTGTTATCAGAAGACATGCCACTGTAGACTCGATCATGTTCATACGCTATAACGTCAGTTGGTTTTAACACATGAAAACATATTCAATCTGAATAAATGCCATACTTGCCTTCATTATGCCAATTGTTTATGCAGATTATGAAGAGGAACATTTCTAACTCAACTCTAGTAATCACAGGACTTTATCAAATGGACAGCGTGGAGAGGTATACGAGGTCAATGGGGACCAAGTTGCTGTCATATTTGACCCTCCTATAGAGAAATTGCATGGTGGTGATGTGGATGTAACTAGCAAGGAGGAAAATGCGAAGCCAACTATTTACTGGGTAGATGGTATGCCTCTATTCTGTTTCAGTAAGTCTTTTTGATTTTATTTGAGCAGCACCTTTGCTTCATCTTATTTTCCTTGCACCTTAGCTCAGGATATTGCGCATGATCATGATACTGAATCGGAAGATTGGCATATTGCTCTTGAAGCACTTTGTGAGGTGATTTCTCAGAAAGATATCTTGACATATGCCATTTATAAATTTTGAAATATGTTCTTTTCATATGACAACTTAGTAATGGTTTAATTGTCCAACTCAAGTATAGCTCATTTGTGTGTGGTCTTATTCATTAGATTTACCTCTCGATTGAGTTGCTAATGATTTTCTTTTGTGTAGGTTTTGCCATCTCTACAGCCAATAATTGTCTACTTTCCAGACAGTTCCCAATGGTTATCTAGAGCTGTTCCAAAATCAGAACGCAGAGAATTACTGGAACGGGTTGATGAAATCTTTGACTGACTTAACGGGCCAATAGTATTGATTTGTGGGCAGAATATATTGGCAGCAGCACCCAAGGATAAGCAACCTGTAAGCTTTATTAACTCCTCCTTAATTTCAACTTGGACTCTGAAAGGTAATCTTAGATACAGGTTAAACTCTGCTTCTTGTGGCTTGTGCATGCCCATAAAACACCAATAGCTGCTCTCGTCTGTCAACCCTGATTAGTTCCACGCCTCAGTTATTAGCACTTATCTGTGCAGAGTTTTCCTTTCAGCGAATGGGTACAAGGGCTTATGGGGTTATGCCATGGTGTAGATTGCTTGTCTTTAGCACAAATCAAAATGGTGGTGCCAAATTGAAAATACATATTATTTCCTTATAACTTTTTATACAAATTGTTTAGCCTCATTTTCCTTATATGTACTATTTGGAAGAACTGCTTTATTTTGAACATTTCTATAAAGTTTTGTTTTCTCTACTTTTATTTTATACTCACAACAGTACTTGCTCACCTGAAATATTTCTACGCAGCCATCTTCACTGAAGCGGCTGGTGGGGGATTTAAAGGGACAAAAATATTCACGGTCCAATGACATATCAAAGCTCTTCACAAATAATCTGACTTTTCCTCTTCCAGAGGTTAGCTTCTTTTGCAAGTTCGATGTGTAAAACTACACTTCACGAAATGAACTATTTAAAAGTTACTTATCAAAGCACAGTCCACATTTCAAGTGTCCTGTAGCTCAGGGTCACACACACTCCTGATGTTTTTTCTTTATTTATTTTACCTTCAGGAAGATGAGAAGCTACGTGTTTTTAATAACCAGATCGAAGAGGATAGGAAGATTATTATTTCAAGGCATAATCTTGTTAAATTGCACAAGGTTTGGATGCAGATTTTGCACGTCATGTTCAGCTCTTTACCGTGGCATGCATGCTACCATTTCTCTTGTTTATTTGATTACGTCCTGTAAACCCCATGATTGATCCATGCAGGTGCTTGAAGAACATGATCTTTCTTGCATAGATCTTTTGCATGCGAAGTCTGATGGTGTTGTTTTGACGAAACTAAGTATGTCCAGTCCAAACTTCTACTAGTGCCTGTACTGGAATTTTGTGCATATAATATCAGCTGAGGGTTGGTTTTATTAGCCATCTATGTCGTAATGGTTTGTCTCATAAAAATTTTGGAACGATAAATGATTTCGTTGAGAAGTTCATTAGAATTACTAACAGCTATCTTTATAGTATCCTGGTTTCCATTTGGGTCAAGTGCTTCTGTGAACAGGTTCATGTTAACTGCTGTTATTGTTTAGCTTGAACTGCCACTTCAATTCTCAATGACTGCAATTGCATCCTTTCACCTAGGTTGCAGATGCTAAGTATTTTGGGGCCTGGTTATCTATCTTCACATACTGGTGCCAGGCATAATCTTGTTACAGTGAAACATTCTTAATGGCAGCATGGTGTTTCGATATGTACAGATAATCTCAAATTTAGATTCATTATGAAGCACAGGAAGTTGCTGAAAATAATCTTGAACCATTCCGTATTTTAGCGAAGTCCTCTTTGTATCGGTTTTCATTAAATGCTGTAGTTGGTGGTTGCGGTGGTTTGCTTCTTTTCCTTCTTTACTCAACGTGTAGGTTTCCATAACCAGTCCCGAGCGGAAGCTGACATGGGATGCATACTCAGCAAGTTTGTTGTCCATTGCAGAAGCGGAGAAGGTTGTTGGATGGGCTAGAAATCACTATTTGTCATCAACAGTTTCTCCATCTATCAAGGGTGACAAGTTAATTATTCCCCGGGAAAGGTATTTCTGCTATATGGATGATTGTTTTGGTTGGTCATTTAATTTGGCTGCCCCCTTATCATTTGTATTTTTATGTGTGATGAAGTATGGATATAGCAATTGAGAGGCTAAAGGAACAGGTTATCACAACTAATAGATCCTCTCAAAATCTGAAGGTATACAGCAGCTTATCTATCCCATAAGCGCTTTTGCTCCTCCTCTGTTGTTCATCATAGCTACTTGTTATGCTCATTTAAGCTCATCAACTTCCTAATTCAGGTTTTTGCTAAAGATGAATATGAACGAAATTTTGTCTCTGCTGTTGTACCTCCTAATGAAATTGGAGTGAAATTTGATGATATTGGTGCACTTGAGGACGTCAAGAGGACATTGGATGAGATTGTTACTCTTCCTATGAGGAGGCCTGAGCTTTTTTCGCATGGCAATTTATTAAGGGTATGGCTTGCTATTCTGCTAGATATATTATTGCTGCTCCAGCTTTTCTGATATATACACAAGAATGGACCGTTAATATAATTTTATTATTGCATTGAGATCATTGTTTTGTTTAAAGACAGAAGTTGCTTTATATTGGGTGTAAACTGACAAGTGGAGGGGGGAAGGAATTAGTTATTACAGAAAATAAATATATAGTTTCCTTGAATTTTCATCTTGAAAGGAATACCTTTATGGATATTGTTGCTTTACAGCTTATAGAAGCACGTTTCATAGCTGAGTTTAATTTTATGATGGGTTGTTAATTATCACATGATGTAGATGTTACTTGATGCATTTCTACCTATGCAGATGCTATCACAGAAACAGATGCGATAGCAAAAAAATACGCATTTGCATATTTTCTATCTATTCCCATTCGCTTTGCGCATTTGCAGCATGAATCTGAGGTTATGTAGCTACAAATAAAAATATGCCGAATTGTATTTAGGGATTGTTTTCATGATAGTTACAGTCGTTGTTGTTTTATGAACAAGCAATGAATAAAGCATAGCACATATCATATGCATGCAAACTTAAAGTCAGATTTCAAATCAAGCACAGCCCACATGCAGATTCAACTATTAAGCCTGTTTGGTGTTCTTATTAGTTAAATTGTCTCAAATAAATTTCCAGGCCTGTGCAAATACACACTTATTGCAGAAATAACGAATGTTTAGATGTAATTGTTTTGGGTTCCCTGCTGTTAATATGTGTGTTCTGGATGTTCTATCAAAGTTTCAGTTAGTCTACTTCGTCATACTCCTACCATAGGACCCGTATAGCTGAACTGGTCTTTGTGCATTACTTCATTTCTAAATATGACTTGTTTTGTGGACCTTTTCAGCCCTGTAAAGGTGTTTTGCTCTTTGGACCTCCTGGAACAGGAAAGACACTCTTGGCAAAAGCTCTTGCAACAGAAGCTGGAGCGAATTTTATCAGCATAACTGGTTCTACACTCACATCAAAGGTAATTTTATTTTCTTCATTCTTTCTATAAAATGTTTCCAACTCTTTTCTCATTGCATAGACATATGTCAAGTGATCATTGCTGCAGAGTAGGATTATTAATATTTTGTCACTTGTTAGCAATCTATTTTTACTGCATAAGCTTGTTAAAGAAATTGGTTTCGGACTAGGAGATCTGGCATCCTTGTTAGCAAGAATACAATTACTGTTCCAAAAAAGTCTATAAAAATAATCTTGTATGTAGTACAAATAAAGTTAAATAAACAGATCCAAATTCAACTTCAAACTGATCTTGACATAGAAATTCCTGTAAAACACAATACTGTTAACGGATGATGAACAATGCCTGATTTACTGCTTATCTAGTTTGTTTCTTGACATCTATGATGAATGAATTATAATTGATTCGTTATGCAAACTTACTTAAATTTCTATGTATCACATACAAGTATGAGCTATGAATATATACCAATTAGTGATGGCTGCTAATAACTAGTGATGATATATATTGTCATCACCACTATGTAACCGTACTTGTAATACTGATAAGAACTAGCAAACATTTATAATTTTCACATATCTGTGGCATCTAATTTCACACAGAAAAAAGCAACATTTTTGTCAATTCGGTACTGTTATGACATGATTATTTCTGTACAAGAAACTAAGACTATTTGTAGTCAATCTGGCAAATCAGATAAATTCTTATATGCTCCTGTAAAAGCTTCCAAATAACTTTCATGTACTAAACAATTGGATCATGCATCTGTATTGTCCTGAGCTTATATGCAAATTTACTTACAAAAACATATATGCGAAGCTCATTTTTAACTGAGCACTGTCTTAAATTTCTTTAAACAGTGGTTTGGAGATGCTGAGAAGCTCACAAAGGCTCTTTTCTCCTTTGCGAGTCGACTAGCCCCTGTTATCATATTTGTGGATGAGGTATGTTCACTAAAGTTAAAGATGAAAAACACATGTTCTATGTTTTCCTAACACATTTTGTCACATCATTTTAGATTAAATCTGAGGTTCAGTGGTTTTGCATGACCTCCTGGTTATAAGGCAGTTTGATTGATGTAACAGGTTGACAGCCTACTTGGTGCAAGAGGAGGTGCATTTGAGCATGAGGCAACAAGGAGGATGCGAAATGAGTTTATGGCAGCTTGGGATGGTCTCAGGTCAAAAGAGAGCCAGAGGATCCTTATTCTTGGTGCGACAAATCGTCCATTTGATCTGGATGATGCTGTGATACGGCGGTTACCTAGACGGTAACTCTGAGTCCATGTTTATGCTTCCAAGATAAATGTTTGTGCTTCTTGTCTAGCAATATTTTCATTGGTTCGTTGGTCTACAGGATATATATTGACCTTCCAAACGCACAGAACCGAATGAAAATTCTCAAGATTTTACTTGCAAAAGAAAAGCTAGAATCTGATTTTAAATTCGACGAGCTTGCGAATGCCACAGAGGGTTATTCAGGGAGCGATCTGAAGGTATCAAACTCAACAATCATATTTCTTTTCAGGAAAGTGAAACTGTTCTTATATCTTTTCGTGTCAATGTGGACCCATCCATTGTTCATTTCTGCAGAACCTTTGTGTAGCTGCAGCATATAGGCCGGTTCATGAACTTTTAGAAGAAGAAAAAAAGGTACGTGCTCTATAACTGTTTGCATGTATGAGACTTTCTGCCAACTTTTTGTCATCAGAGTTTTGTCTGAAATTTTCAATCAGAAACTTTATGCGGTCTCTTGCTTCCTGACATGATTCCTATCTTTTTCCAGGGAGGTGTGAGTAACGGAAGCAATTATTTGAGATCCCTCAAATTGGATGACTTCATTCAAGCAAAAGCTAAGGTGCTGTAACCATGATTTTCTTCACTGCCTGATCCCTTCGCCCTAACGTTTATTGTTTTTCAAACGCAGGTTAGCCCTTCTGTTTCTTATGACGCGACAAGCATGAATGAATTAAGAAAATGGAATGAACAATATGGGGAAGGTGGAAGCAGGACACAATCGCCATTTGGGTTTGGCAACTGACATTTAGTAACGCTTTTCTTTCTGATCCTGTGCTGTCTGTAATATCACTAGGCTGCCTGTTTTAGTATAGGAAATTAGTCTCTTTTTTAGCCAGAGCCCATTCATCTAACCTTGCTTTCACCCTGTGCAAATAACAAGATATCAAATGCAGCGCCAATTTTCATACTAATAGGAGTTGGTATCATCAGTGTATAACAAGAAGAAAATCAGTTTATACCCTAGAAAATGTTGTAACTGAGCTACAAATTACCGGATAAGCACCAGGCTTAAAAAGATGTAATAGGAGTTGGTATCATCAGTGTATAACAAGAAGAAAATCAATTTATACCCTAGAAAATGTTGTAACTGAGCTACAAATTACCGGATAAGCACCAGGCTTAAAAAGATGTAAATAGCTCTCAAAAATTCATTGGAACTCGACATGGTACTAAACAGAAAATATTTTTTCTTTATTATATCTATATATGTAGTGTTTTGAAAAATTATGCAGTGCTTGTATTTGGATTTTTTTTATATAAAAGATTGTAATTTCAAGCTCCTTATACCTACCGAGATGTTTTGGGCAGCGGCCGAGTCCATGAGGGCCCGAGTGTTAATTAGCGGTACCATTCCGGTTCCGTTCCATTGCCCTCACCGGTACTTCTGCTAACCATGAGTCACTGCCTCGTTTTATGGAGAAAATCTGCGAACATTCTCTCTGATTTTAAATTATTGATATTCTTAACTTTTAACTTTAATTTTGATCATTCGTTTTATTTAAAAAAATCTGTTTAAATATGTAAAATTTTGTTACTATTAATTTATCATTAATAAAATTTAAATCACAACTAATAATTTTACACATCTAAACAATTTTTTTAAATAAAATAAATAATCAAAATTGATATTAAAAATCAACGGTCTTAATAATTTAAAACCTTAAAACCTGAAGGAGTACATATGCGCACCAGAATGCAGCCGTTAGGGCCCAAATGACGAGGGCTAACTGCTTACGAGTCCGCGGCAACATGATTTTAACCATTTTATTTAACAAAATGAATAAAATCAGGGCCTTAAAGAGGTTATTTTTTACAGCAAAATTATTCTGTGACACTGACTTCAAAGATAAATATACATTCCTACTCTTCTCAGCTGCTTACACACGGATACTGTATAAAAGTGAATCCAATGGTAGAGTCGATAATAAAAGAACAAAATAATGATGATCACAGGGAAAAAAAAGAGAAAACAAAGTCCCTGTTTGCCTTAGCAAATCAATCCACCGCTCGATTGGTCGAAGTTACCACGTCCTCACTGCCCGAGCTTCCTCCATATGCCTTTCCGTGCTGTAAGGCACTTCAATTTGCCAAAAACAAAGCCGGACTTCGGAGGGTTGCCATCGACGAGCGAGTTCTCGTATATCTCCTTGCATTCTTGTACAACCTAAGAAAGGACGAGGGTGTAAGAACCTGCTTCTCCTCTATGCAGTGATTAATGATGGTGACTATCAGTCATCACACGCTCCGCAGTCAAAACACAAACATTGGCACTTGGACTAGATCACTGATGCATTACGCTAACAAACCAATACGGAGTACAGCGCAGCAGGTGTTTATGATATGAGAATTCCCATGTTACCTCCTTGGCTTCCTTTCTTGGGATGCCTTCCCGCATTGCCACAAGCTTCTCAACAACCTCGGGCTATAAAACATGTGTCAAGTTGCAGAGCATTACGATGTATGAATATAATGTTTTACGTTAAGACGATTAAGTATTAGGAAAGTTGAATATATGTGGTACACAGAAAATTACCGGGCAATCAGGCTGATGTTCCAGAATATTTGTATAGATAAGAGTAAAGCTATCCAAACTCTCAGCTGAAGCAAGCTCCCTCAGATCAGCCAGAATGCGCACTCTGCTTTCAACTTTCTGGGCAGGATGTAAAAATAACTTTTCAGTAACTGGTTCAAGTTCTATAGAAGCACAAATAAGAAACATGCTGTTATAGGACTCTCGGTGCATAATACGAATAATTACAGCACCCAATTTGATTTTACAATAGTACATGCAGTCAATTCCAGGAATTCAGATTCATAGTATTCAAATTAGCACATGAAAGTTATGGATACTTACAACTTTTGATGAAGAGCAATCCATAGTTATAAACAGAACAAACAAATTCCCAGCAGAAACTATACTTACTGTCACGTTGACGTGCTCTCTGAAGAAGTCCATAAGCACTTCTTCATCCAGCCTCATCCTCTCGATCGTTTCTTCCTTTATGTAGTTTTTCTGGAGGGGCAAAAGGAAAAATATTTGAGCTACTGGAAGAACTTGTCAGGCAGGAGTCATGAGATTAGCTCCCTAAGGATTAGCATAGCAGTTTTAGAGATGATAGGATGTTTTTGGTTTTCTTAAGAGGGTTTGTTTGAGGGTGGTAAAGCAAGGGCCTCCAGTTCCACATAAGATTGTTGGAAACATACTATAAGTTCTACTCCTTCCGTTCACAAATATAAGTCATTCTAGCTCTGGGCACGAGAATTAAGGAGAAGTGAAAAAGTATGATGTGCAGAAAACGAGGAGGAAAGAGATAGAGATTGAGATTTATTGGGAAGAGAGAGAGTGTGTTGGAAGGAGAGAGATGAATTGGAAAGTGAGAATGACATATATTTGGGAACAAAGTATTCCAATAGTAATAATGATGGTACTACAAACCTGAGTAAGGAGATGCTCAACGTATACAACGATTGTTTCCTCTATGCAAGCCTCCACAAATCTTCGAAATGATCTTTCTTCGATATACCTAAAAAAACAAGCATGGCTATTAAAATAATGCACATAAAATTACATGATAACTATCAGGGGAACTCTAGATTGCTAATGTTTTACTTAGATGAACTATAAACTGACAACACCTGAAATTTAAATTATACAAACAACCAACAATACTCATCAGCCATTAAATTTGGTTGATAGAAATACATTGAAGCAGCCTGTACTGTTTGCCAATTCTCACGAGCAAACTTACAAATTTGCACATGAGAATTGCCAAATCAAACACGATTAGTGTTTCATGTTTGGGACCTGGAAGTAAACTTCAGTTCACCGCTTTGCAGAACAGAACATGCTGCAGTGCAATATTTTCGCAGAATTATGTCACTTAAATATGTTCATAATGCCTACCCATACTTGCTTGAGACAAAGACTTTGCTATTGTTGTTGTGTTGTCAAGATGTTCATAATGAATACATACAAATGTAGGCAAACAAAATAAGCATATAAGCAAGAGGATTTACAGGGAATATATACACATACATAGTTCCACTTCAACTTTTTATTTATTAAAACTTACATTTTAACATCCCCAAAATAATCTGCAAATGTGGCAACAAGATATTCTGTGACCATTCCATCTAGCCAGTCTGAAAAGAAAGATTCGATGTGAGAAATTAAATGTGCTGAGATGCTCATAAGACAAGAAGGCACAGACAAATGACTGGAAGAATCAATGTGAAAGTTCTTTAAATGGCACAAAGGTAATAACAATTTAGCATAAAAAGAATAGAAATACATCACTGTTCAGTGAACACAGAGTCTGTCCATTTGAGAAAATGTAATTTTTCAAAAAAGAAAAGAAAAGAAAAGAAAAGAAAGGCCAATGCTTCTCTGGATAAATTAGAAGGCTAATATGAAACGATACCTTTCTGGTAAAGCTTCACAAGTAGATCCTGCACACCTGGGTCTTCAAAAATAACACTAACAGTTTGAAGGACAGCCTCCTGTTTCAATATAAAATATATAATTTTCATCCCATCCCTCGTGAGACCACAAGTTGATCAGTGGGTACCACTCTAGCAACAAATTCTCAAGCAATACTGGAGAGCGGCAAGAAGATTACAGCTAGTTAACCATGCTAGTATACAATTCGACTAGCTTCCAAGAAGCTAAACAAAGGTAGAAGAATGTTATAACAAAAGTACAAGACTTTGCAAGTATCTTTCTGATGACTTCTACACTTTAAGCCAGGGTTTTCATTTTTTATGCAATCACAAACCATCTCTAGACAGAAATGTTGGTTACAGACGAAACAGCACACTCATTTCATACCGACCAAGGAAAACGAGCCAGTAACATGATAATAGCAAGGCCAATTTTACCATGATAGCTCTTCAAACTCATAAACTGGATCTTCTTTAAAAATCCATAGGACATAATAGCATGTTAAAACAGCCATGTAGACCTTTCTATCCCATGAAATAGTTTCACATGTCAGCACGTCAAGTTACATTCCTCTAACCTAGAATGTTAATTAAGACGTATAGCTATATCATATGCCTGCAGAACAAACCTTGGCAACTTCAAGAAATCCTTTACAGGTATCCTCAAAATTAACCTGTGAAAGAGCATTTTGCTTGTTCAAAAATCTTGAAATATGTGAATAGATAGAAGCATTGCAACAACAAAGAGCAATTAGCGCAAAGGTCCAAATAAGGTTAGAAACTATAGTTTTATAGAAAATGCACCCAAAGTAACCAGATTTATCGCATCCATTTGTTGTCTCAATTTAAATTTTAAACAGTCCAGTTTGAATGAGGCTGGTTTCTGGTGGAATTTCTTATTAATACAAACAACATTTGTATGCATAGTATTTGTGAAATATACAATATTAGATTTAGAAGGAAACTTGCTAATTATGGTTCTTTTTGTTATTGTTAATTATTTTTGTTTGGCAACTCTTGTGTTTCAACTTAGATTAACCCACTTGCTTGGTATTTTTAATCAGAAGGTTGAACCTTTGAGAATGAGTGAGTTAAACCATGAATGAAAGACGTTTAAGAAGAGAGAGAGAGAGAGAGAGAGAGAGCGAGCTTTGATGCAGATTTGCACCTGTTCAGCATAGTTTTGTGGAAGCGCTTCCAACGTACTGCTACTTAGCTCCGATGAGAGTTCATAGCAACGTAGGTTATTGTTAATCTGCACACTCAATATCAGGAGCTAATAATAAGCAGCAGAGAAAAGCAAGAAACTCATATCACATTGAGTTATAAATGGACAAAACAAATACCAATGCACATAGAGATTCCAGACCGACATCAGAAGCTGGCTCCTCGAGCCTTTGCCTCTCAGCTGCTTGAAAATCAAGCATGACCTGCATGAGAAACAAGTAGAATATCAAAATAACATATTGGCTACCAAATTAACAGCAGGAGCACAGCACAACAAAATCAGGTCGACCCACATATACTCAAAGGAAAAATGCAAAAAATACCTGAATAACTGCAAGGGCAATACGGTATAGCATGACATCTGTGCTGTTATCTCTAACAATCTGGACTTGCTCCGTCAAAATTCTGAATAGATCCACCGCTGCAGGTGTATATAATTTTCCATCCTCTGTACTCTTTGGTGGTTGTGTTTTGTCAGCTTCCAAAATATTACTGTACCATTTCTACAGAAAAAAGAAAAAGGTTTGACTATCATAAATTATTTTCATATACAATTCAACAGACATAGGAAGAGTTACCTTAGTTGTTGCCTGCATGCGCTCAACATACATATTCATAAGTGGATCCAACGCACCGCTTTCAGAACAAACTTGGGCAAGTGATTCATCCACACCAAGACCAATCAGATTTTCTTGATATTGCACAACCCAACCAGTTACCTATAGTGACTAGCCAATTAACATGCTTGCTAACAATGAAAATCAAACATGTGATAACAGTGAATCAAGCGAAAATCATATATATATAATAATGTGTGTAGTGCACCCACTAATATAAACCAAATGAAAATAATATAGCGGTGTGTAGTTTTCACAATCACACAATAGAGGATGAATATGAATATTGGAAATAATATACCTTCAGGATATTTATATTTTGAATATCATTTGCTCTATACAAAGCGAAAGTCATATATAATAATGTGTAGTGCACCCACTAATATAAATCAAATGAAAATAATATAGCAAAGTGTGTAGTTTTCACAATCACAAAATGGAGGATGAGTATGATATTGGAAATAATATACCTTTAGGATATTTATATTTTGAATATCATTTGCTCTTTCACTGAGAAGTCTTAGCATTTGTGTGAATCTTTCAGTATATAGGTTCACCATGAGCTGGAAAATTTCGTATCTGTATACAAATAAGAAACATGACAAGCAAAATAAGGTAACACTTTAGAAGTAAGAACCTTTCTACAAATCACTGTTTCTAAAGACTTCCCGGTCAGAATATTAGCAGTGGATGCCATTTCAAATCACCAATTAGACCATCAATATTTTATACATTCAATACATAGCTTATGCTCAGTTTCAAAAAAAAAGCTATCTAAACGCATTCACAAAAAACTGAACCATGAGATAACACATGGCCAATTGGCAATTATACAAGCTCTAGACAAGTATTTGCCTTGTTACACTTTTAGTTTCAAAAGTCCAGCAGAAGTTTGCTATTGTATAAAGTCTACCAAATAAGTTAAGTGTATACCAAATATCAGCATACCTAGGAGGAAAACATGGTGCAACGTAATCATATATATCACCAAGCTCTTCTCCAATCTGTATTAAACAAAGCAGAGTAGGAAGCTATAAGTCATAAAAATCACATTTGTTAAACAAAGGTAAGTATGTTTTCTGAAGAAACATCAGCTTTTCCAACGTCCCTCTTGCTAAGTTGGTTAGTTGGCTTTGGTAGCACTCCTTAGGTCCTGGGTTTGACTCCCAGTGGGAGGCTGGGGTTAAAAAATCCCCTTGCCTATCCCACGCCAAAGCACAGGCCTAAGGCCCGGCCAGGTCGTTGATCGCTCACGCGACCACGGTGCAGCTATGTAAGGGTGGGCTAGGGGTTTGGGAGTTTTCTCGACCTACGTGAGAAAGCCTTCTCTTAACAAAAAATAATGTTTTCCTAAACGGTAAACGGTAGACAGTCAGTCAACCACCGTCTAATGTTTAAACGACATTTAATCCAGTCTGGACGCCGTTTAATTCTGCCTAGACGGCATTTAGGCCTAGACGAGGGCAGCCGTTTAGCGTTTAGACCCCGTTTAGATGGCAGCTTAATTCCGTTTAGGAAAACAGCCAAAAATGCTCGGGGACTATCCTTGCCCCCCCCCCCCCCCCCCCACTCCAAAAAAAAAACATTGCAGAGGCAACAAAATGGTAAAATCTAATCCCAGAATGCTAAAAGAACTGAATACTTACTGCTTTAGCTTCCTCGAGAGCATCCATCAAATCTTCCCCAAAAACAAGCTGAGTGATCAAAACATTAGTAACTGCTCTTGATGAATTGTAATGACCAGAAATAAAAAGGAGCAGCCCGGTAGGCACGAAGCTCCTGCTTGCGCAGGGTCCGGGGAAGGGTCCAACCACTTTGAGTCTTTTGTAAGCAGCCTTTCCCTGCATTTCTACAAGAGGCTGTTTCCAGGACTCGAACCCATGACCAGAAATAAAATCTTGAAATCCTGGACATGCTTAAGCAATACCTCGGTAAGCAATCTGTTGAAGCGGGCCTCAACAGCCATCCTGATGCACTCATAGCATTTGTCCTTGTAGCCCTTTCCCTGAACCTTCGATTTATCTTGAGTACCATTTCTTGGGGTAGCTCCTTTTCTGCTAACATTTTGTTAGGGTGAGTCAATCACCAACAAGTTAACCAGAGATGACTTAGTGAAATTATATTCATGATTTCACACATTTTACAATTCACATAGATATCTAAAGGTGCTAAATTGAAATGGATTTGAAAAGGGTTAAACTGTGTGAAATACTAGAATAGGCAATAAGAATCAATAGCGTAAATAAACCGCTAATTCCTTTACTAAACACACAATATATGTTAATCTAAAAATGGCACCAGAAGGTCACCACTGAAAGAGGAGGGGGGGGGGGGGGGTACTAAGACACTGCTGAGTAAATGTACTAAATAAGTTGATTATTCTGTTTGCTCATACCTAGTTAATCAGTGTTTGGCGGTAGATTTTGCACGTTTTGCAATTAAAGATATTTATATATGTGAAAGAAGACATATTACTACCCCATGATCATAAGAATAATATCAGCATGCACAGATGTGCAGATGCTGGTACGTACAAAAATGTGATACATATTTCTACCTTGTTTTAATTGTAACAACACAAAAATATAAGGGTATTATATTAGCACATGATATATCCTGAAGGAGTTATGATTCCACTCCTCTGAAGTGGAAAGATATGATCATAATGGAAAACAAACTATGAAGAGATATAAGTAAGTGGTGTACTTTGCAGTTCTACGTTGGTTCGTTATCGTCGCCATCGCGCCTGCACCCTCAGCCTCAGCTGCTTCTTCAGCAAGTTGTTGATCTAAAATCTCTTGCATTTCAACAACCCTGATGTATTCAAACAAAAAAAAAGGGAAACAACTTGAACATGGAGTGTAAATTTGTGGGTTCACCTACTGCGGTACATATGGCAAGGAAGTGAAGAGAAAGCACATACAATGTAGAAAATTATAGGTTCAAAATTAAACTTATGAATACTGATAAGTTTTTTTATGAAAAATAGAAGTGGGAAAAAAGGAGAGGAAGATGGCACTACATTAAAACATAAAGTTGCACATGTCTACAGAAAGAATGAAGATATAAAGCAGCATTTAACCAAGAATTTCAACTGTTAAACAAGAAGATTGGCTATTGACAGTAATCAACACACAATAGAAGGATGAGGTGTACCTTAAAGCTCGAACCAACGTCTGTGGGCTGCACAAAACAAGATGGAAGTATAAATACCAGCACACAAGAGATACCTTAAAATGTAACTAAAGCATGGTTTTTGTTTACTGTTGCAATATCAACAGTTTTTTTGGATAAAATACAAACCATAAAATTAACAATAACATGTCATAATATCATAGTAAGTTGTAACAAAATTACTGGAATGCATCTTTTCAATTAAGGAAAATGTCTGGTTCGTGTTGTCACTATTGCAAGGAGCTCCCTGCTCATCGTAACAAGAATATGAATCTCTTGCTCAAAGGAGAAGTATTTTATCAGTTTCTGAAGGTATTTTTTTCATCTTGTAAAAAAAAAAGTATAGAGATCTGGTGCTTGCAAGACTTAATATTTGGGGTATTACACAAGGCATTTATGAGGAAAACTAAGTGCCCCAAATCTAGATATGAAAAAACACTACAAGCCTCAATTTTGATAGCGTAAACTCTTACAACAACGCAATATAGTCATTTGCCATACCATGCAGTATAGACAATGCGCAAGGCATTAAATACAGTACCTCTCTTTTGAAAGTCTAAAGAAGTTAGTGATATGGCTCCATAACGTCTTCTCAAATGTTTCCCATGTTCGATCCACATCCTCAAAGTATTCTCTGAAGTCAAGAAGAGGATCCATCAGGCCAACTACAGATGTATACTTCATTAAATACAAGCCACGAGAAGCATTAAATTTTTTTGTGAATTATAATGGACTTGTTATCCCATATCATGTACCCATATTGCAAACAATTAAGGAATTTACATGTGGAACAGATCATCTCTGATGACTATCAGCGAGGCAATCTTTAAACATGAACACATCATCTTACATGGACAAGTGAAAGGTAAGGTTGCTTTTCTTCAATTACCAAAATTTAAACGCATCATTTCATCAGCAAGGGTTTTATTGCTTGTGCATTGAACACACACAAAATTTGCAAGTAAACAATCTAAATGTTCACAGATGGACTAAACAACAAGCGTGGAAACTGGTTGGTTGACTACATTAGCAAATGCAATGCAGCTGGAACCTCTTTAAAGTAAATGTGTCTGGTAATTATTACTTATTTATGTGAAATGCGATGAACCAACCCTACATAAGAAATGCTTAGATAACGTCCGACAAATTAATATTAGTTAGTGATTATTTCAGAATTTTTAAGTTAAAAAAAAAGGATCAAGGTTGCACCTTAGTCGCCCAACTTCTTCCTTATGAGATGCAGCAGCAGCTAGAGCAAAACGTCTCTTTCCATCAAGAGCTGTTAATCTCTATTTCAACAAAAGCAAGATGATGCAGCAATGTCAGATAAATAAGAGCACATTAGAGCATGGATAAAGTCCACTTTATCCAAATTTGGCCTATGTCCTAATAACCCACTAAATTTTAGTTTAAGGGGTTATCTAGACTAAGGTCAAACTTACAGGGAGTAAAGTGGACTTTGTACTTAGGACATCCAATTATAGTGTTGCCAGAAAGGCGAATAAGAAAAGCCAACCTCATAAGTGCGAATCAATTCTTTATCATCGCTTAATGAGTCACGTGCTGCAGCTGCCTCAACAGAAATCGACATCATACCTCCCACATCCTACCAGCATGGATGAACCATATTTATGAATAATAAGATTACAGTTACATTGCCAGTAATGTGGTTAACATGATTTTAAAGAAATTTTAAGAAAAGTAAATAACGGTAAAGAGTCACAATACAGTGGTCACACTAAATTACAGTTTGCAAACCTTTAAAGTTGTATTCAGGTTGTTTCTTGCATTGCTAAGAAGCTTGATTTTGTCATGGTTCTCAATTAAAGTTTGACATTCCTGACACAGCCTGCAATTCATCAATGATAATAAGGCTGAGAATAAAAAAAACATTTTTAAATGAGTAAATTTCATACAACCCCAGATCTTGTGGCCCTTTTCTCACAATGCCCCAGGTATTTTGTCACGTGTCACTTAACCCTGGATTTTCTAGTCATAGTGTTTCACAAAACCACACCCTTAGCAAAATAATATCAATGTTACATTTGGATTTCACTTTCGTATTGGGAAATACTGTGCTTGCATCTCACTCAATGATTCCATTTATTTTAATTAATCAAAATCTATGTGTCATGCAAACACAAAGTTAGAATTCGTGTGTCATATTCATAGCTGTTTCTTAATAGAGATGGGGTTTCATGAAACAATATCACCATGAAACCTGTGACAAAAACCAAAATACCTGGGTTTTTTAAAACAAGGACCATAAAATCTGAGGTTCTATGAAATTTACTCTCTTTAAATTATGCTAGCCTAGCATAGCACTCACGCAAGAAAAATGAAAATGCAGAATCAGGATCATTAGCTTACTTGTCTATATCTATGAAGTTCTCCCGTAGCTTATTTATAGTTTCCTGAGATAAGGCAAGAGCATTGATGCCAGTGCGGGCTTGCTCGACCTGTTTCATGAGTAACAAATATAACTCATAAACCAGAAAAAAAAAACACATGATGAATGATGATAGGACTGTAGGAGGGACACAGGATCAACATAATAGCTCAGTTTATAAGTTTGGCAGCCCGCGCTGATATTAGAAATACCTGTTCTGCCACCATTGTACTGAGTTGAGCATCATTTGTCTGAAAATCGTAAAATAAAATCAGACAATCAAGAGGCACATGAAGAACGTAATGATAAAATCTCAAAAAGATAGTGTGCATGTACAAATCATTTAGTGAAGATCATGACAAAGTTTAGATTTAAGTATGCTTTATAATATGACCAATGTATTTTGATAAAATGAGCATGGAAATATTTTAAAATCCTTTCTGAAACAAAAAAAAATTAATGCAGCAAGCTTACAGTTGAAACAAAGAAATACAAAACAGGGGGCAGGCATAAAACAAGATGAAGTTGCTGTGTAAAAAGAAGCTAATCATCATGATGATCCAAAAGTTTCTTTGAGGTAGATATGAGACAAAGGATACTTCAACATGTAATTAGCCTTCGGTTCTGGCACACTTGACTATGTCAAATTGGCAGGTTAAAATTTCTGCTCCCGGACAATTCAAATATTTTCCCAAAATGGAAATCACAATACAAAAGCAGGAATACTACACAGGTAGTTAGAAATTTGAAGTTTAAACTGCGGCATCTTATCTTTCTGTTCTGGTTTATCTCTCTGTTACATTTATTCGTGTACCAAACTTTATGGTATAAGTTTTCTGGAAGACTCCAAATTTAACTACCGGCAGGCTGAAATTTGAGTATCGGTAGCACCTTATCTGCCACTGTGAACATAAACAGACATCTAAATAGATATTTCATCAAGGTTCAAATCTACAACCCATGCTTTGAAACTTAGCAGTTTCAGCTTGAATGGAAATAAATGATTTAGAGAACGTATGCATGACTTCAACAGAATTTTGCTACCGTCTTTAAATTGCTAAATAAATGATCCAGAGATTCCAGACCAGAAAACTATGGCTTGGCATACATCTCACATCAGCATTTCAACAGATTGACTGACTGCAGATGGAACTGAATCTAATCTCACTTTTCATGAGAGTCACCCTAAGACACTCAATCTCACATTAAAAACTCCTCGCTGAGTGTAGCTTTTGAATCTAATCGTCGGAAGCTGGCGATAATTTTATGCTACGGTCCGTACCATGGAACTTAATTGCAGCTACATTAGAAGCGGTGTATCAGGGCTCCAACGGGGAGACACAAACTGCGCGTAGAGGCTACTCGCAACCAGATTCAGAATGACAGGCACGGTTCAACAAACTCATTCGCCCACAACTTGAGATTTTGAGCCAATTGGCGGCACCACAACGGTTAAAATTGCGGGATTCGAGGTTGGATCACATCACCTGCTGCCGCGCGAGGTAGTCAGCTTTGATGGAGGCGATGGAGGAGAGGAGCTCCGGGGTCGGGAGCAGCTTCGCGACCTCCCGCACAGCCGCCTCCTTAGCCTCGATGCCCAGATCCTCCATGGCCGCACGCCGCCCGACGCCAACAGCCGGCGCGCCGCCGGCCCCGGGTTAGCTCTGGAGTCGCGCCTGAATCGGGGTAGCGAGGCGGTGGGAGGAGGGCGCTGTTGGGATCGGAGATCGTGAGGAAGGCGTCGTGTGGTTTTGCCGTTTTGGTCCTTGTGGTTGATGACAGACGGGAAGAGGTGAAAATGCCAGCGACTGGTAAGATGCGAGCCAGATCTGACACTTCAACACTCTACGCTCGGTGAAAATGCACAAGAAACTGCGAAGCGGTATGTTTTGGAAGTTTGGCACGCTGTTCATAATGTTTTGTAGAAAATTCAATGAATTCTGACTTGTCAAATTGAAAATGTTCGTTGTTATCTCTCATGGGTGAAAATGCACAAGAAACTGCGACGCGGTGTGTTTTGTAAGTTTGACACGTTGTTCGTAATGTTTTGTAGAAAATTCAATGAACTCTGACTTGTCAAACTGAAAACATTCGTTGTTATTTTCTTCTTTTGAGCAATTTTTTGTTGTTTTCTTTAAAAAATGGTACGGTAGACTCCAGGAATTTAGGTCATGTTTGTTATCGTTAGCGGTCGATCGATTTTGCTTGTAGAATTGTTAGCGAAAATGAACGGCTCGTAGATTTTCTTTGATTCCCATAACTTTCTCTCTAGATTCTCATAATCTAAAATCGCTCTCTCCGTAGCTTGTGAATTTTACTCGTCGATTCCGGGAATCGGAAGCGCTAACAAACACGGGCCTTAGTAGTTAGTAGTAATCCGAACAGGCTTTAAAATGGATGTGGCTCAGTGGCCTACTCACGTGTTTAACATTTTGCACGAGACAGAGAGCCAGATCCATTACAACGATTGTTTAGTTGTACACTTGAATTTAAAAGCAGACCTCACCAGTCAGCAAAAAATAAGTAACACAACAAAGGAACTCTTCTCTAGTTCGCTTCCAAGTTCCAACGGACCAACCAAATCTCTCTCGCACAGTATTCACCATTGTATATTTACATATAGGCCCCTCACAAGACACCAAATACGGAGTAATATTTGTCACATGATACTCCTTGAACTTCCGCCACCGCAAGGGCAAAATCGATTTACAAATAGATCCTCACAAAAACTCAAACAACAAGATATGCAAGCCTAGTTCGCTGAAACGCTCCCTGCTCGAGTCGAGTTTCCAGCAACGCAGGCTACGGAGCTTTTTTTTCGTTCAAAGAGTTCTGACTTATGTTTCTCAGGGTAGAGTAGTTTATACTTCCTCTATTCCTTAGTATCAATTATCATTTTAAATGTGGACATAAAAAATTGCCGCATCCCGAGTCACTAAAAGTATCCGAAATCTCATCTCCGCACTTGTCCCATAATCAGTGGCAATTACACACGATTATCACAGTGAAATAAAAACTGTATAATATAATTATCAATTTAATTTGAAAACTTTACAAATTACTGGCTCCAAGGCCAATACCTTCAGAGATGAAATCAGCGAAACAAAACTAAGAATTCAATTTTTCCGGCGTGTATGTTCCATGTATAACCACAGGTATTTGACTGGAAGTTGAACTTCTAGAAACTCCAATATGGTTCTTCATCGCGAATCTTTGTCATATCTAAAAGTCAAATTAATGGAGGCAAGCTATGCCGATGAATAATTGCAATATTATAATCAAATGAATAGTCAAAAGAAGGATTGGATGATAGGGTTTTAATTTGCATAAAAGAGCACTGGGCAGTCTAAACTTAGCTAATAAATAAAAATTACTAAATGTAAGTGTTGAACTGAAATATAAGTAATGTGAGCATATGAAATAAACGCATTAACCTCCATGTCAAACATTCCTAATCATTCATGACCACCAAGCCATAAAGGCAAATCTCCATCTATTTTACGCACATTCAGCATATGTAAGACCAATGTGAGTCATTTATTATTCTACTCTAAATAAAGATCCATCATTAAAGAGCTTGATGTCGCAATCACGACTATTTGAATAGATTTATTACTCTGCAGAGTTTGTACGCTATATCCATAGACTGGGAGTGACCATCTGTGGTGTAGCTAGCACCGTGCACTCACGAAGTGTGCACATCGGTATAACATATCACTTTTTTACTAGTCATCCGTTATTCTTGCCTTCTCTAAAAAGCATTGATTCCTCGTTTATCCAGATATAACACCCCAGAGGCTAGTCCTCTTTACGTTGGGTGAAAGTCTCGAGGATGCAATCCATTGTATTGATAAACCTTGGGCCCAACATCATAGCGATGGAGGTCCCTCTGATACATTCACTAAGTGAATTATCCATACGTGCAGACTACTCTTAAAAGACAAGGTAGCTTTCAACTAACTACTTGGCTATAGCCGGATCATATCGGCATCCATGGTCGCACGACATTTCTTTAAATCAAGAGTCAAAAGTATCGTTTCTTATGTGATGTGACGGATCTCCAAAGCAATCATCCACCTATCTCCATCTAACCAACATATCATAGTCATGAACTAACTATCATAACAACCCGTCATCATCGACCCCTAACTCTAATCACCTATCAATCAAGACTCTTCTAAACAATATTAGTTGAATTATTAATTACTAGATGTGTATTAACATTTATATTTAGTTATTGACATGCAGCTAAGCATGCTTCCATGATGGCATAAATGGCATCATGATCCTATAGATTAACCCATCAATACCCCCATCCTATGGTTACAAGAAATAATACTAAATTAGCTCAATAAGATAAACATGATAATAGGATTTTAGTGATATAAATTATGCACCAATTAATCCTATATTTTAGGCACTTAAGTTCAATTTGCAAACATAGGATCAACATGGTCAAATGGGTGTGCCTGCCTCACACCTTTATATTAATCTGTGACATGATGGCCTTCACTTGTCGATCTCCATGGCGATGCAGTCCTTCAACAATTCTCTCTCACATGCACAGCCAAGTCAACATCGAGAAACACCAAAGAATCCAAAGAAACTGATCCAATGAAGTCAGCTGCAATAAACGTCAAATAATTCGAATAAAAAACAAATAAGAATAAGGAATGCATATTTTGAAATAATGCATGATGCATGAACGTGGTTTAAGCAAATTTAGGTCCTAGTTTCATAAAGACCATATTCACCTAGACATATTATTTATTTTTCTTTTTATTTCATAAGGAAAACATGTGCGCTTTTATTTCGATTGATTTAATCAATTTAAAGTCTAAAGCGGATATGTGTAAAGTTCTTATTTTAGTAGATATAAACAATAATTAGAACTAAATTCATGGAGTTTAATTATAGCGATTGTGTATTTGTGTGCATATCTATTATATAAGTTCTAGATTAAATCAATCCTTAAAGCCGTTTATTTTGTTGTTTATTTTGGTGATGGATAGTAGACCTACTAAGTGATGGAGACACCGATGAGTTTTCAATTAATATAGGACTGCACCAGGAGTCGGCTCTAAGCCCTTATCTTTTTACTTTGGTGATGGATGAGATCACACGAGACTTACATGAAGACATTCTTCGGTGTATGCTCTTTACAGATGATGTAGTGCTAGTAGATGAAAGCAGGATAGGGGTGAACCAGAAGTTAGAATTATGTAGACATGCTTTGGAGTCAAAGGGTTTTAGATTTAGTAGGTCTAAAACAGAGTATATGAGATGTGATTTCAGTGCTACCGCAGTCGAGGAAGGAGATGTTAGACTTAGATGGCCAAGTGGTACTCAAAAAGGACACTTTTCCTTATTTGAGTTTAAAATTGCAAAAAGATGAGGATATTGATGAGAATGTAAGTCATAGAATTAAAGCCGGATGGTTGAAGTGACGTCAACCTTTTGAAGTCCTATGTGACAGTAAGGTGTCTCAAAAACTCAAGGGTAATTCTATAGGACTGCAATTCATCTTGCCATACTTTATGAGCAGAGTGTTGGTCTACGAAAACATGTCCAATAGCTACACGTAGCCGAAATACGTATGTTGAGATGGATGTGTGACCACACGAGGAGAGATCGTGTTCGAAACGATGACATATGAGAGAGATTAGAGGTGGCACCAGTTGAGAAGAAACTTGTGCAGCATCGTTTGAGGTGGTTCGGACATAAACGAAGACCACAGGAGGCACTGGTTCATAGTGAGATGATAAGTCGGCCAAACGATGTGAAGAAAGGCAGAGGTAGACCAAACTTGACTTGGGAAGAGTCTGTGAAGAGAGATCTGAAGGATTGGGATATTGCTAAAGAGTTAGCTTTAGATAAGAGTTCGTAGAGGCTAGCAATTCACGTGGCTAAACCTTGATTGCCGGTTGTTGCTCCTTTTTAGTCGTCTCTTGGTTTTATATCTAGCCTACCTCAATTTGCTTGGAACTAAAGGCTTTGTTGTTGTTGTTGTTAAAGCCGTTTATTTTAATGAAAACTAGAGCATATAATATGTAAAACATATAAACCTATAGGTTTGTGCGTGAGCAGTATATTTAATTGCAAGAAAGTGAAATATTATTGTGACGCTAATTCTGTTACAATATTTTAATGATTCTTATTCCCATAAGAGCTTGAAAGAAAACTCATAATCATGTCCAAAAATAAATTATAATTAACATCTGCATGAACTTTTCTATAATTTTAGCCACACTAGGAAATGTAGTAGAAATATGGAATAAGTGTTAAATGCATTCAGGTGCATATCTACTATATAGTGTCTAAATTATTTGTATTAATAAAGTATCATGTTCTCTTATAAATGCAATGATCTTAGACTAAGGGCTTCTCCTGAGGAGCTTCAATGCAATACAACTCTACAGGCCACTAATTGCATCAAGCATTGCCTAAATATGTGTATAGGTTTTTAATAACTTTGTTCTAAAATCTATTTGTAGATTGAGCTAAAGTCTTGGGATGCAAATTTGGTAACCGTAGTTAATTAATTAAAGGAAAGCTGAGCAGCTGGCCAGCCGAGAGCTTCTTTTCCCCTTCTATCTACGTATTCCATTTCCTTTCCCGCTACAAACTCGTACAGGCAAAGCATGAGCAGAACAGCGGCTCTGGTCCAGCTCGCCGGCGGTGAAGTCCACTCTAGCTCCGGCTGGGACATAGCAGGATGGGTGCGCGAGGTTGAGAACTGCCTCCTGGTGGTCATCTCGCCAGCAGCGCGCAACTGCAGATGGGGCGTCGCGACTGCCGCGGCAGTGCGGCGAGGTCCGGTGCAGCGCGCAAAGCACAGGCGACTTTGACTAATTTCAGGCCACGAACATCCAACTACGTGATGCATAGAAGCTCACCTAAGGCTCAGTCGGGATGGTGATGGCCGGAGCTGTGCAGGCGGCGAGCGTCGTCGGTGAAGAACGGACTGCGACGGTGACGACAGCCATGATTTCCACAATATCTTAGAACAAAAGGTATGCAGAGGGGGTCAGCGACCTGTAGGTAAGCTCTAGACTCAAGGAATAGAAGCGGAGCTCACCGGAGGAGCTTCAATTTCCGGCAATGGCGGCAGCGGCCGGAATTTGGGGATTCTCTGATTTCTTCAAAATTACACTCGATTCTTGGCCAATTTCTTACGCTGGGGAGGTGGAATGGCGAAATGAATGAGCTTGTGGCTTCTTAGGAGGTAAGGCGGTTCTTGCAGATATTTTTCCAACCGGTGAAGGAAGAGAGTGAGTGAGGGAGAAACGGATAAGAATGCTGGGTGCTTGGCTTGCTTCGGAAGGTGCAGGAGTGGAAAAGAAAAATCCTGGGCGTCCATGACTCCTCCACATGGCATGGTGGTGGCGGCAGGCCATTGCTTGGGCGGCGGCTTGTGGACTTTGATGGAGACGGAGAAGGAAGAAAGAGGGAGGAGTGAAGGTAGGCTGGGCCTGGGTCGGTGAACGGTCTGCTTGGTTTTGTGTTTGTTTTTGCTCTCTTTCTTTACTTTTTATCAAGCCCATGCTAGAACAAGCAAATTTTTATCTTTTTAAACTTTTTCAATTTAAATACGAATTTCGGTGAAATAATTTCTCATGAAAATTTACTACAAGGTGCCGCAGTATGAGATGACATGCAATGAATGAATTTTTAAAACATGGAAAATCCACATATGCTACACAAATTATTTTGATACAATTAATGATTTTTAATCACATCTTTTAGCAGTCTCTAATTTTTAGGATGTGAAAAAAATTTTAGGAGAAGCAAAAAAACGATGGCACAAAAAACAATAAAGATAGAGATAGAGTTGTGTTGAGAAGAGAAAAACCGGAGGCTAGGCTAAGAAGTAAATTAGGATGAATGGAGCAATATTTTTTATTAATGTGGACAAAATGTCTATCCAAATTCATAAAATCTGTGTACAATTTATTCGATGTGCAACTAAAAAATGGAGCAAGTACTAATTACATGGATCTCAACCGGGGGTACAATTTATTCGACGTGCTCACAAATGAATAGGAAACAAGTAATTAATTGAATCAGTTAACCAAGTAAACACAACTTTCTTTCATCGTCTTGCGACTTGCTTCTTTCCCTGTTTGCTTAGCACTTGGGCATGGTAGGAGGACGCGGCATCATTTTTTCCTTGGGAGATTTGCCATCTTTCACGATGAACACGGTGTCCATCCCCCACACCGTGTGACGATCGAAGTGGCAGTGCATGAACCACACGCCTGATAAAGCAAAAATAGCACAAAAGTTAACAAAAGTCACTAGAAAAAAAAAACTAAACATTGCACCAAATTTAATCCCAAATTTACTCACCAGGATTTGCAGCCCGGAAACGGATTGCAGCCCATCCGGCCTTTGGCACGGAGACGGTGTTTTGGTACGGCGGGTCCACGAGGTTGTAGGAGGCCGGGTCCTTTTTGGCGTCGTAGACGCCGAACCCTCGGCCCACCACGTAGAAGCTGAACCCGTGCAGGTGCATTGGGTGGCTCTCGGCGCCGAGGATGCCCGTGTCCTGGAACACGACCTCAACCACGGTGCCGTACTCCACCACCTTCACCTTGGTGCCCTTCTTCGTGAACCACTGCTCGGGCGGCGGGTTGGGGTCGGTGAAGTTGAAGAGGACCGGCGGCTTGTTGGGGAAGTCCGCCTCGAAGACGCCGGGGATGGAGCGGTAGTAGGCGTCGAGCACGTCCACGGTCGGGTTGGCGAAGCTCACGTTGTTGAGGCTCGCGGCGAGGCTCTGGTTGTTGGGGCCGTCGCACGTCTGGTTGGGCGGGCAGGCAACCACGTTGATCGCGATCGTCACGAGCATGTGCTCATCGACGTGCGCCGGGACGTCCACCGTGTGCTCCTCCGTGACCAGGGACCGGAGCTGCGCCGTGAACGCCGTCGCCGTGGCGATGTCTTCGACAGCCGGAAGGTTTGGGAGGTCTGGCGGTCCCGCGAACGGCGGCGCGTCGGTGTACTCGATGATCGCCGTGGCGGTGCTGTTGTTATGCTCGAGCTCCGTGTTGCTCGCGAACGTCCTCGCGGCCATGTAGTACCGTCTGTTGCCGGACCCGTCCGTGGCGCGGTCGGCGACGAGAAGCGCGTTCATGGTCTGGCCAGGCGAGATCATGATGTTCTCGACGGTGAACGGCTTGAGGTAGCGGCCATCGGTGCCGACCACCGTGAGGCGGTGGCCGGCGACGCCGAAGAACATCTCGTTAGTGAGCCCGGCGTTGATGATTCGTAGCAGGTACGTCTTGCCGCTTTCCACGGGCACCCGGAAGGTGCCGTTCTGGGAGCACGGGAACAGGTCGCCCGGCTGGCCGTTGATGGTGTTGGCCTCTGATGGCTTGAAGTCGCCGCCGGTCCGCTTGGCCTCTTCCAAAAGGTGGTTCACGTCCTCGTTCCACCACTCACCGAGGATGACGGGTATCTCCTTGTGCGGCTTCTTGTAGGGGTAGTGACGGTGGCGCATGGGGTGGATGACGATGGCGCCGTGCACGGTGGCGCGGTCGAAGTCGCTGTGCGCGTGCCACCAGAGCGTGCCCTCCTCCTCGGAGAAGATGATCCGGTAGGTGAAGTGGGCGCCGGGCCGGATCGGGCACTGCGTGATGTACTCCGGGCCGTCGAACCACGGGTTCCGCGGCTGGTCCACGCCGTGCCTGCGGCGAATGTACGAACATGTTAAGTATGCAGCTCCGGCCGGCAAGCGATACGAATTAAGCTTGTGAATGCCAGATCGAGTAAACACTTGGATACCAGTGGATGGTGATGTTCTTGTCGCCCTGGTTGTAGACGTTGACGACGACGACGTCGCCCTTGCGCGCGTAGATGGTCGGGCCGGGGAACTGGCCGTTCACGGTGAGCACGGTCTTCTGGTGGCAGAGCCTGGTCACGTTGGTTTCCTTTATCTGCCAAAAAAAAAGTCACAAGCCAGATGCGTCGTTAAGTTTTGCCCAATGATGGGTATCGATAACTGTCAAGGAGATCAGGGGAGATATATTAGTTACGTTGACCTAAACATTTGAAAATTATAAACTTTCCCCTAACAATGTCTGCTGCTTTGCCTGTTGCATACTGCAAGGACATGTGCTCTTTGCTGAAAGAATACTGCAAGCAAGCATGCGGTGCAGTAGATACTCTGATAGATGAGACGCACACAGGTACAAGTAGATGGATCGATCGAGACTTACGAAGAAATCGTAGTGGTTAGCCCTGGACGCCTGGGCTGGGTTAACAGCAACACCGAAGGTTAACGCCACTCCTAGCAGCAGCCAAAGCCCCGCAGGAACCATGCCCGCACCCATTGCCGGGCGTCGATTCCTTGAACCGCAGAAAGCTCGCTGTGTGCGTGCACTCTCTTAGCAGGTATAGCTAGCCTTGCTTGCTGCTGCGATGTGCGTACACTCTGTAGCTAGCTTTGGCCCTTGCTTGCTGCTTGCGATGAGCGATGTGTTCTTCTGCACCGGGTGTGGCAGAGGTACTTATAGGGAACGAACGCCAAGAGAGATCGAGGCAGCAGCACGCACGCACGCACGATCGCCAGCTACTACAACTAAACGACTCTGTTTCGGTAGCGTCTGTGACTGTCTGTCTCGTCCACTGGCGGCTAGCTAGCTTAACCAAACCCCTCTTCCACACGTTTATCATCGACCGGTGATGTTTTTTCTCCGACGACAAACGGCGGCGCTCCGGTGCAGATGCCGCGCGAGATGCTCCCCACGTTGGCGTGAGTTGATTGATTGGCGACGTCGATCGCGCGCGCCGGCGCGCGCTCGCGTGTTTGTGGCGACGGAGACCGCGACGTCGTCGTCCGCGCGCGGCTTGAATTGAATCGTTCGCGCCAACTGACTGACGCGACGGCGACGTTGTTGGTCGAGCTAGCACATGATGCGTCCGATCCACCTGGGTGGTGAACGGAACGGGTCAAGGGACACGCGCACGAGGGTTCAGCGCGTGCCATTCGTGGAGTTCCGATCGGTTGCTCCTACTTACTAGGATCGGCATGCTTAACTAACTGTGGGCGCTAATTTGGTAGCTGGTGCTAATTAATTTAGACTTAGTAGTCCTTACATTTCAAGGCTGATTTGATTAAGATGACCAATTTGACACGGTTAGCAACCAAGCTGATGAACGCGGCTAGAATTGAACGGATTTTAGAACGCATCAAACAAGAAGACGCTTTCATTTCAAATCGAACTGTCAAATCTGTTATCTCCATGCTACCTACTCGATCGTACTGGATATTGAAAACTATAGAGAATACGCGCGCGTTGTTGGGGATCCGCTTCCGCTGCATGGCTTGCTATCTAGCTACTTGCGTGACAAATGCACGCATGGGCGAGCTAATATCCTGTCTTGCAAGTGGCCGCCCGGCCGGCGGACCTGGTGCAAGCTGAATCCAGGCGGCGCCACCGAATATTTTTTTTTCGATTAATTTGATACGTACATGCCATTACAATATTTTTTGCGTGCGTCTCGTGTAAGTCCAAAAAATTGAGTGGCCGTTCTTCTCAACAGCGATCGACGTAGCAGCACAGCAGCACTGACCTCCAAACGGCACTAATTGGTTTTCTACTCCTAACTTGTTCCTAACTTGACGCAATTGCCAAAAACAGGCAAATGAATTACATCGATAGGGAGCGCTGCTACTGACGATCGAGGGCACACGCAGAGAGACACCTAGCTACACATGTGCATGAACCAACCAGTTGCAAATTCGGCGAGTTGTTTTTTTGAAGGGAAAATTCGGCGAGTTGTTGTTCCGTCAACGTATTCAGTACTCACTTCGATAACATGATTTTTTTTTTATTAAAAAATTAGTTTAAATATGTAAAATTTTAAATTGTTATTCAAATAGCTCTAATAATAAATCAAATTCTAATAAAATATATCATATTTATTCAAAGTTGTTGAATAAAATAAGTAATTAAAATTAATGTTTAAAATTAATAAGAACATCAATTTAAAAAACATGCGTACACCACCAGGCTAGCCGGCTCGAGGGGTATACGCCGCGTACGTCTGTTACTCTGTGATAGCATGCATGCCGACAGGTGAAAATGTCCTGTTGCGAACCCTGACTCGATCGAGCGGCCGGCGTTCGTCCGTTCGTCCCGGTCGTAAGAACCTCCGAAGCAACAGTTTGAACCCTGCGTGACGCAAGCGAAACCCGGACCAAATTCTTGCGCTGCGTTCTGACTCTTTTTTTTTCGCCCCTTCCGTTTTGACATGAACCGGTGACGAATGGACAGACGACTTTTCAACAGGAGCATGCACGAATGGATAATGGATTACGAAAGCAAGCACGCATGGATGAGCGAGTAGTATATACCCCACCTATTCGATCGAGAACCGGGCGGTTAGGCATGGAGGTTGGAATAGATTAGCTGGGGGAGGCACGAGGCTCGGAGTCGGAGCGAAGGTCGAACACGAAGCTGCCACCGACGCATGGCCGACTTCTAATTTCCGCGCATGGCGTTGATGTTTTAGATACGTATACCGATTCAACCTCTCTCTAGCTTTAGCTGCCGCTGTATCTAAACTTTTAGCCGTTAGGTTTAGATATTTGAAAGTGATTTGTGCATTTGAGTGAGATATATACGAGAAAGTGATACGCGTAGCCAAAACATATGTATTCAGATTTCGAGCAATGGTATTTGGGTTGGAAGAGGTTCATTATTCGGCTGTGACTCGCAGCGCGGAAGATTTGGACCGAAATGTGGCGACCTTGTCTTCCATGGGAACGGTGTGCGTGTTCATGTAGCCTGACATTCTGCCTGGGCATACACTAATCTCAAAATAAAGATGCGGTTTCAGTGCGTGTCTGGTGTCTCCAGCAACATGTATCCAAGACCATGTCAATACAACCTGTCATGCTATGCCCTGAAGAAAGCAGATCAAATGGATCCTCCCGAGCCTGTTGAACTGCAGTATCCCATTTAGACCTCTTTTGAAACGCAAAAATTTCACAAAAATCAGTTCAATTTCACACGAAAAATGTAAAAAACAAAACAAAAATCTGCATTTCAAAAGAGGCCTTAGACACTCGCTTACATTGCCCTGTTCTCTTCTAGACGTACCACCATTGACTTTCCTTCAATCATTTGGCGAGTCAAAACCATGGATCGGTTCTTCCTTTACGGACCGAATGAACGCGGCGGTTTCGTCAATCGTCATAGCTGGACATTACGTTTTCGAAAATACTCCGTAAAACACCAATGGGTTGAAACTAAAATCTTTCATGAGTATAGTAACTTAATAGGCGTGTGGGGCGACATATAAACGGGAAAGCGTGTTCAAATAATCCAGGACCTTTCGCTACCAAAATCATTTGCCCCTTCCTGTTCCGAACATGCATATGTCAGCCGCTGGAATTAGTCCTTAGGATACAATTTCAAACATGCATATGTTAGCCAATTTCAAGAAATTCATATGTAGTCCTTCAGGTACAATTTCAACCATGCATATGTTAGCCAATTTAAGGAGTGTTCCAACATGCATATGTTAGCCAATTTCAAGAAATTCAGATTTAGTTGTTGTGATATAATAGTGTCATTGCTATTTGACAGCAGTATTTGATATACTGTTGGACTGGATGATACTCTTCGCGGGAGCTGAAGACTGAAAAATATTGCACACACGCTAAGACACAGTAACAAAACAACCGAATTTGAGTTATGAAAATTAATTTAAATTGTAACAGTAGAGAGGTGACCCGCAGCTTACTAAATTTGCCACTGTGGCTACATATAAACCAAAAAGAAATTGAAATTACTCTAGTGTTATCAAGTTACCAACAAAGTATACAGCGCCAGCTTATGAATCTGATATAGCATGATCACAATTATCCAGATGGTCCAAAAAGAAATTGAAATTACTCTAGTGTTATCAAGTTACCAACAAAGTATACAGCGCCAGCTTATGAATCTGATATAGCATGATCACAATTATCCAGATGGTCAGCAGGCATCCTCTGATAGTAATGGAGTACTAGATGTTTAACGATCAGCATACTCAAAGCAAGCATAAAATTCTCCAAGAGACCAAGACAGCTGCAAAGACCACAGTACCAAAAGCTAAACAAACCCTAAGTGGGGAACTAAGAACTCTGTACAATCTCAAATATTGGTAGACAAGTAGCAGCAAAAAAGGCATTATGTTTTCAGTACATGCAACTGGGGGCAATCCACAGATATCACTAGTAGTTTGTGCTATATCTCCAAAATATATCATGTTCTGGTATTCCTGAATGTAACTATTTTTCTTTTTGCGACACGAATGTAACTATAATTATATAGAAACACAATGCATACAAAATGGCACCTTCAATTTGGAATTAAAGTGAGCTTAGGTTCAAACTGTATTGCTAAAATAGTTCAGCCACATTGTTAAGAATAGCAAGCAGCCCCTTGCCACAACGTCCAAAAGATTCATCCACTATCAAATACTACCTCCGGTCATGAATTATTGACACTTCCGACAAGGCACTGAACTAGAAATAAGCTGGCCATCCCTGTCCGAATGTCAATAATAAAAAAATGGTGGGAGTAATTTAAAAGGTTCTATATCTCCCACATTTCTATGTACAGTCCTCTATACAAGCAAGCAGCAGGCAATGCATAAGCAGCCTAAAGCGGGGAACGAAGAGAAGCAAACAGTCAATCCCAAATGTTTCAGTGATTCTATCATCGGACAAAGCTTTATGACATATGCGGATCAGAAACCAAACTGAAGTGAGAACAAGTTGATGGGTAAACTGGAATTCAGAAGCAGCAGCATAAACATCTGCAGGCCCTGGAACACTCTTGTTGTAAGAAGAACATACTCTCTATGAATGTATTCTCGCTCTGTGTAACTGCCCAGCAGAACTCTATCTTTCTTCACCCAAACCCTTCACCTTAAGAGACTCAACAGAAAAATGTCAAGGTACAAGCTTCCTCTAAGTTATAGCAGAGCAATGATGTCTATGCACTGTAATTAGGTTCTAGACCAACCTAGATTATCAGAAAATTCACTGAATGACCCATCCTGTCCTTAGTGAAGCTTAGAATGTGAGAGATGATACAATGCTTGGAGTTAACCACAATCGTCCGTTTAATCAGATCTAACGGTTAAAAATAAGAAGGTACCTGGTCAAAGGTACCAAAATGGTGGACCCGGTACCAAAAATAGTGGGCCCGGTACCAAAAATGGTGGACCCGGTACCAAATTTTAAAAATCAACGGTTGAGATTAATCGAAGAAGTGGAGGTACCTTGGGTACCTATCAAGCACCGTAGTATCTCTCCTAGAATGTATGACAACTTGCAAACTGCTATGCCCGCCTTGGCCACTTCGTGAATGAAGTAACAGAACTTGAAACAGCAAACTTAATGAAGTAAGATTATTCTACAACAGAGTAACGATATTATCATGTAGCCCATCATCTCTAAACCAATAGGTACATTATGTCATTATGAGGAATTTATAATCATACTATATCAGTTAAATCCAAAGCTCCGCTATATACATGATCAAATAGGCTATCAGCTCAAGCTCTTGGTTATGAAAAGACTGGGAAAAACATGCCATTATCCAAACTAGGAGCAGGCAAAATGGGTAATTTGCATCAAAAAAGAAAAGAACAAAAGATGACCAAACTTAGGTCACAAATGCCTTAGTATTTCATCAAGATTCAAAATACAGGCATAAGAATGAATAATTGGTTATCTAGAACCCAGATTGACTTAAGAACGAATTTAAGATGCTAATAGTAATAGTGCCAACAGGATGCCTGCTACTGCTAGGGAGACAAAGGCGGAGTAGATATTCAACATTACCATGTCATACTGACATATTTAGATATCAGGAAGAACGAACTTGCTCTGATTCATATTTAGATATCAGGAAGAACGAACTTGCTCTGCATAAGCACCTGCAAGTCCAGGAACATCCTCTTTGAAACGATCAAGATACCTCTTGATAAATCTCTTTTCATTCAAACAAACCACATTGTAAAAGTCAATGTCTTTCTTCACGAGACCCTTTGCCTTGAGAATATTTAGGACATAATGTCGGGGCATATGTCGCTCGTTCATTCTATACTTGAGCAATGCTGGCCTATACACTATGTACTCAGTCTCCAGACCAACCTCCATCTTCAGGTAATTCACCAAGCGGCTCAGTTTGTCCTCTTTGAAAATCAGAATGGGTGGCAACTTGCGCACCATAATTCTCAGCTCAGCCTCGGAACATCCAAGCTCCTTCTTCAAGAATTTCAGATTTGCGTCAAGTTTCTCAGGGCTCATAACGTAGATGACCACGAGGGCATATTTGAACATAGCCGAGTTAGGTGGCACGCCGAGCTTATCAGCACATAGCAAAATTTCTTTGAAACGCTCTGGCTGTGATCCAAAGATCCTTGGGCTCAGCAAAAGGATCTTGGCAATATCCCCGTCACTTAAACCGCACTGTCGCAGCAAAGCGATGTTGGGCTTGACTAGACGCTCGAAGCTTCGACCGAGGAGGAAGGCGTCCCTTCTTAGTGCTGTATGCACCCTGTCGTAGGACCCCAAGAAAGACAAGAAGAATGCAAGAGGAGAGATCATGCTGGGACACCTTAAGATTTGTGGGGCGAGGCTTATGAGGCGGGAGATCTGATATGGGGATAGGCCCATGTCCTGGAGCATCGCGTAGCGAGGGGTTAGGATTTCGTCCACTCTGGAGCAAAGGATAGTAGGCCTCCTGGATATTGCGGCGGCGACGTCAGCTTTGGCAAAGCCGACATCTGCAAAGAAAGCGAGGACGGCCTCGGGTTTGGAGGGAGACTTGAGGTGGGCGAGGTACTTGGAGGCTCTGAGAGCTTTCGCTGGTGTGAGGCCGCAGGCGGTGACAAGGAATTCCTCCGCTGCGAAGCGAGTGGGGGTCGGGGCGGCGGTCGAAAGGAAGAGGCGGTGGTGCGAGGCGGCGGCGGGGAGAGACGAGGCCGCCGCCGCCGCAGCCGAGCGGACGGCGTAAAGGAGGTAGCGGCGGAGGCGGAGCATCATCTCGCGAATCGCGACTCCGTCGGCCGCGCGTAGCCGCGTGGCGCGTGTCCGAGTTCGACCTTGGGGTCCAACGGCCAGTGGCGAAGCTTGTGTTTTTGCTCCTGGGCCTAAACATTCCTAAGGCCCTGGCTGGGCTGAAACGAGGTGAGACAAGTTTGATATAAGTCAGACTGATCATATACGCATTATTTTGTTTGGTTGAATGTATATGATGGGACAAACTGAGAAAAGAAAATAGTTATATGTAACAACACTCTAATAACCTTCAATTTAATATTATATATTTTAATCTATTTTAATATATTTTAAAATAAATTAATTATTTACTAATATTTTTAGTTATTTCACCTAGCACACGTCGAGCCTGGCCGGAGAGAAACGGAACTCGAATTTCCTCGCTAGCCAGGACCGCACACGTTTTTTGCACGCGGATCCACGTCGCCTGCTGTTGTGTGTTCAATGCAGAGCAGCATTAGGCACTACTATCCGTCATTCATTTTGAGATACACGGTCTGCCACAGTTTTTGCTTAAAAAATCACCCGGCCGTGTGTCCTTCTCACAGCTTCCTTGATCTCTGTCCCAGGACGTTATGTGATAGTATGAATTAGCATTCCAAATATTAATATTAGCCTCAAACAAATTAGTAGTACTTTTATCTTTTCAAAATTACTACCATTCTTAATTTTTTACATTATTTTTACTATTCATCTTATTCAAAAAATTAGAATATGTAATATTATAAATCATATTTTAAATAATTTTACTTATAAAATAAATTATGATAAAAGATATTCTCTCCGGTTTAAAATATTGACACTGTTGATGTTAGAAATCAACGATGTCAATAATTTAAAATCAGAGAGAGTATAATATTTAGGGTCTGTTTAGAATCACGAAATGTTTCAGTTTACAGCATGAATCGGTTAAAACGGTTCCAAAGGGGCAAAAGAATGAAAAGTTTCTCTACCGAATCCAGCTGAAACGATTCTTGTTTTGTACTGCCAGGTTGAAACGGCAAAAACCCAGTTTCACACTGATTCGTTTGTCATTACCTCTTTGCCCCTCCCTCTATTCTTTTTGAACGAGTATAATATTTGAGAATTCAAAAAAGTTTCTAAAATTTTTCAAAATTTTCTAAAGTTAATTTTTCAAATGGTTAATCTTTGGGAATTCAAAGAAGTTCACTCAAGTTTCTAAAGTTTCCCAAAGTTGTTCCATTAGGTTCGTGTCATCGAGCTCTTTGTGAAGGTGCTCTTCGAATTATTTCTTAAGTTGTTTTATTAGTTTTCAAAGTTTTTTAAATTTGTTTAGTATTTTTAATATTAACACAATAAGGGTATAATGGCTGTTTCAATTATTCTCTTTACTTTACTGAATCGGAATCACTAAAATTTGCCAAACAGTTTCTAAACTGATTCTGTTTCTGACTAAAAACGTTTCTAAACTAAAACTGAAACGTTTCTGATTCTTCAGAGAATCGAAAAATCGTACCAAACGCACCCTTATACGACTTTTTTTAATAAGACATCCCATCTATTTTAATAAGATAAATTCCGTGCCATCTAATTTTAACAATATAAGTCTTGCACTTTTATATTCGTCGTAAGAAATACTTCATTATACATACTAAAATTAATTTATATTTATAGAAATCATTGGTTAAAGATATGTTTAATTAAACTCAGGTGAACACTTATGCTGGAACCCAAGTAGTATAATATATATAATTTATATTATTAATATTGATTAAATTTAGAAAACATTAAAAAATTATTTTGGGATAGATAGTGCTCTCTCCTTTTCTAAATTGTTTGATGTTGTTGACTTTTAACACTATTTTTACTATTCATCTTTTTCTTTAAATTGTTGTCGGTGTTGATTTTAATGTTATTTCTTTTACATTCGTCTTATCAAAAAGGTATTAAATGCGTAAAATTATAAATCGTGGTTTTAATAACTTTATTTATAAAGTAAATTATACCAAAATATAGAATATTCATAAGACTTGTTAATAAGATTAATACATTTTTTAATAATTTTAAGAACGAGACTAATTTGTTTGAAGCTAAGATTAGTATTTGAATACTAATTCACATCACGGGAGGCACTGAGAGATTGAAGAAGCTGTGATTGAGAAATGGGCACCGTTGAATGTATTTTTTATTCAAAACTCTGTCAGCCGTTGATCTGAAAATGAATAGCAGATACTAGTACCTAATGCTGTCTCTGCATTGATCAATCAACCGCAGGCGATATGGATCCGCCGCCGGACAGGTTACGGAGTCGATGCAGCTAACCGTATAAGCAATGGCTGCACGGCTGGCCGGGACAGCTCACATGCACCCATCCAATCATACTTTAACTATTTTTCACCCGTTGTTAAAACAACTTTTTTTAATTATATCAACTAAGCTAATTTCTAATTTTTGTTGACTACTACTTTGAACAATAATTTTGATAAATTTAATAACATAAATTATACATATTATGAAAATATATTTTTTTAATGAATATAAATATACAAATACTAAATTTTTCAATTTAATCGAATCAATAAAAATCATCGGTCAAAGCATAAGTCAATAAAAACTAAAAATAACCTTCCAAGTGAGACGGAGGTAAGTATCAAATAGGCTGGTTAGAAATATGTCATTACAATTTTGCAAGTTTAAAAATATACTATCAATGTATTAGTGACAAATAAGACTTTGCAAATGAATGACACGTGAGCTTAAATAATATATTTTAAATTTTGTAAATTTGTAGTGACATGTATCAAATTAATCCTATCAAATATGGTCTTACTGAGGAATTAGCTCAGCTATACCAGATCGATCTCATCAGTTCAGCGTTTCAAAGAGATCGACCAATGTCATTGGGCGCGTGCACGGCCCAGAAGCAGGCCAGAATATTTTTTTTTGGAAAACTCCTTATCTTCGCACGGGCGCCCCGCGCCCGGCACGACGCCGCGGCCGAGCTGCGGATTATACAACCCGGCTAAAAAAAATCACCACCCACTGCCGCCGTCTCCCTCGTCCCCCGCGTCCGCGCCATGCCTCTCCTCTTCCTCCCTGCCACCGCGCCCCTCGCCGCCACCTCCCTCGTACCCGCTCGCTGCCGCGTCCGCCTCACCCGCGTGGCCACTGCCACGAGCGCACCGGCCACCGCTCCCGTGACCCCCTTCGCCGTCGAGGACTACCTCATCGCCAACTGCCACCTGACCCCGTCGCAGGCCGTCAAGGCGTCCCAAAGCCTCGCGCACCTCAAGTCCGCCTCTAACGCCGACGCCGTGCTCGCCTTCCTCGCTGAACTGGGCCTCTCTCCCAAGGAGGTGGCCGGCGTCGTCGCCTCCAACCCGCGTGTCCTCTGCGCCCGCATCGACCGCTCCTTGGCTCCCATCTCCAGGGAACTCCGCGCGCTCGGCCTCTCCCCGTCCCAGATCGCGCGCCTCGCGCAGATCGCTAACCGGTACTTCCTCTGCCGCAGCTTCGTCTCCAAGGTGCGTTTCTGGCTCCCGCTCTTCGGCTCCCCGGAGCGGCTGCTCCAGGCCAGCGACTGGAACTACTGGCTCCTCACTTCCGACCTTGAGAAGGTGGTCGAGCCCAACGTGGCCTACCTTAAACAGTGCGGGCTCAGCGCCGACGACATCGCCAAGCTGCTCGTCGCTGCGCCACGGCTCGTCACCATGCACCCTGAGTACGTCCAGGACGCGGTGAGGCGCGCCACGCAACTCGGCGTGGCGCCGGGGTCCCATATGTTCCGCCACGCGCTATCCACTGCCGGGTGCATCGGCCAGGAGAAGGTCGATGCCAAGGTCGCCGTCCTGAGGAAGACGCTTGGGTGGTCGCAGGAGGAGCTGAACCTGGCCGTCAGCAAGGCGCCGCGGATTCTGGTCGCGTCCGAGGAAAGGCTGCGCCGGAACGCGGAGTTCCTGCTCAATGAGGTCGGGCTGCCACCACAGTACATTGCTCGCCGCTCGGTGCTGCTCATGTACAGCCTCGAGCGGCGGCTGGTGCCCCGGCATGTCGTGCTGAAGGCTCTCAAGGAGAAAGGATTGGTTGATCAAGACCGGTGCTTCTTCAACGTGGTGGCGCCGACCGAAGAGAAGTTTTTGGAGAAATTCATTGCTCCCTATGAGGAATCCATCCCCGGTCTAGCTGATGCTTATGAGTCTGCCTGTTCCGGGAATTTGTCAGAGGGATGTTAACAATGACTCAACTGCAAGGAAAATTTGTAGGTGTGCGCGCGCGATCCCTTCATTGTCTAATCTCATTTTCCATTACTGATGAACTATATAGCAGAGAGCATATTCATGGGCATTTAGAGTAGGTTTATCATAGCTGACAGCAACAAGCTGGTGTTAATAACTACCATGAAAATGTTCATTTCTGATCAATAAAAGATTCTATATATAACTGTGAGCATGCATCTGCTTTTCTCATTTATTTTCTATTAACAGGAGCTTGACATAATTTGCGCCATTAACTATTTAGCATATGTGCCCATGCCTTTTTACCTGTCAGATAATTTTCTACTGCACACATTTACATAGGGGACTGCAACTATCTCCGCCCTCCAGAAATCATCACTCAGAAATTACCTTTATTCAAACAGGTTAAAAGTATTCAAATCATCATTCAGAAATCACTCTGAATCACTGTTAAAAGTATTCAAGCGGGTTTACTAGTCCCATCGCCAAACAGGTTCACAAGTTCCAACCTCTAAGCTGCTCCTCATCGTCCTTGATCATAAATCAATGATCCTAAATTCTAAACCTGACCCATTGCCATCACTAATCTGTTATTCGTTGTTTCAATTTTCATTAGTTTCCCTCTTTCCTTCTGATGTAGCTTTCATCAATTCCATAAGCAGAGCAAAATTATGTTACCGCGTTGATGTTTGTTCAGTAAGTAAGTTTGTCATGGGTCCAAAAGGTGCATGAGCAAATGGATTCACAATTAGCCCCTGCACACTCCTGTTTATAGAATAGAACTATAGCATGGTGCTCAAGCCAGCGTTGCTGAACTATAGCATGGACAAGCAGGTAATTCCCTGGTATCATGTCATGAAGATTTTGAAGGCAAAGGGGCTGTTGAAGGGAGACATTGACTTTTACAGTCTGGTTTCTAAATCTGAGAAAATATTTGTGGAGATGTTGCTTATCCATTCTAACAACAGTATTCCAGGGCTAATGGATGCTTGTGCTGCTGCTTACAAGGGGCAAAGGGCAAGTAGCTGAAAATTTGTATGCGAAGGCCCATTCGATCTCTTTGCGTCTGAACATGCTAGACAAACGTAGCCAGTTCAGTCTTCAGAGTTGATGTCTGTTTCGCAAGTGGTATGACTAACATGCTGTGATTAAATATGTGCTTGGCACCTGTGAAACATTTGGGAGATATAAGTTCTCTTTTGTTTTTCTATTTTTCTCTTGCTTTATGAAATTGCTCATTGTGCCTGCTTTTTAGGATTTTCTCACTGTTTTGCTATCATGCATTCTGTGAAATTACTATGTGGAGTAGCTGATTAATTGTTGGTGTGAATAATTAGTGTGGATGATCAGTTTGCAGGTGCCGAGTATTCTGGCTGCATCAAGGTGGAGTCTGGAGTGGCTTGTAGCCTTCGAACAATGGGTACATCATCTTCACTTCAGACAAACCTGATCAGTCTACTCCTGTTATAATTAGTCTTTAACTTATTTGTAATCCTCTTTGCCTAGTTTGCAAGCCTGGTCAATTTCACACACTGCATGCTTAGAGAAAAAGAAAGGTTGCAACTGTCCACCTGTTTTGTTGATGTAGTGACATCCCATTAGATAACAGATGAACCAATAAATTTGGATCCAGAAGGCACATCACCTGAATTCTGAAACCCATACTTTTTCAAGTGCATTGACAGTGCTATATTTTGGGTTTAAGAATAGCAGCCCTGCCACTTTTTTATTTCTATGAAGCGCCTTTCTTTGTTTTTTTTAGAAGCGCCTTTCTCAATATTGCATTGCGAATTTAAGTTGAAGTGTTTCCTAAGGTGGTGTTTGAATCCGTTGGATAGTAGAATCCCATTAGCCGGAGTAGTGGATTCTGAGATACTACACTGTGCAACTCACAGATTTTTGTCACAATCTCCAAGAATCCTAGCTGTTTGAATACTCATAGCATTTTTTTAATCCAATCTTCAAACTATCTTGATGATTCAAACGGACCTAAATCAACTATGAATATTGCATTGGTGTTGCAGATGCTTAGTCAAGACTAAGAAGTCCAGTAAACTTGTTCAGTCAAAGTGTTCTTGTTTCAAATGCGTTCTAGACATTTCTGTCATTCTAGACAAGAAAGTGAAGTAGATGTATCATCATCTGATGCATTGTAATGCTAGATATGACCTGATAGATGCCTAGCAGCGTAATTCGCGCTGTGCCCAGCATCCTCGTGGCAGGAACTACATCAGTTTCTTTCCGGGTGGAGGGAGTTTCTAGCTTTTGATCCTTGATCAAGAACTTAACAATTGTAGAATTCAGCGTTGGCAATCTTTGAAAAATAAATTAAATTTATTATCCTAATGATAACAATTTCTAAACAGAGACAGTATCTACAAGGATAAATGGATAATTGCGTGTAATACGGATGACATCATGACACCATATAGTGCACGTACGCCCGAGGTCTGAACGTCACGTCCGTGCCGATCTTAACGGCCACCAGGCGCAGACGCAGAGCCATCCGTTTCATATCCACCTCATCGCACCACCGGCCACACGCCTCCGGACATGCCACGCCCTCGACGCTCCGCGGCCTCGCGCCCCCGCCCGTCCGTTCCCCACCCCACCCCTCTCTCTATCGCCCTCCCAAACCAAGGCCAGCCACCAAGCCACTCGCCGCGCTCCCGAGTCCACTCCCACCTCCACGCGATGGCCGCCCTCCGCCTCGCCTCCTTCACCCTCCGCCCAGCCGCCGCGGCGTCCCCCTCTTCCGCCGCGGCGCCCCGGTCCGCCGGCGCCTCCTTCCCCAGCGCGGTTCGCGGGCTGCTCTCCCTCCGCCTGGCCCCGCCCCGCCGCCGCGGGGACCTCGCCCGGCCCCGGGCCGCCGACGACGCAGCGGCGGAGAGCTACGCGTCCGCGCTGTCTGAGGTGGCCGCGGAGAACGGCACCCTCGACCAGACAGTGTCGGACTTGGAGAAACTGGAGAAGATCTTCTCCGAGGAGGCCATCGCCGAGTTCTTCGACAACCCCACCGTGCCGCGCGACGAGAAGTCCAAGCTCATTGATGAGATCGCCAAATCCTCCGAGCTGCAGCCGCACGTCGTCAACTTCCTTAACGTCGTCGTCGACAACTTCCGCTCGGGCCTCATGCCGCAGATTGTCGCCGAGTTCGAAAACGCGTACAACGGGCTTACCGGGACCGAGGTCGCCACCGTCGCTTCTGTCGTGCAGCTCGATTCTCAGGACCTTGCGCAGATCGCGCAGCACGTCCAGAAAATGACCGGCGCCAAGAACGTCCGCCTCAAGACGCAAATCAACCCGGAGCTCATCGCCGGCTTCACTGTGCAGTATGGCCGTGACGGCTCCAGCCTCATTGACATGAGTGTCCGGAAGCAGATCGAGGAGATCGCCTCTGAATTCGAGATGCCCGCCGTCACCCTCAACGTCTGAGCTGCTTGAGGCTTCAATCCTGGCCTCGCCGCGATGTTGTGATGCTTAGGTCATTTCTGTCGCCTCTCCTTGCACTTATGTGCGGTTATATAATACAATGATGCGTATACGTGATTGGATTCCAGAATTTTATACTGTATGCTCAATGTTGCCTACTTTTGGTTCTGTTCCTATTTTGTGCACTATCTCAGTTTCATGTACTAGCATCCACACGATTGATTGATTTGTTCTTTCAGGTGGGAATGAGCTTGGGATTGGGATAGGGATATCTTTAAGGAAGATCTGAACCGTTCATTCATTCATTTTATTACATTTTATCCTTTGATTTATTTTTTAATCTCAAACTTACTTCTCATTTCCCATTATCCAAACGCCACTAAGTTTAGTTTTCAGAGGAGAGACTCCAATCAAGAAACAATGCTTCAAAATAGCTTCAAACTTGATGGAACGGTGAAAATGGGGAAGTGGAGAAGCTCTTAATTTGTTGGTGCGTCTTCTTTTGCATGGTGTCATTGTAAAGTTTGGTAGATCACAACCAGAGTAATCAGAGAGCATGGTTGCTAATTTTGATTTGGTTGCACACACTTAGAGGGAAGCTTCAGAAATCAGAATGCATATGCAATTAATCATCCCATTTCAACCAATGTTCCAAAGTTCCTAGTAACTCTGCAGAACTGCCAAATTTGATATGTGTGAACTGTAAATTGTGTAATTACTTCATAGGAATCAGTTTAAATTTATAGGAAAACATAGCAATCAGAAAAAATTCCTCCACTCCAAAGAAGGTTTAAAACTTCAATTTGAACGGGATACTGATGCGGCAACAATTTTGCAGTTGACCTTTTGGAGTGAGCAGGGCGTGAACCGGTCGGTTTTGTATAATATTAAAAATTAAGCAAAAACCCAAGTAAAAATCGTTTCTGCTACAATACGGGGTTTGGTTTTTTAAAGAAAAATGTTTAAGTTTAGTAACCGAGCCACAGCGTTTTGAGCGAAAAAAAGGAGTAAAAACGAATTGGTTTTCAATACGTTTTTTTAATTGATGTCGCCATTGACTTTTAAATTCAACTTTGACCATTCGTTTTATTCAAAAAATTTACTCGAATATGTAAAATTTTAAGTTGTGATTCAAATAACTCTAATGATAAATCAAATTACATTAAAATATATAAAATTTATCAAATTTTTTAATAAAATGAATGGTCAAAGTTGGATCAATTAGAGAATAGTTGGAGTAGTTTTTTGGACTAATTTGATATATGTCATTATAATTTTGCAAACTTTAAAATATATCATCGATGTGTCAATGACAGATAGAGCTCTGCAAGTGAATGACACGTGAGTTTAAATAGTATATTTTAAATTTCACAAAATTGTAATGGTATGTACCAAATTAATCCTAGTTTTTAACCATGCCTGGGAGTACCAAAAATTCATTATGAATGCGAGATTCTCGTCGGGTACAAACCCCCGATCCAACCGGCTTTTCCTTTTCTTTTGCCTTATTTGTCTTTAATACCCAATCACCACCGTTCATTTGCCACTAATGATCAGCATCTGCCTATCTGAACCGTCTACCTCCCGCTAATCAACCAACCTCTCCCCTATCCCTTCCCTCCCGCCGGAGCGAGCTATCGCCAATTCGCCATTTCGCGGTTGCACAGCCCCTCCAATCCGATGCGATACTGGACCTGCGCATCATCTTAACCGAACCCAATGCTCGCCTGTCCAAGCACTTCGACCCCGTGGCCGCAGCGCTACCCGGGGGGCGTCGCCGCCCCGCGCCGCGTGCTGCTGGCTGCCGCCGCGGCCAGAAACAAACGGCGGGGCGCAGGCGCTACGGCGGAAGGGGCGGACGAGGCGGCGGAGGCCGTGGAGCTGGTGCGCTCGCTGCTGCGGAGGACGGGCGGCGGCAAGGAGCGGCTGGTGGCGGTGCTGGACCGGCACGTGCGGGTCGTCCGCACAGAGCACTGCTTCCTCCTTTTTGAGGAGCTCGGTCGACGCGACGCCTGGCTTCAGTGCCTCGAGGTGCGTACGTGCCGGATGTTTACTACTCCTGTTTCCCTCTAAATTAACTTCTATTTGCTCATGGCTCATGCTGTTGGAGGACTGGTGGGGACTGGATGCTTTGAGCATTGTAAACCTTGGTTAGGATTGGCGTTGGCGAATATGTTCTGTGAATCATGAACCTGTGTTTGTTCCCCTGAGTACTGGTGGTAGTGGATTCCTGAAGTTGACTCCATTACTTTAAGAATTAAGGGCTGTGAGCTCCTCAATATTAGCTTCTAATTCTTATCATGGATTGCATTTTCTAATTTTCTATATCTTCAACAACTTCTCTATGAGAACAAGCAGAGCCATGTTTCACGTAACCATATGTAAGGATAGATCATATATGTGCTCCTGCTGAACCTCGTGTATTTCTCATCATAATAGTCGTTTTAGTGAGAGAGTAATCCTAAAATTTCTGGTGTTTCATAGTAGTTCTATAGTACCAATGCCATATTGCCATGTTTTGCCAGGTTTTCAGATGGATGCAGAAACAGCGATGGTATGTTGCTGACAATGGCATCTACTCGAAGTTAATATCAGTGATGGGAAGGAAAGGCCAGATAAGGATGGCAATGTGGCTGTTCTCTCAAATGCGAAACAGTGGGTGTAAACCAGACACTTCTGTCTATAATTCTCTTATCGGTGCGCATCTGCATTCACGAGACAAGAGTAAGGCTCTGGCAAAAGCTCTTGGCTATTTTGAGAAGATGAAGTGTATAGAGAGATGCCAACCGACGATTGTGACATACAACATTCTTTTAAGAGCCTTTGCTCAGGCTGGTGACACAAAGCAGGTTGAACTCTTGTTCAAGGATCTGGATGAAAGTATAGTCTGTCCTGATATCTTTACATATAATGGAGTGATCGACGCATATGGGAAGAATGGTATGATCAGAGAAATGGAATATGTACTACAGAGGATGAAAAGCAAGCAATGCCGTCCAGATGTGATCACATTCAATATACTTATAGATTCATATGGACGAAAGCAGTTATTTGATAAGATGGAGCAGGTGTTTAAGAGTTTACAGAGATCAAAAGAAAGGCCTACCCACCCAACGTTTAATTCCATGATAACAAATTATGGTAAAGCAAGACTCATAGAGAAAGCAGAGTATGTGCTTGACAAGATGCAGGAAATGGGATTCAAACCGAATTATGTGACACAGGAATGCCTCATCGTGATGTATGGACATTGCGATTGTGTCTCAAGGGCCCGGCAGGTGTTCGATGAGCTTGTAAGCTCACAAAATAATGTGAACATTTCTTCACTGAACGCCATGCTTGAGGCCTACTGCATGAACGGCTTGCACATGGAAGCAGATCGGTTGCTGGATATTGTAATTCAGAAAGGTCTTGTACCCAGCGGCTCCACATACAAGCTGCTTTACAAGGCCTACACTAATGCAAACAATAAAGACCTCGTCCAGAAGTTGCTCAATAGAATGAATAAGCAGGGTATTGTTCCAAATAAAAGGTTCTTCCTGGATGCTTTGGAAGCATTTGGCACCTCTGAGAGGAAACCCAGGACACTGCCATCCGCAAACTCTGCAAATAAATCAAGTACAGATTCTGCATCAAATTCAGAAACAACTACTTCGAGCCAACCAAAGGTAAGTGAGACACAAGTAGCTGTTGGATGAGGCCTTCGGTTAGAACAAGATCATCAAATTTCATGATATGGCATGGAGAACAATTGCTTGGTTTACACCAGGAACCTAATAAAGTTGTCGCTATGCTGTTTTTTCTTTCCATGTTAAAGATGAGATCTCCTAGTGTGTGTAGATTTGTAGATGTGTTGTGGCGTTAGCCTAGGCCTTTTGTTTCTATGTAGCGCCTGGTATCACTGATTTTGGTTTCAAAGATATTTGTCACAGTTATTTGTATACTGTTGTTATGAAGATATTTTAGGACGTCCCATTGAGAAATCTAGTTCTGCATGTGCACCAAATTGGTTTGGAGATTTTTAAGTTATGCAAATGCATGTACCACGTTGCAAATTTTAATAGATGTAATTATGTAAAACACATCTATACAAAAAGAGGATAATCGCAAGGCTTCATTTTGCGTGGAAGAAATAAAAGCTCGCAGATTAGAAACAATACAAATAATATTGTCAATTCACGACTTCGACTTCCACAAGTCCAGACCACCCTCAAAATACTGGGTAATCCGACGCAAGCCTTAATGTGATAAAGAGGGCCGGCAGAAAGAATCGGAAACAATAGAGCCCTGTGCCACCAGACAACATGGATATATTTGGGATTACAAGAAAGAACAGAGGGCCATATGCCACATCATCTTGAACAAAACTGAATACAATGTTGCTCTTGTGTGGACTTCGACAGCTACGACTCTTATAAAGATGATTTCTGCCACCTCTCCGTCTGTAGCTCAAAGCTTCTCAAGAACAATGCACCAGTTGGATTTGTCATAGAACTGATCGACAATAGCTGCATTGCTTATACCAGCAACTAGTCTGAAATTAAGACAATAAATAGGATGAGATGTTTCCACTCAAAAGACAAAAGGGCAGGACAGAAGGAAAGGAATGCATGCTTATGATGAGCAAGAAGCATAGCGGGCTCTTTATTCTTTATTTCCACTTTATAACTATTGTTAACAGGAACATCTGTCTATTAAGGAATGAAAAAATGGCATCAGGTGAATATTACAAATTCACCTTTGAAGTTCTCCTTCAACAAACACATGGTAATAGCGATTGTAAACAACTGCACCCTTCTTCTCATCTTTCTTTGCAAATCCATTTTCAAGTGCAGCAGCAGATGCTCCACCAATTTCAGCTCTGTGAAAAGGCAGGTGCCAAGGAACAAAGTACTCCTGTTGGGTTTTGTGAATTTCATCAGTACTCAAATTACTGCAGTCTATAGTTGTCTTATCCTCCAACCCACCAAATCCTTTGTTCAACTGGTCATCTATTTGCTTCACCACGCCTGTGTCTTCATCATTCTCTGCGATGCCTTCAAGAGGGGTAGTAGACTGACTACGCACTGGAGGGCTGTTCGGATCAACCCATTCTTCATTATACTTCTTAGAGAGGGGAGTCCACTTGTTGAGTAGTGTCTTGTCTTCCTGCTCCCTAGCCCAGACTGTGACGAGCACACGACCACCCCTCCGAACAACACGAACCAACTCCTCTATGGCCTTCCTTCTCCTATCCACGGTACTTAAATGATGCAACACTGCGATTGAAATCGCTGCATCACCAAAGTTCTCCCTGTACGGGAGGTTAACAGCATCAGCGACCAAAACCTCATGTCCTTTCCCAGCACATATCTCAATCAGTGGTGGGCTTATATCACAACCAATGAAAAGACAATCAGGATTGAAGCCCAAATACTTGCCATTGCCACATCCAGCATCCAGCACAATTGATCCTGGCCTCAGCGAATTCAAGAATTCTGCAACCTTGGGCCATTTTGCAAACCTCGTTGAGTTGAAGTGAGGAGCTATGGTATCATAGACCCGATGCACATACTTCTTCTCAATTTCTGGAGTGGACTGAACATTTGAGGAGCAACCCTGGTTCCCCTCAGAAGACACCATGTCCTGAGCTCTCAATAAACTGTCACTTGGCCTTATAATACTGCTGGTGGTAGTATTTAGAATATTTGTCTTCCAGCAATAGAAATTTTTGTGTTGAAAGATTAAACAATATGAATTAGAAGTGAGTATGGCTCTATGAACGCTTCTTGCTGCAATCCTCGAAAATATATGTGTCATGCATTCCCTACGTCAAAAATAGAAATGAATTAGTCAAACCGATATGTATACAGTTCTGATTATAAAAGATGAAATTAGTTAACAAAAGCTTTAGCTTGTTAGCACGGTTCACCAATGGTGGGTAACAGAAAAGAAATGTGGGGAGAAAATAGCATCGTGCAGCAATTAGATAATCAGTTGACTGCTCATGGATACATAGCTACTTACTACTCAATTCGTTGACTGCTCGTCCTATAAGGATTTGATCCTTCACACAGCTATGAATGCCTCACGCGCTAATAGGAATATAGGATCCGTGTACTACTCATCTCATATATTCACGCAGATAAAAGGAAAATCGTCCAGACCTGGATCTGGAATATGCTTACCTCATGGACAGGGCGACATGGTGCTGGACTTGGGGGAATGGGAGTACGGTGCTTACTAGAATAGAAGGGCGGACCGGATTTGGTGGAGCAGAGCGTCGACGACGAGCTCGGGTGGGGTCGCGACGTCGATGCTGGTCGAGCTCCCTTCGTACGTGCCGTCGGCTGTCGGCGATGAGCTTGCCGAAGTTCACGAGGAAAGCGGCGGCGCGACGGGCGACGGGGTGAGGAGCGGCAGCCGCGGGGTGCCGACTGCGGAGAGCTGGCCGCGCGGCGTTCGTACAAGATGGGCGTGAAAGACTTGAATGTATGGATCCATTTATGACCCAGCCCGTCTCATGAGCTCCTAAATCCCATCTACCATTTCGGCCTTATCCACTGGATAGGGGGCCAAGAGGCTGGGGCCTTTGGGGTCCAAATTCTCTGCAGTAGCGACAAAGCTGTGCTATAGATGGCTGAAAATGTATCTAATCCTTTGAACAGTACTCTCTTTAGACTACCACTGGAGAATGTCGATCGGGGGCCTTTAGGCTCGAGTGCACATTGTGCTCAACTACTTAGTTTCATTTTTTTTTTCTCTACTCACTCTGTCCCAACTTATAAATTCACATACAAATTAAAGAAAGTAGAAAAAAGTGAAATGTGTAGAAAATAAAAAGAGAGATAGAGATGAAGAAACATTGAAGATTAAAAAAAGATACATTAGAAAGCGAGAACTAATTATAATTTGAAAATAACTGAAAAATCCAAATTGATTTAAGACTGAGGGAGTAGAATCTATTATCTAAAGATATTGTCCGGAATCAAACACAACATTGGTATATTACAGAAGAGATGCTATAAAAATAGTACTAGTAAGCTCTTAAGTTATTATCTTTAGGATAAAAATTCTAGTTTACTTTTTAATTAAAGTTTTTTTCCTAACGACATCAAAAAACATAGAGTAACAATCACAGGACTTCAATTTTAATAGTCCCTCTATTTAAACATTTACTCAGAATTAAAATTCAAACCTGGAACTCAGGGTGCACAGTTCAATCAATAATTTACAGAACCAAAATATCAACTATAGGAATTACTAAAACAAGATGTCTAAGCACCCCGCACCTCCAACCCCCAACCCCCGTGGAGTAACTGATCGTTTCTGTTGTGTTGGGCTGACAATGTTATGTTGGGTTGAAATGGAGAGGCCGCTCGGGTGAAGCTGCGGCCCCGTCAAATTCGATGAGGCCGTGAAAAGCTGGGGGGACCGTGAGCTCAGCAAAAACAAAAAACGCTTGTCAAATAAGACCCCGCCACCTGGCGCATCCTAACGGGCGGTTGGTTGGTTTTGCACGCGGCTCGTGACCTCGTTCTATCACGTGTGCCGATGCCGCGACCCAGGCCCGGACGGAGCCAGTTGCCTCTGGACCAAGTTTCAAAAAAAAAAAAGTTGCCTCTGTACCGTTGATCTTTACGAGAATAACCCGCATATCTTTGTTGATCTTTACGAGAATCACCAGACCCGTACTCTCAAGGTTGATTCAACAGTTCAAGTCCCGTTCGTTTCAGATACGTTTTGAACAGGCCAGGCGTGGATCGGATCATCGTGTCCACTCCCGCTCACCCCGCCGATTAACAAGCTAGCCGCGTCCGGTGCGATTAGCCGATTAATACTGCCTCCTCATCTCGTTGCTGCCACGACTTCCTAACGAATCCAGCGGCACGCAGATAGATAACCCGTAACCGTATATCTTCTCGTCCCGATCCAAATCAATATTGTAACCGTATCGTCCCGATCCAACTCCATCATGATATATAAACCGACTCGGAAGCCACGAAGACGGCCCTAGCGACGGGCTATTAATTGGCCGGGTGCACGGGCGTTTTGGGCAAAATCACGGGCGCCCGCGACTTCCTGCTCTCCTGGAGGCTGGGAGAGTCCGCGTATAAAAGCCGGCGTCAACCCCTCCTCGGCAACACGACACGCAAGGGCGAGCGCTCTGCTTCGGTTCGCGCTCTCCATCCGATCCGGTTGTCCGTCCAGGGTCCGAGGATGCTGGTATCCCATCCTTCTTGCTCCACCGCGAAATTCAGCCCCGCGATCGCATCCGGCCTCTGGTCCCTGCTCGTGCCGCCGAGTGGAGGCGTCGTCGTTACGCGGGCGATCGCCGCGGCGTCACGCGGTTGTGGTGGTGCAGGTGTCCAAGAAAAGACTCGCCGGGACGGAGCCAGCGTTGACGAGGAGAAGGCAGAGGCAGAGGAAGAGGAGGAGGTGATGGTCAGATCAGACGCGGACGATGCGGGCAACATGCAGGACGAGGAGGACGACGGGTTCACGGTGTCGTACGGGCCGCGGGAGCCGAGGCACCGCCTGCCCCCGCCCATCCCGTCGCTGCGCGCCCGGGGCGTGCTGAAACGGACCCGTACCGACGACGGGAGGGTCGTGATCAGGGTGGCGCCCATCGCGTGGCCGGAGCGCACCCGCGCCCGGCGCTGCGGCGGCCGCCTCATAATGCACCTCGTCGCGCACGATGAGGAATCTCCGTTGACGCTTCTGGCACGGCCGACCAAGGCGCGAGAGGACGTCATCACCAGGGCCCTGGTGGAGCTGGATGATGACACGACGATGCCGGACATTACAGGAGATCGCGTTGCAGATGACACGGCTGTGCCCGCACCGGGCTTCGTAGGATCGGAAGGCATCGACGAGGCACCGACGAAGGAAGAGGAGATGCTGTCGGTGGCGCCCCCGCCGCGGGTGTCATCCGTGGGATGCTTCGAGGACGTCTTCAACTACAGCTCCATAGGTGGCAGCCCGCTGCACCGTATGCCTAATCTTATTAAAACGGTGCACTGATCCAGCCGTGCGTCCAGGATCGTGGACGACAAATTTTGTAGCAGCCCCGTACGAACGCATATCTGTAGTGCCTCTTGTAAATTACTACTCCGCACGAATTGGCGGATGGGAGAAATTACACTAAAATTCATCGTATGTTCGATTCCGCACCGCTTAGAACGTGATAATTGCATCGTGAGTTCACGCAGTACTGCTGTATTGGTAATCTTGTTGCGAGTTTTCCGTATCGCACATGTCTGGTATGCAAATAAAAATTCATAGGCTGTGAAACATTGCTTTTTAAGGATCCAGTGCCACCGCATATCATGTTAGGAGGGATCCTTGCCCATTTGAAGATATCTTTAAATGCTAGCCAACATGAATCGAGAAATATGACTGACAGCAGAAGAAAGTATGCGTACTCATTTCATTTTAGCAACTGTTTACAGTGAACCGTCCACACAAGAAAACGCAACTACTCCCTCCATCCTACTACAAGTGATGCTTTTTACTTTTTTAAAATCAACTTTTAACTATTTATTTTATTCAAAAATTATTTATTTTATTATAAAATAATTTATTATTAAAAGTACTGTAAGCTTAATTTATTTATTTTTATTTTTTCAAATTTTTTTAAATAAAATGACTGGTTAAAATTAATTTCAAAAAATCAAAAATATCATAATGAGACCAAAAGAGTACATTCACATTTGTGCCTTACACTAACTTTGTGGAAGTGGAATACAGCTTCATAAGATCTGCCACCAGAAAGAGTTTTCGTACTCCCTCCAACTTCTTCTGCGTCAAACAATAACAGTTTATGTTTTCAATCGTACGAGCATCATCAAAACTGGCCCTGGCCCAACGAAAGCGTGGACGTCCATAAACATAAACAAATCATGTGCACGAGACCAGCGGCGCGATCAACCAGTAGCTGTCCTGAACGGGTGCAAAAACATCTTCGGCAACCATAGCGAGAGAGCATGGGTCCGTCCGTCCGTCTTCCACGGCTGCTCATCTCGCGCTCGTGTTCAGATTTTTCCTCGACTGCTGTCCAGATCTGATACCGTGCCAACGGACGGACCCGGCCGTCAGCGTCCGTGGACATGCTCACAAGCTCACTCGCGCGCTGTGTGCGCGCAACACGTGTCCTCGGTTACCAGCCCAAGCTCCGCGCCGGCGCGTCGAAGCGGGTGGCGATGGGGTGCGCTTTCCCATGATCCCCTCCCGCGTCGCCGTCGCGGGCTCCTGGGACTTGGCATGTGTCGCAGGGTCGCAGCTGTCCCTGTCCGTCCCTGGCCCCGGCGCGAGCTCGCGGGCTGAGTACCTGTTGCCGCTCCTGATTACAGAGCCGGCCTGGGGTCGATTGCAACGGGACACGGAAACCTCGCGAGATTTCATAGGAAAACGCATCATCAGAGCTGTTTCCCACTGTTTGTGGCGTTGGATTCAGGTTGCCCGTGCGAGCGTACTGGCGGGGTACGTTGCTCCTGGAAACATGCCGGCAACGTACGTGGAAACATGGGCTCATGATACCCATTGATACGCTGTTCGGAAGGATACGCGGCCACGGATGAGGGGATGACTCAGCTCGTGTCGTGCGACTCGTGCCAGGGCATCGGTATCCTCAACTTTTCGCCGGAGCAGTTGGAGAGGGCGTTGACAGGTAGAAAAAGGTGCCATGGCCGTTGCGTTTTTTCAAGTCGTATAAAGCTCTTTTTTGGCCGCGTGATGATTGATCCTGGCTGAATTTGGTACTCCACTTCTTAATCAGGGATGCCAACCGTTATTGACCTTTCTGTAAAGGCGAAGATCGTGGATGCATATTTGTTTCTATTTATCGCCTTCTATAATAGAAAAGTTAAAATTTTCAGTATCGACTGTATCGTGATCACAAATGGGCGCTATTGCCTGTCCGTTTCTTTACAGTCCAGCCAGTGTAGTCCATGTGTCCATGAGCAACCGTACCGAGAGGCGGGACCGCGTGCAATGCAACAGCTGGCGCGGAGGCACGAGGAATCGAGGATTTATCGCTGACCGGCGGCCGCGCGGCGGTCGGCACGCTCTCCATCGGCATGTGCGCCGTCCATCATCCGGCGGTCGAGGCGGAGGGCCCACCTGGAAGCGAGCCGAACAGGGGACGACACGCAGCACCAGTGCAACCACCCCCTCGTGGGGACCATCACGCGCGGTGCCTCGAGTTGGCGGCGGTGGGGACTCTGGTCATCGAGCGGATGGACCGTTGCTGTTAAATATTCCGATAAACAATGATTTACGCACATAAGCCACCAACGCCCCCGCTTCTCAAAATTAGCAGATCAAGGACCTACTTTGAAACCGGAACTTCGTTACTGATCCTACATATTTCAGGGTTGTCTTGCTATTTGATTGGATTACCAATAGGAAATAATCATTTTTGTTATCACCGGTTAGCAAGACTTGTGCAATCTATCTACACCAAGCTGAGTGCTGGTCATTGTTAGATGTGACTACGATAACCCGAGGTGCGAAAGACAATAGTATTTGGTATAGTAGTAAGATAAGAAATGAAATGTCATGGATACAGGATACCATGAATGAAAAAGTTTGCTTATTGTAAGTAAAAAAAAATGTCTATGGAGTACATAAGCTATGTGCAAAATTGAAACATATATGGGGCTTTCAACAAAATATCCAAAACCTTCTTCTTCATCCTGCCTTTTTCGCTCACTTCCAGACCACCATCACCGCCTCCACACCACCGCCCCAGCTCCCCTCCCTCCACTTCCACGCTCTCCCCACTCACCACCGCCGCCCTCCTCACCGCTCGCTCAGGAAACCCTAGCCCAGATCCTCTCTCCCGCTACCGCGCCGCATTACCCTCAGATCCACGCCGGCGAGCTTAGCTCAGATCAACCCATGCGCCTCGGGGCACTCCTCCTCCTGCTGCTCGCCGCGGCGTCGGTGGTCGCCGACGCCGCGGCGACACTCTCGTCGAGAATGGTGCACCGGCTGTCCGATGAGGCGCGGGTGCAGGCGGGCCCTCGCTGGGGGCGGTGGCCGCTGCGCGGCAGTGGGGAGTACTACCGCGCGCTGGTGCGGAGTGACATCCAGCGGCAGAACCGGCGGGTTGGAGGCAAGTACCAGTTCCTCTCGCCCTCCAAGGGCGGCCAGACCTTTCATTTCGGCAACGAGCTCGGCTGGTGCGCCACATTCCCTGTCCCCATCGGGTCTTTCGTGACTCAACTAGTTTTTACTGTGCTTTCACTGTGAATGCTGCCCTTTCTCTTCGGGTTCTGTGGTGTTAGTAGGTTGAAGCAGTGATACGAGACAGCTAAAATAAAAGTGCGGCGTGTCGATACATTGTAGGAGTACATTTTTGTTGGCGTAGGTCCAGGCTTCAAGCTGTGTTTCACTGTTTTTTACGGACTGTCAAAGAGCACATTACTCGCTACGTTTTACTGTTTCCACATTCGTTGTTACACGTAAGCTAATGTTATTTGTCTAATTTTTATTTCAAGGTTACACTACACTTGGGTGGATGTTGGGACGCCAAAAACCTCCTTTCTGGTCGCATTGGATACCGGGAGTGACTTGTTCTGGGTACCCTGTGAATGTATCCAATGCGCTCCTTTGTCTGGCTACCATGGAGATTTGGTACGCATCTCTTTGAATCACTAGTATTATGTCAGTTGTGGCAGATGTCCAACGGTCAAATGATCGTGTCAGTTCATATAATGATATAAGATGACTTGTATAATACAAAATGTTTGTAAAGATGGAGACCTGAGTGTTAACAATTCTTCCAAACTTATAACACACAAACCTTAGTTGAAGAAATTGTCATGCATAACTAATGACAGCTTTTTTAAACTTGCAAATTGAGTTACTCTAAATTTCAAAGTAAAAGTGGTATTGTGTTTGTAAGTGGATATGCCAAGCTTATATCTACCATCACACACTGTGAAATTGCCATTGTATCATCCATCTAAATGTTCCTGGATAGTAACTTCGCAGCAATATTCAGCTCCCATTTAACACATTGATTAGAATGTTGCAATATACCAGATTGTGACATGGAGAATCCATTAACTTTCATGCATATAACTCATTATAGTTCCACATCTATATTCCACCTCCAATTTTAGAATTACCTAAGTGACAAGTTAGACCACAGGCATCCTTGGATTGTCTTGATTTTTTCAAGTTTCTTATATTTCTTAATATTGAATGCACAAAAAGAGGAAACTATAACATTTTGATTTGAAGCAGTTTCTTGCTTATTTCCATTGATTGATTGGCAGGTGCTCCACAATATATGGAGCATCTATTATGCAGGATAGAGATCTTGGAATTTACAAGCCAGCTGAATCAACAACAAGTCGGCATTTGCCATGCAGCCATGAGCTATGCTCATCTGGTTCAGGCTGTGCAAACCCAAAGCAGCCTTGCCCATACAATATTGACTATGCTTCAGAAAATACAACGAGCTCTGGTTTGCTTGTTGAGGATACACTACACTTGGATTCCAGGGAGGGCCACGTATCAGTGAACGCTTCAGTTATTATAGGGTAAGATTTTATATTGCTTTCGTCTTCATTAGGAGTTTTTTTTGTTTGATTTCATTAACTCTGTTGTTTCATTGGTGGTCTAAAGGACTAATATTGCTTGTCAAATTGCAATTGCCCCAGTTGGGGCAAATTAACATGCTATGCACATGTTTACTGCTGACGAACTGATAGATTCTAGGTGCACTGTTTTGGAGTCAGACTTGATTTACATACACCCCCCCTCCCAATCTTAAATGTAAGTCGTTTTAGGATTCTTATTGGCCGACCATTAGAAATTTACCATCAACATACCTTTAGAAATAAACCAAAACATAGTTTAGGGGGCTATACCTGAGGGGAGTAAATTGGACTTTATCCTATAATAATCAAACATCTTCACAATGTAAGATTGAACTTGTTGGACTCATCATGAAACACATTCATAACACGTGGTCCATTTTATATTTGTAATCAAAATGTCACCTAGAAAACTGTGTCAATGTCCTAAACGATTTATATTTTGGATCATAGGGAGTGTCAATTAGTATGTTTGAGTCATTTCCTTTTCTTGCTTCTTTGATAATATATTTGATTATTATTGATGATTGAATGCACTCGAATAGAAAATAAATGGTACTAGATATGGTTCTAATACTGAACAACTTTATTCTGATTAGCTTCACTTCACTAAGATAGGGTATCCTTGTGGTATAGTTGTGGCAGAAAGCAAAGTGGTGAATATTTGGATGGCATTGCACCTGATGGACTTCTTGGCCTCGGAATGGCAGATATAGCAGTTCCAAGTTTCCTTGCAAGAGCTGGACTAGTTCGAAATTCGTTCTCAATGTGCTTTAAGCAAGATGACTCCGGAAGAATTTTCTTTGGAGATCAAGGAGTTCCTACCCAACAGTCTACGCCATTTGTTCCTCTGTATGGCAAACTGTGAGTTCCTTGAAATGATTGACTTAATGCAAGTTTCCATAGTGATTATTGATATTATTAACTGCTTCATTGACATCTTTATTTTTTGTTTCCAGTCAAACTTATGCTGTTAATGTCAGCAAATCTTGTGTTAGGCAGAAGTGTTTTGAGGGTACTAGCTTCCAGGCTTTAGTTGATAGTGGGACATCATTCACTTCTCTTCCTCAAGACATTTACAAAGCGGTCACAGCAGAGGTGAGTTTATTTTAGGTTTGCCTATGGTTCTCTGATGGATAAATTTCAGTGCTAATTGCTATATATTTTCAGTTTGACAAACAAATAAATGCTTCAAGAGTGCCTAGTGAAGACTTGGAATATTGCTACAGTGCTAGGTGAGGAACTTCTGGCTCTTAAGGCATTTAGGAATCCGTTTGATTTATATTATTCCATTGAATTGAACGCAATGATATGTTATTACGTGCAGTCCTCTGGAAATGCCTGATGTGCCAACCATAACACTGACATTTGCTGGGAATACGAGCTTGCAGGCTGTTAGTCCTGTCATTCCAGTGACTGACCAGCAGGTATGTTCTGTTTTTGGACAAGAAAAACAAAAGTGTGGCTTAGAAATCTGTTAGCTGAGTCATTTTGAACGGATATGTCAATTTATTGAAGCTCCTGGTGGTCAGCAATTAATAGAACGTAATGTGAAAAGTCAAATTCAGGGCCTGTTTGGAAAAGGTGTGGGGTTATGGATCGAATCCTTTGGATTTTGTGACAAATCCTTCTCCAAAGGACTTTTAATATGTTGTGATGTTCTTGTCATGTGGAATGTATATGACATACTATGGTAAAGCAAAGTTGGTGGCATGTCGATTTCCAGGTATTGCTTCTAGAATTGAAGCTGATCATCTAATTTGCCAAGTTTACAGGGAGCTCTCGCCGGGTTCTGCTTAGCGGTACTGCCATCGCGAGAACCTGTTGGAATTATTGCAGGTGAGTGCACTAATCAATCTTCACCTCTTGGTATTTGTGTTCCTTTGGTATTTATAAACTTTACAAACAAGATAACTGTTGAATGCAGAGAATTTTCTGGTAGGGTACCACGTAGTGTTCGACAGAGAGAATATGAAGCTGGGTTGGTACCGCTCGGAATGTAAGCCACAACCACATAGTAGCACCAACTGATACTTCTAAATTTACCGTTCCCACAATGGTCTAGTAGCACCAACTGATACTTCTAAATTTACCATTCCCACAATGGTCTTAAATACTGTATGGAGTAACACCGAATCCTGGACCCAGGCCATGATGTTGACAACAGCACGACTGTGCCCATGGGCCCATCGCAGTACAACAGTCCAGAGGATCCGTTGCCGTCGAACGAGCAGCAGACTTCCCCGGCCGTGACGCCCGCAGTTGCAGGCTCGGCTCCGCCCTCCAGTGGATCGACGAATCTACAGAAGCTCCTCGCGAGCTCGTATCCTTTGCTGTTACTGACGATGTCCACTGTGTTCTTTATCTCGTGAACAGCTGATAGAATCTAACCGATAGCCTTGTATATTGTATGTGCTTCCTATATGCTGTCCCTTTTTTCTCTAGAGAGATCAATAGTTAAGCTGTACTCTCTCTGTTGTTTAATTGATGTCGCTGATGACTTTTAAATTTAAATTTAATTATTTATTTTATTGAATTTTTTTAAATAAATTTTATAAATTTTGATATAATTTGATTTATCATTAGAGTTATTTCAATCACAACTTAAAATTTTACATGTTCATTAGACGAATAAATTTTTTGAATAAAACGAATAGTCAAAGTTGAATTTAAAAATAAATGTGGCATCAATTAAAAGTAGCATTTCACATGTTCTGCGTGCCTTTCTCTAGTAAGAGCTAAACTGCGGGATGTTGTATACCCCCACCACACCACGCCACCCCACGCGCGCGCGCACACAGAGCACGTAGCAAATAAACTCTGCTTTGTGTCTGCTAATCTTTCAGTTGACGTCCCCTGCCGTTGTTTACGTTTGCGATCAGGCAGTGGAACATGAGCTCAGCTCTGAGGGTCAAGATCTGTCTCCCTCCCTGACGCACAAGCACGCACTGTGTCCTGGTTTGAAACATAAGCGAAAAGTAATTAATCGATGATAAGATATCTGAACAAGAAAAAACATTATGCGTCAGCTGCCTTCCTCTCCGATCTGTCTCTGCCGCGTTTATACTGGTTCCCGAGACTAATGGAGTTCAGTGCACGATGGCACCATCAAATCCATGGCCTTCTGTTCTAGCGCGGAGCCTCCTTGTCACTTTGCTTCTAGTTCTAGACCGCCATATCTTGGTGCTTGCAGACGCCTACGCTTTGTCGCTTTTCGTGCGAGCTGGAGAAGCAACGTGGTCTCATGCCGACTGGGTTGCCAAGCAAAAGGTGCATATGTGCTCGTCCTCCACTACTATTTGGTGCGGTTCGCTGGTAATGCTTGACCGACGGAGGGACGCTTCATTCTGTTCTGTTCTCTTTCCTTTCCGGGAGGAATTACACGAAGGCATAAGCTACGTTCGTAGTGGGGATCAAGCCACTGCGCACTTTGGTCACAGTCACACACGGCATTACCGGTTTTGTTTGGACCTGCAAAAGTGGTCGGACGGAAAGATGGCTCGTTTCAGGAACTGGGATATAGAAATTTCGATGTAAACTCCATCAGGAAACGAGTTTTCGGTTTGTGTCTTCGTATTGCATCTTGAGCAGATCATGCGATTCTCGTTAACCTATTGACCGATTGAGATTTTGGACGTAGTACGTGTCCCTGCGTCCCTTTCCTTCGGGCGAGTCTTCCGGAGCATCGAACCGTACCGTGACGTTTGTTGCGATTGCGACGCACATCACACTGCGCAGAAACGCAAAGAACGGCGGCCGTGTGGCAGCGCCCGGTCGAGCGAGAGGCGCCCTCCCCTGTCACGCCGCCACGTCCCAGCCCGACCGCCGTGCCTCAGAAAGTGACCAAACGGCGCGCACAGCGGCTTCGCGCGGTGGGCACGTCGGTACGTGCGGTCGGCTGGCTGGAGGAACGGAGCCATCGCCCGTCACCAAGCCGCCACGAGAGCGGGGAATAGATGCCGACCTCGATCGATGCGCGGCGACGATCGGTGCGGTCCATCGCGACTTTCAGTGGTGAATCAGGTGTTGTTTTGTCGCAAAATTAGGTTAAAGGGGTGGTGTTTTGCAGCAAAACTACACCGCGTGAGCGAAACTTTCCTAAACGACGGGTGAATCCGGCGGTTCGGGCCGCATGTAATCAGAATCCCAACAGATTCTGACGCATGCCGAACGGCCCAGATCCCTCGTCCATCTTTCTATTTTTATGCCCCCGCAGCTGTTCCTCCCAAAACCCCCCTCCACCTCAGACCCAGATTCCCGGTCTCCCCACCCACCCGTCCGGATTCTTATACTCTTACTCAATCTTATTTATTTATTGTATAATTAATTTTTTATAATTTAAAATTATTTTTATTTAAATTATATTAATTTATTTAAAAAACATAATAATAAATTATATAATTATTATTTAATATTAATTGTGTAATAAATGATTAAAATTAATTATAATAAAATTTGTCGTATAAGAGAAAAGATGAGAAAAGGCAGAGGATATCCCTCTCCAGTCTCCCCCCTCTCCGGTCTCCACAGCTCGCCCAATCTTGGGGCGAAAAGGCCATCTCTCGAACCGCACAGGTCGCCGCCTCGCCGGGGGACGGGAGCGGAAGGAATGGAGCCGGAGGAGCGGATCGAGTCCGGGACGACGCTGGGGAAGCGGCATAGGAGCAGGGTTCTGCCGCGGACGGCCAGCATGGTGACGGTGCCGTCGGCCGCGAAGCAGGGGCGCCAGGAGGGCGTCGCCAACGTGCCGTCCTCGTATTCCCTCCCCACCGGTTCCGTGGCTCTGGGGATGGGCTCCGGTGGAGGCGGCGGTGCGCCGCCGAGAGGGTTATTCTGTGGCGGTTACTTCGCGCCGGCGGCGTTCCTCAAGGCGTGCGGCCTCTGTAACCGCAGCCTCGGTCCCGGCCACGACATCTACATCTACAGGTTCAAGATCAAGATCACTGATTATTTGTTTAACTTTTTCTCAGTTTTTTCAGTGGAATGGCCGTCGGAATTCCCTTTGTTCTCGCGCCATGATTCTGTCACCAATTGATCCCTTGGCGTTGCTTTTACCACGAGTGGCTAGTATCGGTTCTTTTTTGTTTCCACGTCAGGATTGCACCTAGATCGAATCTCTTTTCCATCCCGTTGTGGTTTGCTTACGTGCGATTGCGTCTAGTGTCCCGTAGATGCGAAATTCTGACGGTCCCGTCGTGGTTTTGGCCTCGGTTCATTTGTGATTCGTCGTCCACTGAATCAGGGGATGTCGTTTGATTCGTTCCGATTTATTGGTTTTGTGATCCCCATTGATTTGGAGAACCATTTGCGGTCTGATCGTGTTTAGCACTAGACAATTTTAACTCGTACTACGAATCTAATTCCCTCCTGTTTTCTGGAGGAATATTGGATGCGAATCGCCCTTTCGGCGATTAATTTACTTAACACAGCTTATTAATATTACCTGGTGTAGTTGGGCAGTAGTATAGTTTAAGGTTGATGTCTCCATACTATACTGCTCCAAGCCCAGCATTAAGAAAAAATTAGCTGGCCAATCATATGAGCGGTTCTTTGATTGTGATGTACCCCTGGTTCCCTGGAATCATCCAGCGTAGTAGCGTACAATTATTTAGATGTCACGATCCTTCATCTACCGCGAGTTTAAATAAGTTCGTTTCCCCTTTGATTGAATGGGAGCCTAAGCTCTGCACTTAGTACATATTTCTTTGTTTAATCTTGGACGTCACCTGACGCTGGGTTCTGTTCTGTGGCGTGCAGGGGTGAGGTGGCGTTCTGCAGCCAGGAGTGCCGGGAGCAGCAGATCGAGTTCGACGAGCGCATGGAGCAGACTTGCTCCCTCACTTCCGTCTCCGGCGCCAGCGGCTCTGACCAGTCCGGCAGCGGCGGGGAGACCGTCGCCGCCGCCTAGCCTGACGCGGCGGGAAGTGCAAGGGGTGTTGCGTTTTTTTTTTTTTGCACCCTGCAAATAGGAACAGCAACACCAAATCAGCTGTCGCTCCATTAGTTTTTCTGAGCATGCGTCATTTGGTGCGTGCCACGCGATAGCTTCTGTGAATACAGCTTAGCTCTAGATTCGATCACAAACCAAAATGGCCGTGCGAGGTGTTTATTAAGAGCATGCATCAATACTTCTTCTGTGGTTGTTGATGCCTGCCTTGTGACTCTAAGCATGGTTTATTTTCTGTCCGAGGAAGTGAATGAAGGGAAAGGAAACCTGCTTTGCAACAACTCATCTTCCTGTTTGCATCTGATTGTTTTGTGTTGTTGTGCAGTTCTGTTGAGATTGTTTTTAGCTTTTGACGAGGCTACTGTTAGTAGGTATGCGTGGGCCAAGCTTGTGCCTTGTTGTGCAGTCTGTAGCTGATGAATGATAAAGCCAAGTCGTGCAGCAGAATTTGACAATCTGCTCCCCAACTAGAGCAGTAACAACACTCATCAGGCGAGGCGAGGTGCCGGTTCCTGGAGGAGAGAAAGTAAAGCGGTCTGGTATCAAGACAAGTGCATGTTGCTACCCTGCGCATTCTAGACGGTGTGGTCCAGGTCTCGAACCAGGCGAGACACCCTCACACCCGTGATCCGATCGGTCTCGTTGCAATGCAATCAATCTGGAGGTCACCACCTGCATGAATGACAACCACCACCGCACGGCCGCCGCACCCAGCTGCAGCGGCAGCAGAAGGATCTGACGAGCCGTGGCTTTTTCACGGGTTTTCGACCGGCGGAGACCGAGACGCGGACCCCTCCTATCTTGTTTATGTTCGCCACTCGCCCATGTGCGTCTTCTGAAACCGAGCGACGAGCATGAGCATGAGCACGGAGCTACTATTTGCTTTTCGTTGGGGTCGGGAAGCTTTTTCCTGCGAATCCATGATCTTTATCGTTCTGGGAACAGAAATTAGGACACATGGGGCATGGATCTGGAACGGTGCTGCTTGGATGCAACTGACTGCACGGCATCTCGGCATGCCATTGAATCTGTCAGTGAATACGCCGCTCGTTTTGTTGGCCAGCCGTTGCTAATCGGAATGCCAAAGCGGTTCTATTGCTCCATGCGTTTTCTTTTCTTTTCTTCTAACGAAAAACGAGAACGCGTGACAGGAGGGTGATTCTTGAGCCTGATAGGCTCCGATGAAACGTAGCACCGCTGATCAGACGCGACGCGCAGCGCCGCGCCGCGCCGCGCAACAGGATCGGGCGTGGCGTCCCGCGCGACAGCTGCCTTGATTCGGCGGCAACAACAGCGGCCGCGGCCGCGCGTGAGGTCGACGGAGGGCACGTCGTTTTCCGGCGCGTTTCGGCGGACACGTCCGCCCGTGACCACGCTACGCTGGCCTTCCCTGCTGCGGCGGCGGATTGATGTGCCGCCTCCGCTCTGTGGCTGTGGATTGCCAGGTCGCAGGGAGCGTCGTCCACCCGATCGGGCGCGGATCGGCTACCGTAAGCCGTTTACTGCAAGTGCGTGCAGTAAGCTACGATAACCGTCGCTTTTTATCTGACGACGCTGCTTCGTCCGGCCACAGGAATGCTCAGATCTGCACATCGCAAGGAGCGAGCGGGGCGGGAAAAAAGAGAGTAAAAATATATCACAATTAAGAAAACCGCATGTATGATATTGATTAAAATTAGATCATTTATTATTTTTTGCTTCCAAGTTTATTTGAATTAAGGTGTTTGAAATGTAGCAATAAAAACACAGGAATAAAATATATTAGTAGACTTATATAAAATTTTAAAATTACATTATCACTGTTCATAGCTTGTAAATTAAATTAGTTACACAACCTCTCTCTTTCTAATCTCAATTTTAGAGTTTTTTGAACAGTTAATCTTCAAAAATTTTAAAAAGTTCCCTAAAATTTCTAATTTTTTTAAAGTTATTCCATTAATTTCGTTTCATGGAGCTTTTCATGTAGCTGCTCTCTAAGTTCCTCTAAGTTCTGAGTTTGGAGCGTTTAGTCTCATAATTTGAATTTAAATTTGATTTTGAACCGCTAATCTTCAGGAATTCAAAAAAGTTACTTCAAGTTTTCAAAATTTTCCAAAGTTGTTCATGTATGCTGCCTTCGAGTGACCCAACCCTCGAATGGTTGGGCTAGCTCTTCGGAGTTTGAGACGGTGAAGTCATTCGTGAACTCCGGTTGAGCCTTCATAGTAACGGGCCGTAGATCGTAGCTGAGTCTCGGGACTAAGCTGGGTCCGTAGGTACCCAGGTACATAATCTCAACAAGTTTCCAAAATTTTCTAAATTGTTCTGTTAGTTTCGTATTATCAAGCTCTTCCCTGCAGGTGCTCTTCGAGTTATTCCTAAAATTTCTTAAAGTTATTCCATTAGTTTCTGAAATTAGTTAAAATTGTTTTATTAGTTTCTAAATTTTTTTAAAATTGTTTCATTAGTTCAAAAAAGTACGGTTTCGTTTACCGCACGTGTTTGCAGTAAATCATATCCACCGTCCACTCTTTCCCACGGCTGTGTGGTGTTGTCCATTCCACCGAGAATACAACAATTATAAGATTTCTACTCACTTCGTTTCAAAATAATTCTTCATATAAGTTTAGTTAAATATATTTTCATCGATAATTTTTATAAATATAAACTAATTTTAATATATAATAAAATTATATATTTGGAAAATCTTATAATGAATTTAAAAGTAAAAAATATTATTTTTAAAACTTAATTAAATCTATAAAATTATTTGTCAAATCTAGATGGTATGAAATCCAAATAAACAATTAGGCCATCATAAAATTTTTTCGCTGCTTGCTCGGCGAGCCTCGTGTATATATGAAATATTATACCGATACCTTGAACAATAATAGCATTCTACTACAAATTTATGAAATTCATCTTAAATTCTCTCGTGATTTATTATTGTAGAACTAAGGAGAGATAAAAAAAAGTCAGATATGATGAAAAAAAGAATGAGAGATATAGACATGTATTAGAAATAGAGAAAAAAATTCAATGGTTTCCAATTCATAGTTATAGTTTTCTAAAGGAGAGAGTAATAAATTATCTTTTAGACTCAGAACTTTTTCATTACATTGTTTATATCTCTATATCTCTCATTCTCATTCTCATCATATCTTAAGTTATTATTTCTCCTTAATTCTCATATTTAGACACAAAATAATAAGTTAGGAAAGAATTTAAGATGAATTCCATAATTGCAGTAGAGTGCTATTATTGTCCAAAGTATCGGTACAATATTTCATATATATAAGGCTCGCCTAGCAAGCAGCTTAAAAAGTTTTGATGGCTTGATTGCGATGCTTAAACAGTCCGTCCTAAAATAAATATTTGTTTGTGTTTCATGCCATCTAGATTTGACAAATGATTTTTATAAAGTTGATTAAGTTTAAAAACCTAGTGTTTGTACTTTTAAATTCATCATAAAAATATTTTTATAATATATATTTTTTATATATATTAAAATTTATTATATTTATAAAAAACATTGATAAAAATATATTGAACTAAACTTAGATGAATAATTATTCTGGAACGAAGGGAATAGAAATTTTTGTATTCTCCGTTGTATTCTTGTTGGAATGGACTGAAGACCGCACAGCCATTAGATAGAAGCCTGATAGAGTGAACGGTTGATATTATTTACTGCAAGCGCTTGCAGTAAACGGACGGAAGTCAGCCGATCCGCGCCCACCCGATCGGGCTGGAGATCGAGACGAGACGGACGGGCAGTGGGCACAACAACCTCGTCGGTACGGCCGCGCCTCGGAGACCAACGACTGCGCTATTCATTGCAACGTCAAGCGGGCCTATAAAAGGTTCGTCCTGGCTGTAGTACCACTAGTAGTAGTACTAGGCTCTGCTCTTTGCCATCAGACTCACCGCCCAGTTTTCTTCTTCTTTTAGCAGTACCAGGTGCATTACCTTTCGTGTGCATGTTCTTGTGGGCTGTATCCAGCTCTGCCGTCTCCTGGATGCAGCGAAGGTGCCAGATTTCATCTTCTCATGATCGGTGTGGTCGTCTTGGTCTTCAATTTGTTCCGCCAGATTTCGGCATTTCTAGGTTCAATCAATGAAGAACGACCTCATGGACCTGAAGCGTTCCCTGAACTTTGACCCGCAGAACTTTATGTTTGCAAAATGTAAAATTGTGTTATTCTGTAGATCTATGTAGCATTCCACTTCAAAGTGAGATGTTTGCTATCCAGGATCGGTCTCGGTGACAACTCGATGAAGCGAGAGTTCAAAAGTATATACACAAGCATATATAAAATAGGGTACAAACCGTGTTTTAGTTATTACAACTTTGGTTCTTAGTTTGAGTGTACAAAAGAGGTTTCAAATCTGATTACATAGCGGAAGAACACGATGATACATAGCTTAAGATGAGATCATGCCATCCCATAAGCACGATTTCACCCCTCCTAGAGGATGACGATGCGGGAATTCATTCAATGGACCAATTTTTTGAGGGTTTATCTTCCCACACCATCTTGCCACAACAATCACAAAAGCCGACATGAGGCATACCTGCAATAAACATTCAACAGCAAGGCCTTGAGTAACTAGTACTCAGCAAGTATTACCCGTCAATTTGGCTTAGTAAAGCCGACTCCTAAACATGCAAGGCTTACCATTTGGGAGGGTTGCTTTGCAAAAAAATAAATAGCGCTAGAAATTGATCCTTCTTTCATATTTTAGCCAAGTTAAATGGGTATGGAACATAACATAAACATTGTTTGCCAATAACTCTAAAGCAATCATAGTTGCAATACAAAATAGATAATTAACATAAAGTCTGCAATATTCATTTTCCTTTCATCTTCTTACTACGATATGACATAGTGAGACAAGCGGTATTTGTTACTGTGAGGGGCAGCGATTCGTTACTATACGCGCACTCTGAGAGTCACGTACGTCAACCTTTCACAACAACAACATAGGGCCGAGCCGGGTCTCATTCCTTCCCCGAGTACACGTCCTCCACGCGATACCACACATCGGGGCTATCCGTGGTTAGCCCGTGCACTCTTCCCTTCTGTCATCTCCAAAAAAGGGGTGGGGGACCGTCCAACCACTACGTTAATTGAGCTACGTCAGTTTTCTGAGGCCCATATATTCAGTATGTAATCAGTACTGTTCAAACTTGCTCAACATGACCACACTCGATAGATCTTTAACCAACATAAACTGAGCTAATGCACACAAGAACCATATCTTGCTGCTCCTAACCATTCTCGGTCCTGTCTCAACTTTTATTACGGTGATAACAACAACTCAATACAAAGTGAGACCATTCCTATAGCTCACGAGCGGATTTCAACCACTCGACTTCTATCGATGACTCAACAATTAAGCGAAGCATAATATCGAGGGGGTCGAAACTAACTTAGACACTAAACCCCATAGAAAATCCTAAAGATAATGCAACTAGGGTGTCAAATCAAATCCTATTACTTAATGCACATTTCATGACTCCATACCTTACTTGTAAGAGAAAGTAAAATATTTTAAAAGGGTTAAGATGCACCAAGGCTTGCTTTGGTCTTGGGAAATGTTAGCACATACAGAAGGATCAAGCTCCACAAAAGAATCTTCCACAACCAAGTCAGTCGGCTCGCCTTCAACGTGATTCCCTGTATGATAGCAAATGGCATGCACGAATGCATCAAAAAGGGATGAAGCAATTTATTAAATTGCATTAAACAGGCTTAAGATGATCTTTTAAACTCATGCAATTTATTAGAGGTAAACTACATTGAGGACTATTTTGTAACCAAAACTTGAGTTTTAAGCATATATTAGTTAATTATTAAAATTGCAAAACTTAAAAGATACAAAGAACATTTCTGGATAAAATATGCATGATTTTTGAATGAAACTTTTTGAGCACTAAGTACATGCAATGATGCATATGCATACCAAATTTCATGATTTTTGCTTGCATAGAATTAAAGATATGAATTTATCTTTATTTTGGTTCCTCAAATTTGTATAAATAAATTTATCATGATTTTGAGAAATTTGAATGCATCAGGCTGTAGAGCTAGTCAAGAGGGTTCTAGCAAAATTTATTTCACATTTTTATGAATTCGCTATAATTTGTTATGTATTTTACAAGTTTTTAACTTTTTCTGAAAAAAGAGGCTCGGACTAGTCCAGACTAGAGCGAACTCGTCCCCACACGGACTTGTCCGAGCCCTCATGAGGACTCCAGAGAGCTGCAACCTTGGCCCAGTCAGACTACTCTGAAAAGGGGCAGACTAGTACGGCCACAGACTTTTCCGGGGTCACTTTCGGACTCAAAGAGAGGTGTCCCAAAGGGGGATGTCGGACATGTCCGGCCCGGCGGACTTGTCCGGCCTTTGGCGACCTAGCCGACGCTTTGGCGAGGTGCTCCACTCCACGTGTCCACCTAAAACCTCAAGAATCGAATCTAGAAGCTTTGCCTATTAGTGTGGAGGAGCAGCACTGAGTTTATGGAGGAAGAGAACGCTCCAAAGCTCCAAGTCGCTGGTGAGATGGGCACCAAATGTTGATCGACATCGGGGAAGAAGCAAAGTGCTTGAACCTCGGTGAAGAGAACATCAAAATGACTTGTCAACCACCTGTTTCACACCACGAAGCACTCGTGTATGCAAAGAATCGAAGAATGACTCACCGTGGGGGGAGAAATAAAAAAGGGGCCGGAGATGACACCGGCGGCGCGATTTTTGAAAGAAGCTTTAGATTCGCGAAGCTCGCTTCATGGATGATCCAATGGGGCTTTGGAGGGGCTAGAAGAGTCCTTGGTGAACACTTTTTGAGGCTCCCACGGGCTGGGGTGTGGACGATGGAGGAGGAATGAGTTAGTAGCTCGGAGGTGAGGCAATGGAGGCTTCTCTGTTGGGGAGAGCCAAGGGAAAGAGGAGGAGCCGAGGGAGAGAGTCGAGGCCGATGGGAGGGCTTAACCCATGCTCCAGCTCACTCAGGGCTACGAGACGCGTGTCTTTTTGCATGGGATGGACGGAAATCAAGGCGGGGGTGCGTGGCGCCGGTGGCGTGCTCCGACAGAGAAGACACGTCCTCGAAGCCCGGATTTGTCCGGCTCACAGGGTGAAATTCGGAAGAAAAATAGAAAATCCACCTTAGAAGTCTCAGAAATTTTTGCCAATTTTTGTGGTTATAGAAGGGGAACAATTTTTGTTAAAGAGTCAAGCCCAAATTCCTTACAGAATTTAAATTAAAAATTGGAGATGTTTATCTTGAAGTTTCTGGCTGAAAATGATCGATTAGAGATGTTGTGCATCAACTTGCAAATAATTGACAAGGTCAAATGGTTCCAAATTTGGCACAAAGATAGTTCAAGATGTGCTCTATCACCTTAATGACATGCATAGGATGAATCAAAGGGAATTAGAAGATATTGAAATTTGAGAATAGCTAATTGACAAGGAAACGATTTTTGGACTGCGAAACCATAACAGTTTGCTATATCTTAAGGTTTGAAATAAATACAAAGAGTCCTCCAATGAATCTCAAACTTGGTAAGATCGAAGTACAAGTTGAGTAGATGCATTTTAATAAGATGATGATGATGCAAAGGTCAGGAAGTGATTTTTATTTTCATCTGAACAGGGTTAAACTACCACAAGTTCAGGAGAACCAATTTGTCAGTATCTCTATTTGATTATCTTAAAGTCCACACTTTTAGAGCTCAAAATCCTTAAAAAAAATTGTTGGGAGGCAAACTAAGGGATTTGGAACATGTTTTGTTATAACCTTATCTTGAATCACTGGGATTTTAAATTAATCTTTGGTGAAATTGTACCTTTCAAATTTGAAATCGAGGCTCGATACAAATTCAATATTTTGAATTATTATCCAAGAGGAGGAATTACATGATTGAGTATTTTGAAAATCCGGCATGTTACAATCTACTCCTATACAAGCAGGATGAGGTTGCAGATCAAATGATTGCAACCCCGAGATTGTCATTCGGCCAAATGAAATGTAAGAAAATACGGAGTTGCGGATTCCGCGTGTGCTTTTGGTTGGCAAGTGGTTGCGTTGCGTCGTTGCACCACGCAGAAAGGGAGGAAAACGAAGGTTCTGGTGGCCACTGCTGACGACACGGGAGGGAGTTATGGCCGGCACTTCGGACGGGCGTCTATTTCTGCAGATTGTTTATTCGTGCTCTGAAAGGTGTCTGCCGGTCAGTGTGATCGAATCTTCTTCACGTAGTTTCGTCAGGTACTTCATCGGTTTCCAAGTGGGTGCCGCATTTTGGACGGCGTCCATGCCCTTGCTTCTCTGCCCTTCCTTCCACCTCAAGAGAGGCATCAGGGCCTCGTTGTTATCTCCTGCCGGTCTTCGAGCACAAGCCTCGTTTCAGACTTCCAGTGTCAGTGTTGTACAACTATTTTATATACTTTATCATTGCTGTATGCTGGCCAAACACCCTCTGAAATTCGGACACTATTTTTTTTTTCAACCGTAAGGCTTTCAAAACATCGAAGCACCTGCACTTCCTCGAGCACAAATGAACGCGGGCAGTACGCTACTTGTCTCGTTTTCTTCAGCTCTTTCGATCGAGAAAAAGCCACGGCTCGCGAATGCACTACGCTAGTTTCCTCATTTCCATGATGGGTAACGGATAAAGCTGCCTCGAACGAGACGACACATCAGCATTACAATCACGCCAAAATGCGTCCAACTTGCCAGGCGCCGCGACCCGGGCCACCGGCGCACCACGTACGCTGGCCTAGCTCCGCCGAGCGGCATGGGCATGTGGCTTGTCAAACTCGCAACGTCAGGCGCTCTTTGAATGCAAAAGACTCCATATCCACATCCAACTGGCAGAGGCCCAAAACGGCTCAACTCTCCGCCAGGCCGATCGTGCCTGGCGTTTGATCCGAAACTCGCGGCCCGCGCGTAGAAAACTTCACGGTGAGACAAATTTGGCGCGCGTCGTTATAACGCCCCACAAGCCTGCGCGCCTTGTAGGCTTGTAGCCAGAGTCTGGGGATAATCCATCCACCCTCGCGCAACGTACCAGACCCGCGGCCGCAGCCATGGCGCCTCCCATCTCATCCTTGTAAGATCTTTTCTTTTTAAGCGTCTATGTATCATCTGTACCATTCTCTAGATCCGTAGCTGTTACGTACATTCAGAATCAAACGGTATTTATTACACGTACTTTATTACAACACACTGCACGACCTACGAGGTTCGACAAACAAGACTAGAGTACAAGCATGAGTCGACGCAGCGACTCTAGACAAACCACACCTAGTCTATACACACACCACAGACAACTTGATGACGGACGAGACTTTTACTCTTCGTAGTCAGCATCTTCTTCGTCATCCTCGTATTCTGAGTAAAAGTAGCAACAACGGAAGGAGTGAGTACAAAGTTACTCAGCAAGTCCCAACAAGAAGTAGGTAAAGAGTTTCGCCGTAGCGATACAAGGAAGACTTGAGGGTAAAGTTTTGCGAAATGCATGTGTTCATGCCGGCTCCCTATTAAAAAGAGAATTTTAAATAAGAGAAAAAAGCATTTGCTATATTTTAGTAAAGTGGACCTAGAAAAGTTTTTCACTCATTTTCGCAGTTCCCAAGTTTTATATTGGGCGCAAGCACTCTCGTGCCGGCCCTAGCCACGCAGCCACGCAATTTTCAAAGCACGGGTTGCTACACCCACTCAAGGCAATGAATAAAGTCTAATCGTAGGGCGCCCGAACAGTAGCATGTCAATACCGTGACAACGACCTATCCGGAAGGATTTTTAACTCTGCAGAGATTGTACACTGTACCCACAGGTTATGCTACCCCTGATCATTAGAGTTGCATAACGCCTATTCTACATCTACGCAGTTTTCCACAGATTCCACCCAAGGTGCAAACAGAGCCCATCCCTCGGAGTTTTTCAGGCCGTTGATGACGCGTCGGTACATTCTCGGAGCCGGGTCGTGAATATCCACCGCATTCACGCATTTTTCTGGTCCCCTTCAATCCCGAGTATTACCAAACCAGGAGCTATATCCGTAGGCTTACGCTCTCATGACGCAGGCAATTACCGTTGAAGGCTAGGCAGCGAGTCATCTCACGCCCTTCTCTTGTTCCCATGTGTCTTCACTACCGACCCCCAGTGGTTCGATGTGGAAAAAATACGTAGAGAGAATAAGTCCCGCCCAAAAAGTACAGGTTCTGTGGTTGCACGAGAATTACTAAGTCGAGGGCTAACGAACCGGTATTTATATGGCAGGGGTGGCGGTCTCGTCCACGGCAGGTGGACCACAGCGAAGCTTACACACCTATCACCATCACCTCAGGTGAGCCCCACCCCACGGTCAGAAACGTCTCCTCTTCACCTAGCACCAGTTATTCTAATCCCATCCCTTTTGTTTATACTCACACCACCAAACTCTTTTTAACTCGTTTTGTAAATTAATGGTAGATGGTGTGGCAGTGTAGAGCATTGCAGATGGAGTCCTAAGCAGTTCTAGTAACAAGATAGTATCTGTTCCGTAAAACTAACTAGGAACGGAAATTCCTACAGTTATCAAGGACACGTCGGTAATGATTTTCAAAGGAAATATCTATATTTATACAGCAAGTTACTGACATAAATATAAATACCTAAGATCGAATAGGTATTAAACTACACAATGTTTAACGCATTCTAAAGTAGGCTAGCATCGCTGTCTATCGGCGCGGTAAATAAAACATGGGTTCAATGGGCTTAAGATGGGTTAGGACTTGCCTTCGGTTGCTTCTTCGAAGTCCGCTTCAGGCTCGGGTTCTTCAAGTTCTTCGGCCTCTTGGGCGGCTTCAACTTCTTCTTCTTCTGCTGCAAACAATAGCTACAATAAGACTACCAAAGAACAAGTAAGAAACTAAGAAAAAACAATCACCAAACATGTTATGGAGTTTGAATAGGCTAGGATGGTAGCACTCATGATGTGGGTTCAAATGGTATATTAGTTGTGATGATCAGAGTTAAGATATGGCGGTAAAGTTAGCGGCAATGTGTTATGACGGACTGCAGAAAAAAATTCGTTTGGATACGGGGTTCGGTCAGTGTCCATACCCTCTGGGCACTCAGGTGCCTGAAATCGGAGATTTTCTCGTGGACCTGTGGGTTGTGGTGAGAATTAGGGGTTTTTATGGACATGTGAAAGTTCGGGGTTCATGGGAAAGTTCGGGGTTCACGGAAAAATTCGGGGTTTTCACGGACACGGGAAAGTTCGGGGTTTCACGGGAAAGTAAGAGGTTCACGGGAAAGTTAGAGGTTCACGGGAAAAGTACGGGGTTCACGGGAAAGTTCAGGGTTCAAGGTAAGTTCAGGGTTCACGGGAAAGTTCGAGCTTCACGGGTCGGTCGCGCTCCCGGCGACACCGGGCGTGCTCCCGACTTTGGTTCACGTTCCCGGCAACTTGATCACGAATCTCGAGGCAACAACTAGTGTTTTGGAATCCTTGGGTCGAACTCTACGCAACGGTGGGGTTGATGTTAGCATTCGGCTACTGCCGCAACGGGAACGCGGCATGCCAGTGCGCGCTCGGGACGCGCTCTGGGTGCGCAGGTTCGCGCGTCCGTTCCCGGCAGCACGGTGCTCCGTCTGGTGCGAAACTTGGTGTGCACCTTCTCCATACCCAGGTACACACTGTGACGCGTGTGGTTTCACCGGTTGGCTTGGAACGACGGCCGGCGGCACGCGGGTGGCGGAGCACGGCGGTGACTCACGTGGACCGGCCAAACGGTGCTATGGCTACCCATCTCTCAAGCTCAGTTAGTTTCCTAGGGGGCTTGTAGTGCTACCAGTGCGAGGAATTGGAAGATGGCGGTCGGGAAGGAGGTGCTCATCGGAGAGGAGTGGCGGCGGCTGAATTCAGAGAAGAAGGCAAAATTGGTGGCAGAGAAGGTGTTTTTTCGGCGAGGAGAGAGCTGTGGGGGTGCGCTGGGGTGCGGTGGAGCGGAGGAGACACGCGGGTGCAATGGTTGGCGCTTCTTATCGCAGAGCGACGTGGGCTCGGTGTGACGCAGCCGGGCGCGGTCCGAGACGCGGATAAGAGCGTCTCTTTCCTTTTTGGCTCCATCCGACAGCTGCATGGCTCCACTAGAGCTCGTGGTGTTCGCAGCGGGGATCCAGCGCGACGGCTAGGCGCAGGTCGGCAGGGCGGCGGCGTCGCCGCGTTTATTCGCGTGAGGATAAACTCTGCCGCTTTCCGGCGAAGCCACGTCGCGCCCCTTCCTTCTCGCAGCCTGGCTTGGTGGTACACGGCGTGGCTTGGAGTCTTCCTTGGACGTGGGTGCACCTCTGCCTTACACTATCGTTCGGCGTGTGGCGCGGCCGGAGGAAGAAGACAGGGACAGTGTGGGCTGGGCCAGAGGAAAGAAGGAAGGAGGGAAAGGAAATGAGCCGGCCTGGGTGGTTCGGCCCATTGGTTAAAAACAAATTTTCCCCTCCTTAATTTCTAACATAATTTTCTATTATTATTTTAATATTTTAATATTTTTTGGCTTGAGATTTTTGGGTAAAGATCCAAACTCTGAGAACAAAATTCGAAGCAAGAAAACAAAAGAAAACACTCACTTGTCAAACTCACATTTTATATTTCAAAATTTTGAATTCTAGTTAACTACTTTCAGATTTTAGTTCCTTTTAAAAGAAAATTTTAAAAATAAAAATTTTAAAACTCTCTTTTTTTTTCTTAACT
>BCLF01000007.1:1937013-1978617 GCA_001602275.1 Zoysia japonica | reverse complement strand
TTTTTTTTCTTAACTTGATTTGGGATGTGACATCCCTGTCGTCTCTCACGGCGTCCAGCCCATTCCCGTCGCCGTCGCCGCTCCCCAAGCCCACCACCAGCCGAGCGCTCGCCGTCGCGCCATGCAGCGCCTCTTTCTCGTCGTCGTCTGCTCCTCCGAGCCACGCCGCGGGCAGGAGGGGGCTGCTGGCGCTCGGAGCCGGGTTCCTGGCCTCGGCCGCGCTGCTGGGTCCGGCTGGCGACGCTGAAGCGACGCGCATCGAGTACTACGCGACGGTTGGGGACAAGATGTGCGACATGGCCCTCGTCAAGTCGGGGCTGGCGTACTGCGACGTCGAGGTTGGTACCGGCGTCCAGCCCCCGCGCGGCGAGCTCATCAATGTAAGCACCGGGAGAGAACGGTTTCCTTTGGTATCTTCTCCTAAGTAGAACAGGCCTTGAGTCCTGTGTACTACTGTGAGCCGATTCCAGGGAGTAATAGTATCTCGTCTCCTGTGATGGTAGTCAGATTCACTACGCCGCGAGATTTCCTGACGGGACAGTGTTCGACAGCAGCTACAAGCGCGGGAGGCCACTGACAATGCGCATCGGCGCAGGCAAGGTGCGCAGCATCTGCTCACGGCAGTATACCTCCATTGCATCTCTTCACACAGAATGTGATCGCTCGCTTCTGTCGCATTGTTCATCTGCAGATCCTCCGAGGCCTTGAACAGGGAATCAGTGGGGACGGCGGTGTGCCACCCATGCTTGTTGGTACGTCCAGAATCCACGGGTTATTAGGGCATTCACAATGTTTGTTACAATTTAGTACATAAGTATGAGGTTATCAATTTCATAATGTTAAAGCAACTCACAAGATTAAAATATAAAAATATAGTCACCGTAAAAAGAGTCACTCATATAAATTATATAGTAATATTATATTTTAATGTTTATGGCTTGACCGTAGCATTATGGTCAACTTTTGTTTGTTTCTTATTTGTTGTCAACATACACATGTATATGGTCACAATTTTTTATTGTTTCATACTTGTTGTCAACTTACATAATGTATATGATCGACAATTATATTGCTTATGGTCTATTTTATGAGTACATTGTGGATGCCCTTAGTTTTGCATTCCGACAACATCGAAGCGTTGCTACGCTGTTCCTAATGTCTGTTCCATTACTCCTTCAGGAGGAAAGCGCAAGCTTATGATACCTGCAACCCTGGCGTACGGGCCGGAGCCAGCAGGCTGCTTCTCAGGTCGACGCCGCTACCTTGCTTGAAACGAATTTTTTAGATGTTGCTATGTCAATTGACGGCACCGTGACCAATTTCACACAGTGGATTAAAATTTCATATCCTTTTGCTTCTTTTAACAGGTGACTGCAACATTCCTGGGAACTCCACACTTCTATATGACATCCTACTCGTTGGAATGTACAAGTGAGCTTCAGAACATAGAAAGAAAAAAGTCCAATGTCTGTGCAAATTATATATTCTAAAGAGTAAATTTCATCAGACCCATGTTTGTGGTCCTTTCCTCACAAACCCGCAGGTGTTTTAGTTCATGTCACTTAACCCCTGATTTTTTGGTTATACAAAATCCGGTCGTGGACTTCATATTCTGGGAGAGTGCCAGGTTGTGCATTTGACTTCATGATTTCATAAATTGGATCAAATGAAATACATACACGATGCAAACATAAAAATTAGAATTCACGTGTCATATTCGTAAACTTGGGGTTAAGTGACACTAGTCGAAACACATTGGGTTTGTGAGACAAGGACCACGAAACTCATGATTTGTGAAATTTACTCTATTTTAAACAGGATTGAACTTTCTATGAATCTCATCACCTTTGCCTGCTGAATTTCGACTTCTCAGCCTGACTGCAAACCCCTCCATGCCGTCGGGGTTGGCAATCACTGCGTCCGGTTTTGGCAGAATAATCCTTAAACTAGCGTTGATCCATCAGAAAGGGAGTATGCGCTGTGAGGAGAATATCCTCCGACGAAATAAGCAATCGCCGTTTGCGCGAGCTGCACCATTGACGCTTCAGGTTTTCAGTTGTGCAGGCTCGCCGGCAGAATCGTGGTTGGTGAATATCTAGGAAAAGGCAAAGGAGATTTCAGAAATCCAGAACCATCTAATCCGTTTCGTCAAACTCTCAATAGTCCCCAGCACTCGCGCCCTCGAGTCTTCAGGCCAGGACCAGGAATTCGTCTTGGTTGTTGGCGAGGACCTCACGAGCTACGGCGCATCACGTAAAATTTCTTTATACGTGACGGTGAGTAGTAACACATCATTGGAAAAGGCTGCGCTTGGGTTACTCAAACTTTAGGAGCGATTGATCTTGCCTCTTGCGAGAGAGAGCAGGGTCATGTAATTGGTGGTTCTTGGGACCGCCAAGAGCTGTTTGCTCCATCTAAGAAACGCTTTCTCCGCATACTGGAAGGGCAGAGACATTGATCTGGATTACACCTTTTGGTAAGGCAGCAAGGAACACACCATTTTAATTCACAATAGAGTCAGATGTGAAGTGCTGATTTTTCCCATGTACGCCTGTTATTGTACTCGCTAAACATTTCGGTACAACTTGATAACGCAGGTTGGTTTCACGGAACGTGTAGAAATATAAACAAAATTTCACGAATTCACGCATGATAAAATGGATGGCACCAGCACCCGCTAGAGTGATAAAAGGGCTCAGATCACGAATCATTTTACAAAATATTTTAACTTTTACTAAATTTTAATTAAAAATAAATAAAATTTCGATTCGATCTTATTTAACCCTCAAATTTTTAATTTATTTTTTCACCCTATTTTCACCCGAAGTACCCACCATTTTTGCTTGCTAGCACCAGCACCAAACGTCACCAGCCCAAGCCGTGCACCGACCCAACCAACTCCCGTCCCCGGCCGCATTCGTAAAACCTCACAGGAGAACGATCTGGCCCTTTCAGCCCTTTGTCCCCTCGGTTTCGTCGCCGCGCCCGGACGCCCGGCGATCTCCGCGCCTCCGCGGCCAACAACCAGCCGCCGCCGCTCCGAATCTCGCGGAAGAGGCCAGGATCGGGTCCCGCCGACCTGCCGCTCGGAGGCCGAGTCCCGGTTGAATCCCCGTGGCGCTGCTGTCTGCGGTTTCGGCGGTTAGCTTCCCCGTGTATGTGATCTTCGTGCTTCCCCCAATTTTGTGCGTTCCATATATATACTGAGTAGGTAATATCGATTTCTGTTGTTGTATAACTAAATGTCGGCTGCTAGGGTCAGCTAATTTGTGATTGCTATTGTTCACAGATGGCAGCTTCTACATCTCAGCACACACTTTCATCCTTCAGATTGGGATTGGGATACCTCAGTATTGAGAAGAGAACCTGTTATGGGCATTCTATCTCGGTATGCCGTCACCATCCTAACGCTCGTAATCTGGGTTTCGTTTGTGCTTCAAACTCGCAATCGTCAGTAATCGAGCCAGTTTAGCTACCATGGAGCCCTCAAAGCAGCACAATCCCAAAGAAATCGGGTAATTTCTCTAAGCCAACTGTATCAGGCTAGTTGAGAACATCATGTATTCCTGTTTAACTTGATAGCGTAATGCTATAAGATTGATGTTCCTGCACTTGTAGGTGAAAGTGCACTCATACTAATTCGGCATGGTGAATCATTGTGGAATGAGAAGAATCTGTTTACTGGCTGTGTCGATGTGCCCCTTACCCCAAAGGGTGTTAACGAAGCAATCAAGGCTGGTAAAAGGATATGCAATATCCCAGTTGATGTAATATACTCATCTTCACTAATTCGTGCTCAGATGACTGCTATGCTTGCCATGATGCAACATCGTCGTAAGAAGGTTCTCTATCTTCTATAAACAAATCTCTAGCGAAATTTGATTTATTCCCATGTGCAATCTATTATGTTAAGAGGTCATGACATGTGTCACTCACCATATTAGGTTCCAATCGTTGTACATAACGAGAGTGAGCAGGCTCACAGGTGGAGTCAGATATACAGTGAAGAGACAAAGAAACAATCTATTCCTGTCATAACAGCTTGGCAGTTGAATGAACGAATGTAAGTCTTCACTTTGTTCTACAATGATTGTTTTTTTTTTTGAAAAAAGCTACAATTATTGTTTGATGTACTGTTTTTGCTTTCCTTCTTTTAATCATTACATGATTTTTTACCTCGTCATATAAGGTATGGTGAATTGCAAGGTCTTAACAAGCAAGAAACTGCTGATCGATTTGGCAAAGAACAAGTTCACGAATGGCGCCGCAGTTATGACATTCCTTCCCCAAATGGTGAGAGCCTTGAGATGTGCGCAGAGAGAGCAGTTGCTTATTTCAAAGATCAAGTAAGAAAACTATTTGGACTCTGTTAATTATGGACATGGATGTGAAGTCAACTTTACATTCTTTGGTTCCCATGGTTAACCAGCAATTATCTCTTTATGTTGCTATCTCCAGTACAGTATTCTGCATTGGATTTGTCTTTAGTTTGTTTTTTGCATTCTTTTCATGAAACTTTGAAATGTAATCCACGCATCATTTATTTTCTAGATTGTGCCCCAACTTGTGGCTGGAAAGCATGTAATGATTGCTGCCCATGGTAATTCACTTCGTTCAATTATAATGCACCTGGACAAGTTGACTTCTCAAGAGGTACATGTTTGTTTTGTACTTTAGTATTTACATTTCACTATCCCTTTTGTTGAGCTTGTTGGTAACACATTTCTTTACTCAGGTCATCAGCCTTGAGCTTTCTACTGGCATTCCGATGCTGTATATATTTAAGGAAGGAAAATTTATCAGACGTGGAAGTCCAGCCGAACCTTCTGAGGCTGGTGTATATGCTTATACCAAGGTAAGGCCTCCTTTGGAACAAAGGAATTTCACAGGAATTATATTGGATTTTCAAAGGAAACAATTCAATTCACTTGAAAAACACGGGAAACAAAAAAAAATTGACTTCCATTCTAAAGGAGGAATTTAGCTCTGTTTACAATCAATTTCAGTCAAGATGTCAAATGCATCCTAATTACCTTTATTTTCATCCCAACAACTCCAGAAACAGTATTATTTCCTTCGTCTTGTTTAATGAATTAATTTAACTCATAAGTTTCAAACTGATTGCTAGATGCTGAGATTCACAGCCTCTTAATACTTGATATAAGTTGAATGGCTTTGGTGCTAACTGAATATTGTTTCAAATTTTTGCAGAATTTGGCCCAGTATCGGCAGAAACTGGATGGTATGCTTCAGTAATTATAAGTAGGTACTAAGATTTGTCATATTCAGATATATTTACAGATCTTTCCAGAGATTGTACTAAGAGTTACCTTTACTTTTGATGGCCACAAGCAGGGTTTGGTTTCTACTGGCGGCTGAGATATGCATCACGTCGAACTGTCTTTTGGTGCCCAAAAAGGTAGCTAGCTTCGTAGTATGCTGCAGTCGTGATTTTGATAATTGATATGTATTAGGAGCTGCAGTTTGTTGCAGAAACCTTGCAGCATATGGCAGCAAAGATAGCCATAATTTAGGTGATTACCTAGGACTACACACATATGAGTTCATGACCATTGTATCCTGTTTTTATGTTACTCGTCCATAAGATGCTGTGATGCAAGTTTTCAGCGAGTTGTCTGAAATGAAATGGCATGACAAAATACCTGTTTCCCACCTTGATCTTCAGTTCTGTATTGTGCCACAAATGATATATGTGGACTGTATGTTAGCTTACCAGACATTTCACTAGCTTGTCAGATATTTCAGTTGTCATTCTTTTTTTACGAGCTCGTGATCTGTTGAGGTCGCTGTTCGGCTTTCAGTTCGTTACGCCGACCACAAACCATTTGCTGGCAAACGCATGTGAAGATCCAGATTCTATGTATAGATTGTTCCATCCAAAGTACAGAAATTAGTGTGCAGATGGCATCACGTTACTAGCAGGTAGTCGGTGATAGTATACCTTTTTATTTTTATTTTTTCCTTTCTGAATCTGGGGTCAACACGTTGATAGGCCGATACTTCATTCCTACAAGCAAGTAAAATTAAACCACGCAGCTGTGCATCGCAAGCCCACAGTTTTTAGTTTGTTTATTTTTATCCCGCAGATTGTTTGTTGCTCAAAACTTCATTCACCGACCCCAGACACCGGCACGCATTCTTCCGGTCGCTTCCTTGAAGCATGTTACTTATAACAGACACTCTTATCATCGTGGATTTGCCATAATTAAACCCAGCAATGCCCTGGCAGAACGAGAAAGCATCCTAGGCAGTACGCGATATTACGGGTTTGATGTGTGCAATGCTCATGGCACAGCAACTGCTAAATCCAAACAACACCAAACAAAATTTCCCTCCGCTCCGATGAACGGGAAAGGGAAGGGTGAAGCGCTCACAATTCCCTCCCTGCCACCCGTTTGCACCCCCCGCATTTACCCCACCACTCACTCCACGTTTCGCTCTCGTTTGCCGGGGAAAAGGGGCCAGCCGGGGAAACTACCGCCTCCCTCCGGATGAGGGTCCTGCCTGCCAGCCGCGTCTTTTACCGTAAGCTGGATGACAAATCGCGGCACGCCCTTGGACATCCCCAAGCCGGCCTCCGTCGACGAATTCGTCAAGCATGGCAAGAAGGTCAGCGGACCCGGATCGTCTCGTCGCTCGGCAGCTACGGTTAATTGAATTGCTCCTGCAATGCGGCTCATTTTTTTTGGTTTTTCTTCTGCTTTTGGGCTCGCCAGTCCTTCATGTCCAGCATCTTCCGCAAGAAAGGGAGGAGCTCTGACAAGAAGCTGCTCGCACGGCGGGAGGTCGTTTTCGGTGCGTGCCCATGCTTGCCGGTTACTTTCAGGCTTTGAGCGTTTCTGGTTTCGCCAGGGCCAGGCTCAGGCTGCCGTTGATGGACTGATGGTTTCGCACTGCGTTTCTGCAGATTCAGGGGAGAAATGCGGCGAAAGGATGGAGCTCCCGGACGAGTCACCCGCCGTCCGCAAGAGCTTCTCAGGTAACGTGACGATCGGCTCTCAGGCCTCTCACATTGTGCGTCGATGAGTTTTGATTTGGTTTTTGCTTGTTCGCTTTCAGAACGGCATTTCACGACGCGAATAGAAAGCCTGAGCCTGAGCTGCCTGGATTCACCGAGAAAGCCGAACATCGATACCCGGGAATACCGGTAACAGAAATCTCTGTCATTTGAAGCGTAATTCTGATCGATCTATGGAGAAAGGAATACGTTTGTAGGAATTGGTTCCTTTCAGCTGATGATGATTAGAGGGGAGTGTGCTTGCGTTGACAATCTTGCAGCGTATTTGTAGGCACATGGAATGTGGGAGGGAAGCCTCCTGACAGAAGCGTTAACCTTGAAGAATTTCTGCAGATTGAAGGATTGCCTGATATATACGTCTTGGGGTACAGAGCTTCACATTCTGTTGTACTACTCTGTTCATATGTTCTTCTCTGCATACCCTTTTTTTTAAAAAAAAAAATGAAATCATAATGAACGACATTATTTGCATCATTACATCATTGCAATTACTTTGCGACATATGCATGATCACTGAGCAGCAGCATCCATTGGACCGGTGCGTGATACCTCTGAATAATCCTGCACGTCGCGTCCAGGTTTCAGGAGATCGTCCCTTTGAGCGCGGGCAACGTGCTGGTCGTGGAGGACAACGAGCCGGCGGCCAAGTGGCTCGCCCTCATCTACCAGGCCCTGAACAAGCCGGCGTCCCAGGACGGCCACTCCTCCGGCGACGAGCTCTCGCAGCCGGCACCCACCTCGTCTCAAACCCGACGGAGCACTCGCGAGCGCGACGCCACCGCCATCCCCAAATGCTCCAACGGCGGCCTGCTCTTCTTCCAGAAGCCGTCCCTGAAGATGCTCAGCAAGAACTACCGCGTCGACAGCGCGATGGTGAAGACGTGCACCTGCATGTCCGACCCGTCCACGATGCAGCGCCGCGCGCGGGAGATGCGCGAGTTCATCTACCGCGTGGAGGCCGCCGCCTTCTCCTCGCCGTGCCGCGGCGTCGAGGGCGATACGCCCACGGCCGAAGGCGGCGATCCGTGGAGCGGCGGCGGTGGCATGAATTACTGCCTCATCGCGAGCAAGCAGATGGTGGGCATCTTCCTGTCCGTGTGGGTGCGGCGGGAGCTCGTGCAGTTCGTCGGCCACCTCCGGGTGGAATGCGTCGGCAGAGGCATCATGGGTCGCCTCGGCAACAAGGTCTGTGCGCGTGCGCGACTCTTCTTCTGCGTGTCGAAGGTGACGACTTCCCTGAAACCAAGGCTTTCTCGTGCAATCCAGGGATGCATCGCGATGAGCATGACGCTGCACCAGACGAGCATCTGCTTCGTGTGCTGCCACCTGGCGTCCGGCGAGAAGGAGGGCGACGAGGTGAGGAGGAACTCCGACGTCGCCGAGATCCTCAAGAGCACGCAGTTCCCGCGCATCTGCAAGATACCCGGCCAGCGGATCCCTGAGAAGATCATTGAGCACGAGTAAGTAAGACCAGCTCCCCTGAGAATCAACTGCCAAATATACTCGAGATCAATACACATCTTTCACTTAAATAAATGGTAAACTGATTGTTGTTCATGAAGTGCAGCCGGATCATTTGGCTTGGAGATCTGAATTACCGCCTCGTGTTGAGCTACGAGGAGACGAAGATGCTGCTACAGGGGAATGATTGGGACACATTACTCGAGAAAGATCAGGTACGAACGAGCACGAGCCTAAGCATTTTTCAGATATGCTACAGGAGGGCTGTGACGAACCTGCTAACAAAGATGGTGTTCCTGAACAGTTGGCGATCGAGAGGCAAGCAGGAAGAGTGTTCAAGGGGTGGAAAGAGGGTAAGATATGCTTCGCTCCGACGTACAAGTACACGCGGAACTCCGATTCGTACGTATGGGAGACCGCAAAATCGAAGAAGAAACGGCGAACGCCGGCATGGTACAGAACAAGTACAGCATTGACCTGAAGATTTAGCCATGCTAAAGTTCAAACGCTTTCTGAGATCACGGAGCTGAAATTTCTGTGCGTTCCATTCCGATGCAGGTGCGACCGAATCTTGTGGCACGGCCAGGGGATGGAGCAGCTGCAGTACATCAGAGGCGAGTTCAAGCTCTCCGATCACAGGCCTGTCTGCAGCGTGTTCGTGGTCGAAGCCAATGTGGATTGCGGGAGCAAGATCAGAAAGGGTTACTCCACTCTGGACGCCAGGATCCATTGCGACTCCCCTGGCATACCAAAGAGACACAGCTTCTACGATGACTTGTGATTTTTTTGACTTGTGACTGTAGTTGTTTATACTAGTATATACTAGCTTACAAAGAGCAGGAATGTTTGTAGCGAAAAGGCTGGGTTTTTTCAAGCCTAGCACTTGTCTTGTTACTCTTGTACCAAGTGGTATGCTAACAGAAAGGAAACTGTGGCTGCTGGCAGAATACAATCGGACAATGTTTATTCGGCGTTAACAATTGCGACCTTGGTTAAATTACCCTTTTATGATTGATGAAACAAGTCACAACGAATTCTTGGGAAATGTTAAAGGGGCCCAGCAGGCCTTTCTGTTTGGGCCCGTCCCAACTCTAAGCCATGAAGCTCATCTCGAACTCGTCCTCGCCGACCATCATGAAGTGCGAGCCCTGGTCGATCACCTTCTTGCCCTCCGCGTCGGCCCGGCTGAAATGCTCGCACGGGCTGACCTCGAACTCCACGTGGGCCGTCTGCATCGCCCTGAGGTGCACGGTCCGGAACGCGATCAGCTGGCTGGCGGGCCTGCCGCTGCCGTCCTCCGTCGCGTTGGGCCAGCGCAGGAACACCAGCACCGCGTGCTTCCCGTCCATGGGCCCGTGGTTCTTCACCCGCACCACCGCCGGGAACTGGAGCCGGTCGCACGTCTCCGCACCCATCTCCTCCACGTCGTAGCTCACCGTGCCGCCGGATCCCGACGTCGTGGCCATCGCCTTCAGGCCATCGATGTTGGTCATGGAAGGCGGCCTCGTGGCCTTGGTGACGAAGCGGTGGGAGTACTTGGAGTAGCTGAGGCCGTAGCCGAAGTTGAACACGGTCGGGCCGCGGTAGAACCGGTATGTCCGGCCAGGGTAGCCGGTGGATGGGTCAGCGCGCATCCGCATGTCCGTCATGGGAATTTTCGTGTAGTCTTGTGGGTACCACGTCACCGGCAGCCTTCCACCTAGTGTTCAAGACAACCGTTGATGTTAGCTAGTACGGAGTACTGGATTAATAACTTGCACGAATTATTCAGATTTCAGAGGCAGTTGAAGAAGAAACTCTCACCAGGGTTGTGTTCTCCAAACAGGACTTGGGCGATGGCAGTGCCGCCAGCCTCGCCGGGGTAGCCAGCCCAAACCATGGCACCAATCTTGGGGTTAGTCTTCGCGAAGCTCACGTCCACGGGGCCACCGCACAGCAGCACCAAGATCACCGGTTTCTTGGCCGCCTTCGCGACGCTTTCGATGAGGCTCTGCTGCATCCCGGGGAGCGTCAGGTCCAGCCGATCAACCTCCTCCCGCTCCTGAGTCTGGTCCAGCCCCAAGAACAGCACGACGTAGTCCGCCGAACTTGCCGCGGCCACCGCTTCGGGTATCGAGGCTGCGGCGCAGGCGGCCGTGTCGCACCCAGCGACGAACCTCGCGTCCTTTACGTAGCCTTGCAGCACCTGAAGCGGGGTCACCGAGACGCAGGGCGGGCCGAAGTAGTTGCCGAGCAGCGTCGTGGCGTTGTTCGCGTTGAACCCGATGACGGCGAGGGACGTGACTTTGGATTTGGACAGGGGAAGAGCGTTGCCGTCGTTCTTCAGCAGGACGATGCCGTCCTGCGCCGCTTTCAGAGCCAAGTCCTGGTGCTCCTGGGTGCAGACCTGGTCTGCGCCGATGTTGCCGTACCGGTTGCTTTTCGGGTTGCCGTTGAAGAGCCCCAGCCTCATTCTGATGGTGAAGAGGTTGTGGAGGGCGCGGTCGATGTCCTGCTCTGTGATCTTCCCCTGCTGGAGAGCGGCAGCAGCGTGCTGCTGCACGTAGCTGCCGCAGTTCACGTCCATTCCTGAAAAATTTTAGGTTACGATCTCCGTGGATTTCTGTTGGAATCAGATCGTACTCTAATGCTGCTGCATTACTGGTTTTTGTTGGTTTGGACTCAGCTCACTGACAGTTTTTATTTGATCAGTTTTTTTTTTCAAAAAAAAAATGTTTTTTTTTTATTTGAGACCTTTGGTGGTCAATGACTAGCAGAAGGACTAATACGTTGATGTGGTCTTTCAGTGACAGTTCGATTCTTATGATATCACAATATTCGTCGTGCTATCAATTGTTTTCTAGCAAATTCAGTTGGTCAGGTAAGCATAATAGAACAGCAGCATGAGTGCACGCTAAATACACTTTTAGGTCAGTGACCCAACCTAACTTATGATCTCTCTTGCTACAATGTCTGGATATTTGTTTTCCTGCTGCTGCGTGTCCAGATCCAAATCGCCCAAGTTTTATGTGATTGTTGCTTAAACTTAAAAAATTCCGATTTGATAAATTGTGGACCAGTAAGGTTGTGAAATACTCGAGTAGTGGTGAGCCCACAAGTCATACATACCAGCCTTGAGGACGTCTGCGACTGCATCTTCCGCTGTCTTGGCGTATCCTTGCACGTCATGGATGATTTGCACGGCGTCGCAGTCCGAAGTGATGTATCTGGTCCACAGGGGAAACTTGGAAGCATTAGTCTGTCGGTCTTTTTTCTAGGTACAGTTAATTTCAGCACAAAAGCTTCCCACCCCATCCAACAATCCCGGCCACGGAAACAAAGTAAAATTCAGAAAGTTTCAGGATCAGGTCCATGATATGCTCTGAAAATTCCCTGTGGTGGATAGCCATCACTCTCATGGCGCATTTTCAGAGAGAGAAAACTTCCATAGTCAGTTACTCACCCGTAAAATCCCCAGTCTTTTCTTGCGGTTTTGGAGAGGAGGTTGTAGTCAGCGCACGTCGGCACGCCATTGACGCGGTTGTAGGAGCACATGATCCCGCTGGAGTGGCCGTCCTCGACGCAGCTCTTGAACGGAGGGTTGTACGTGTCCTCCAAGTCCTGCGCCGACACCTGTAATGAAGGAAGGTTTGCAGTTCGCACAGTATTCGTGGCCAACAGCCAATTCGAAGAAGCTCCTGCTCTTCAAACAGGGCATCGGATCAAGTTAATCACAGGCAGTTCCAGGCGGCACCTTGGCATCGAAGGCGAACCGAGTGACGCCCTTCCAGTTCTCGAGGTCGTAAGCGGTGAAGTGCTTGCAGCAGGCGGAGGCCTCCAGGTCCGTGGAGTTAACGGGGCCGGCCATGCCGTAGCCCTGCACGCCGCGGACGAAGACGGCCGCGTACTTGCCGGTCATCGTCGGGTCCTCGCCGGGGGTCTCCTGGCCCCTGCCCCATCGCGGGTCCCTGAACACGTTGATGTTTGGCGCCCAGAAGGTGAGCCCCTCGGCCTGGCCGTTGTTGTACACCGCCCGCGCCTCCACGCCGATCACCTGCTCCGTTGCGGCACCATCAGTCACTGTAACCCTGTTCAAAAATCTTGCAGAGGCTAATTCTACATTTGGGGAATTTAGAAGATGACCCCTCTAGCTGCGTGCAAATTACTACTACCGGTCATTTATTATTCGTCGACAAAGAGCTACGTTGAATTTTGTGCATTTCACATAATAAGGCAACACAAGGACGAAGTGGAAAACAGGGGTAGGTCGTGCATGACAAGAGCGCATACTAGTACGTACCTGGCCGATGCGGTACCAGATGTCCGGGTTGAAGGACGCGGCGGTGAGGATGACCTGCGGGAAGCTGGTGGTGGCGCGGAGCGGGCCGTCGAGGTGGATGCCGCGGCCGGCGTTGGCCACGCCGTGCAGCGCCTCGGACCACCACTTGTACGCCGGCAAGCCGAGCCGCGGGATGGCCGGGGACTGGTCCCCGAGCTGCGAGATCTTCTCCTCCACCGTCAGCCGCGACACGAGGTCTTCCGCGCGCCGGTCCAAGGGTAGCCGCTGGTCGCAGAACGGTATGTTTGGCAGCGCGCCGGCGCCGCAGGTGAAAGGCGGGTCGGCCGCCACGGCGACGTGGGACGAGCACGCCAGCTGCTGCAGGAGCACCGCCGCCGCCGCGTAGAAACAGAGGGAGAAGCGCGGGCGGCCTCCCATGGCTCTGGCTCTGCTCGCTGTGTGCTTGTGTCACTGGCTTACTGCGCTGCGCCAAGCAAGATCAGCTGTGGTATTTATCAGGCAAAGGGCGCGACGCGGTGCGCGGAACTGGGCGCTACTGTCGACAGTGAGTGATGGTCGTTGTTCTCATGCGTTTATCAATAATTTTTTTTTTAAACAAAGTAACCTTACATTGAAACTCCACACACAAAGTCAAATTGGTACGACTCCAAATGACCACACGAGACACAACTACGATCAGAACACAAGAGTCTTAACATAAGCCATGACAGATCAAACGACACGACTTACGACTCAAAGAACACAACCGACCACATAAAACTGACTAAATACGGCACTGGAACAGACACGATCAAAGACCCGAGACTCAAGCGGACAAACCTAGCACCTAACACAGGGACACCAGACGGGCTTGCACACCGAGGAGCGGAGGAAGGCAGGGCAACACAAACGACCAAGATACCGCATCAAGTTTGCCAGCAGCAATGGAGGACCTCAACAGCGCCTTCACGAAGGTTGACGCCCACAAACACGCCGCCACTGTTGGCTCGGCACATCACCGGAGAAGGTCTTTGTAACCCTCTGCCGCTACCAATAATTCTGTTTCTGCTCTGTTACGATATTTTCCATGAATGAAAATGTGTGACTCCCAACTGTTTGTACTACGGAGTACTCCCTCCGTTTTTATTTTATTGATGTTTTGGACAGCTTTGTAGAAATTAAGGAAACCTTGAATTGACTAATTTGCCCTCGATTAATCGGTGAACTTTGGCAGTCCCGTGGTCTGTCGGTGAGCCACTCTGTCCATGGTGCCTTTGGGTTCGTAATTGCAGAGACAGCTAGCGGTGATAAGGGTAGACATGACAGATGCATTTCTAAAACACCGGCGACGACAAGAATTAAAACACATACCTGTTTGAACTAAGACGTCAATAAATAAAAAATGGAGAGAGTATGTCATAGCAGTAAATATGAAGGTAGGTTGCCACTAGAAAATCTTGTGATGCTAATTACCTTTTCATATGACCATACTTTTGCTACCCTTTCATATGAAGCAAGCACTGCAGGCTCCTTTCCAAAAAAAAAAATGAAGAAGCACAAACAGAATGTTTGAATGTCTTTTAACAAATTGTATACTCCCTCCGTTTTTTAATTGATGTCGCCGTTGACTTTTAAATTCAACTTTGACCATTTGAATTTAAGAAGTTTCAAATAAAGTTAATTGTTTTCCCCGAATTTTTTTTATAAAATATATTTCGAATTTGGGTTGTTCCAAAAATAAAAATTGTTTCTTATAAATGTTTTATGAAAACTTGAAATATAAAAAGGCCCAAATGATCTTTTCCTCTTTAATTAGTTCCCTGTTTTGTAAAATTTTTATATTAAGATTTATTTCGAATTTGAACTTGGGCCCAAAATAAAAGTTGTTCCTCTTCAAATGTTTTACCACTCTGCAAAATTTCAAGTTTAATTGAGCTCGGGAATTATGGATTTCGGATTTAAAACAGAAAGCTGCAAAGAAAATTTCAGAAAAATCAGGAAAAAAAAGAAAAAGGCAGCGGGGCCCGCATGTCAGTGCCGCTGGTCATCCTCCTCCAACCTTCAGCAGCCAGCGCAGAACGCCAGCAACCGCGCGCGCGCCGCATCACCCCTGCATGCCGGCCAGGCACCCGGCGACGTGCCCCTACGAGTGATTGCGCGCATTCAATGCCTCTTCCCGGCCGCAGCTCGTTCACTCTCTCTCTTTCTCGCTCAATCCACTCACCCGGCCGCCTCTTCCCCTGACGCCACTGTCGAGCGCCATTTCAGGCCGTGCCCAACCCCCTGGCTCGGCGAGCAGCTACGCTAGCTCTCCCTCCAGCTCCCCACCAGTGCAGTTCGCCTCCTCCCCGGCCAAGCACGGCGGATTTCCAACTTTTCCCCATCCTTTCCGAACTCGGCGCCGCCGCGATTTCCGGCCAAATTCGGCTGCCCTCGGTGCAAAATTCTTCGACTTCTTTCCGATTCTTGTAGTGCACCCCGGGGGCCACCTTTTGAGCAAGCTAATGGACGGATTCTGTGGACCTGTGCGCAGGCTTTTCAAGTCTAAACCCGACCGGCCGCGGAACCCGTCAACCTCACCGGTGAACTCCCTGCTGCGGCCTTCCTCGACATCCGCAATACCCTCGCCGCCCGTCTACGTGCACTGGTGAAGCTTCAGGACCAATTTTCGTGTCGTCCCTTCATTCTGTTGGAGCACCCGTCCTCGCCGAAATTAGTTTCCGGCCGCCCCTCGTCGCCGGCGTCACACGATGAGAACCCCACCCCGACAATCCCTCCACGGCACTCCCCACGTCGCAGTGATCATTTTAGTGTGGGATGTCCATCTGTTTGCCCGCCGGCGAGCAAGTCCAGTGAGCTCGCCACCACTGGCCGGCAAGCCTCACCATGGGTGGGCCGAGCTTGCCTGGAGGCTGGGGCGTCCGGATCTTCTGTGCACGTTGGATCCTGTGCAACCGAACCCTGCAGCCCACCATGTGGCCTCGCCCCCTGGGCCGGGATCCTGTGTGGATGCCCTTGGGCCGAATTTGTAGCCGCGGCCTAGAAGGCTGGGATTTTCTTTAAATTGCGAAATCCTTTGTTTTAGTAGCAGAAAAATGGTTTTAAATCGTAAAATTCGTAGAAACTTCATCCTAAGTGATAAAATTGTGAAACAAATTTTTTTAGATCCTCTCAACTAGAACTATTTTCTGAAGCTAACAATTTTTCAGTTTGTGCATAAATATAATTTAAATAATTCAGATCACTAAATATTTCTTTAATGCATTATCATTATTCCTTGACATGATAAAATCTGAAAAATTTTACTTTTCTATTTATTTTGTCAAACTTTCTGTTTTAGAAAATTTTATATTTATTTTCATCAAAAACAATTTTATAAGTATTTTACTGTATTTAAACAGTTTTTAATTCATTATAAATCCTTTTGATTCCAATAAATCATGAAAATTTCTCAAAATTTTGTTTATAACCTTTCTGATTTTATACATAACTTAAATTATATTTTATGTTTTTAAAAACCATTTTAAAGAAGTTTTGTAACTAAATTTGTATCTTTTAAAAATAAAAAGCTATCATCGCATGTGAATTCATTAAAATTTAAAACTATTATAATTCATTTCCTTGCATATAATATCATGTTTAGGACCCAACCCATCCGAAGAGGAGCGTGGAGGTGTTACTTTGGCAAAGGAAGCTAACTGTGAGCAAGCCCAGGCATGCTTTGATGCATTAACCCTATTTTATTACTATGTATTGTATAATTAATGTACTGTGTATTAAGTTGTAAGAGTTGTTTGGAACTCTAGAATGCATGATAGTGGTACTTACCCTATTAAGTATATATTGGTACAGGTAACTCGATGTAGAGCTAGGCTAAGTTTTAGTTCACGATAGAAGTCGGGTGAATAAAAAGTCACTCGCGAGCTATAAAAGTCGAGGGAAGGGATAGTCACTCGCGAGCTATACAAGTCGAGTGAGTGAATAGTCACTCGCGAGGTATAGAAGTCGAGTGAATAGAAAGTCACTCACGAGCTATAGGTTTGCCACACATTAATTAACCTGAAACCGGGCGAGGACAGTGTATAGGAGGGTTTGAGAAGACTGGGCCTTCACGGTGGTAGCCCCGTCTGTGTTGTTAAGGATCGATTCGAGTGTGACCATGTTGAACAAATTTGAACGTACCGAATATATACTGAAATTATGAGCCCAGAAAACCGATGTAGCTCAATATCCGTAGTGGTTAGACGTAACCCTACTTCTCTTTAGACGATAGGTGGAGGAGAGACTTGAATCTAACCATGGACACGTCCTGCGTGGTGGTCGCATGGAGGACCATGTTCTCAAGAGAAGTAGGCATCGAACCGGTCCTACGGTATTGTTGTGAAAGGTAGCCACGTACGACTTCCGAAAAGCGCGTACATGTCGTGTATTTCGGATTTTCTCAGCTGGTGTAAATCGATTATAATCGCTGCTCCTCACAGCAACGAGTACCGCTTGTTCGCTGTGTCATGTCGTAGTAAAAACACAAATAACAATAATAATAATAACAACAACAACAAGAACAATAACAATAACAATAATATGAACTGTTTGCTTAGTTTATAGCAATTACTTAGCAACCATGTTTAATATAGTTTTATAGCGCAAATTAAATTTTCGTTTCGTAAACTTAATTTACTGCTAAAACTTGAATATAAGCACTCACTATATTAGCGCTGGTTTTGTAAATGGACATCCCATATGAGTCAGCCTCATCGTATCTTTGAAGTCGGCTGTAGTTGGTCACGTTGACGGGTAAGACTTGCTGAGCATTTGAATGCTTAGGGCTTGGCTCTCTGTGATTTTGTGCAAGTGGTTTCTCTCTCCCTCCTTTGGACCAACTGGTAGAAGCAACCTCGAGGGTAGCTATGTCCGTTGGAAGCCTTGCTCGCCACGCTGATGTTTGTGTGCTGCTAGAAGATGCATCGTATGGGCTCGATAGCATCTTATGCATAGTCTCTAAGAGACCCTAATTAAGTTATTGCTTCCGCGCATTCAAAAATCTTTGTTTTATGAACTTAAGTAACAGTTTGTAGTATATTTTATCGTGTTTAAGTTGTACTGTTAATTCTCGCTTCGCCGAGTGACACCCAATAAAATTATGTGGTCGATAGATCGTCACTTCTGTGGGGGTGATGTCACAAACAATACCTATTTTGCAATTGTCCTTAACTAAAAGCTTCCATGTAAGACAACAAATAAAAAGACATGTGCCAGTAGTGTCTTAAAGCAAGTAACACAATACAAGATAATAAATTGGCATAAAAATACCAGAGAAAAAATTGTAGGCCTCACGGTAGATCTGGAGTTAGGATCCACTTCTAAGATTTACTTCAAAACGTCAGACATTGTATAGTTTCATAGAATCGTACGACACTCAATGTTTTATCTTGAAGGATTAAGCCTCTTTTGAAATGCAAGAATTTCATAAAAATCATTTCAATTTTAAAGGAAAAATGTAAGAACAGTGTTCCGAAGGAGGCGCATAGGAAATAAATCCTATGAATTCACAAAGTAATGTTACATGTTACTGATGAGCGGTAGTACAATTTTAGCGTGACTAGTAGATCTGACATATGCAGTTGTGACCTGTTGCTAAGTAGCTTAGTTTAGCTCATTTGCATTAAAAAGAAATATATGACAGTTTTTTTTAACCAGACAAGTTATGAGAGCTAGCCATCTTAACTTCCCAGGACCGTGAGTTCATCACTAAAGCGGATTTTCTCCGCTGCCCCGGAGCTCCGGGGGATCGTCCGCTGCCCCGGAGTTCATCACCACACACATAAACAGAATCACCCTTTTCTTCGACGACAAGCTAAAAATCCAACCATTTCCTGAAAAGCGAAGCAAGTTGGGGAAGTGGAACAAACGAGCCATACAAACAACGCAACGAGCACGCGCGATCCCCCACTCTACGAACAGAGCACGCGATTCAGATCTACGAAGGGAAAAGGCTGCTCGTGGTCGCCAACGCTGGCATAGTGGCATCCGTGCCCTGAGGTGGAACGGAAGCTTGCAAGATATGATAAGCTGCGAATCGATGACTGGGCAATTTCGAAATTGCACTGGAGGGTACAGTGTTCTGTATGCATGCCTGGCCGTCTTTCCGGTTTGGCCGGTCTAGGCGGACACGCTACTAGCCCACCGGTCGACGACGTTGTTCCCTCCGACGAAGAGGAAATGTGTCTGGTCTAGGCAAAGCCAAGCTAAGTCCTGGCGTGGCTCGCGCGGTGCCTGTGGTAGCAGCCGTGTGGATCCCGCCATGATTGATGGACGATTCCAAGCGTTTGGATCTCATGGAGGAATTCAGAGTCTAAGTTGAAAAGAGGGATGAGGATTGGGTCACTTAACGTCTGGTATGTGCACTTCAACCTCACACGGTCTACATGCCAGCTACAAAGCCACGACTGATTTAAGTCAGCTCATCTGCTCCTTGAAAAGAGGCTGATATGGAGCATACTGATTTACCTCGCGATAATTTCGCATACGACGACGTTGCCGTCACGAGGGATTGACAAAAACTATAGTCAGGCCACAGGCCAGGCTGCAGCACATGGCGATCCGGTACAGTCCCATCCTTGAGGTTCATCCAACGCCTCGTGAACGTCTCCGTACATAATGCCCAAATTTAGCAGCAGAAAAGAAGTAACTGATGTGTGTACTATACAGCATTTTCATTCGCCACCCATGTTCTGGTGTCCGGCGAGCCTCCGTGGCCGATCGCATGGGCATGCATGGCGACATGAGTCACAGAGTGACCAGTCCATGGCAACAAATGCGAGATAGCGACACTGCGTGATGCGGCGCGTTCGGCGATTTCCTTGTGCATGCACTCATGGAGTCATGGATCCCGTCTTCCAGCGCCAGTACTGTGTGGATCAAGACGGCACCGGCAAACAGGAACCTGCTGCGATATCACATATCAGGCTGTGGCATATGTTTGTGGAAACTGACGGAAAGGAGGACAATGACGGCATGTAAGTAGCACGAGGTGTCACTGTTGGAACCTGGAAAAAGATGGCAGTGTTCGACCAGTGGATCGGCGAAATGGCATTATGTTCAAAGTTTCAACGTTCAAAGCAGACTGATTTCAGAAATCGGTCGAGAACAAGCACAGACGATCTTTGGCAGCGATCTGTCGTCCAGAAATCGATGGTGATTGGAGGCAATCAACCTGGAAAAATGCGTAGCAACTGGACTTGAAAATTGAGGTCCAGGGGAAACAGGTGACGCAGGTAAAGCGTCTCAGGAACATAACACAATATATACTGCTGGTTTCGCTGCAGATGTTCCGGTGTCCTCACCTATCCTGAAAATTTTCTTTTTAGAAAGATATGATAGCTTATGGTATAGTACTTATGATCCCATGTCGCAGTACAGCACTGAGGATAATCCGTGGCCAAGCGATGGAGTGGATAGAACAGCAGGCCATGTCTCCGTGTCGGCGAGGAGACGAAGGCCACAACACCAATGCGGAGCTTTCCTGCCATTATTGATCTGTTCGCTGCTGAACAGAATAATCGACAAAGGCAAAGTGCGATCAAGTTAGGTGGGACGACTGTTTTGGGGGCAAACCACAAAGACTTTCGACAGTCTATCCAAAGTTGAGCAAATTTGACGGAAAAGGGCTTACTGTTTGGATCTGAATTCACCGTTACATATGCACTTGCAAGCGAACATTTTGGCTGGCTGAATAAGTCAGTAAGAAAACTCTGAATTTGTCCGGTGCAGTGTCTATAACGTGCACTTTCCAGATCGGTTAATCGTGCGTTTGTTCTCTTGTATGTGTTCGCATCACGCCTGGATCTAGAACCTGTGCACCCAGCTCTAAAAATGAGGACAGTGTACAACCAGTGCTGCACATGCGCTGCTGTTACTGCTAACCGCATAGGACGCCGGGAAAGCACCGGTCCTCCAGCTAGGTCGCCGCCGAGCATGCGCGCTCGACGGCGTCGATCCATGATTGCTCGTGAGCCGCTGTTGGATGCGCCTCTCTTGTGTATCAAACTGGGGTCTGTGGTCTTTCCCTTTCTTTATCGCACGAAGAGGCATTGATTTTCTGCGGCGTTTCTGGAGGAGCATTGAGCACGATATATTTGAAGCTGTCTCCGTCTAGTTCACAATACTAGCTTGAATTCTGGTGTGAGTTGGCCATAGATTATGTGGTTTTCTGATCCGGGGTCAAAAAGGTGGTGAGGATGTTGGGGTCAGTGTCTCCAGCCAAACACCACAGAAGCACATATGCAGGGCGTGGTCGCTTAAACTAGTTTTGTGTTGTGACATTAGCTGATGCTCTGAACATAAGGCTCGCGGGGAGAAGGTCAAGTGGCAGGCAGATCTCGCCTCTGACGCGGATTTTTTGCTGGCGTCCACAGCTGCGGACGCCAGCCTGCGCCGTCCGCTGGCGCCATCCGACGGCCCCCCGGCGCCCGACGTGCAACAGCAGGGGGGCCCATTTGCCAGTCAAACGCCGGGAGGCGTCCGTCGAACGGACGTGGTCATTCTTTTCTTTTTTTTACCATCTCGCCTTTTGCTACTACCCATTATCCCCCAAAGACAATTGCTGTCGGGAACTTTGGATTTCAAAATTACACCACTTGCATATGGACGTGAATAGTGCTGGATCATGATCGAGCCTTAGTGACATACAGTGAAATCATGGACACAGTGGCACCTTGAAGCCTTCAGGCCCAGGCTTCCACTCTGATGTGCTCTGGAAGTCTGAAGTAGTGGCCACTCGGCATGGTGGAAGGGCAAGAGGATTTGCCAATTCTGTTGGGCCGCCCTTTCACTGAATGACATAGATAGCTTGGCATGAAGGCCACGGAGCACTAGCTAACAACATGGTGTAGGCATGGAATGACCTATAGTTCATTGCAAGGCTTCAATGCTCCAGATCACAAACAGGAATAGATGTGCTTCATGCATCAGCATCTGTGAAACTTTATGGAGTGATATGAGCAAGTTGCTTAGACTTGGCGTGAAAGGTACTCTGATTACACCTTTTTTAACATTTTATTGATGTAATTTTAGTTTCACATATGGAATATGTGAAATTTACTTAAACTTGGATGATCCTGGCATTGACATCCTTTGGAGAAAATCTGATGACCTGCCTCCCGTTCCGGAAAGGGAAATTCGTTAGTGCCCAGGTTTATCCACTTTCCCTATTGAAAATGCGGTAATTTTACATGCTGTAGCTTTCAAAAAAAATTATGTATCAAACATAGAATTATGAAAACCTGCAAAGGGTCATTGTCAAAATCATCTTTCATATCAAGATTCAACAATCAGAAGAGGCACTGTTTGCAGATGATGTGCTGTGACAGATTGTTTCTTTTCCAGTTTGTTTCTTGATATCTAGGATGAATTCGCTGTTGAAATTGAATGAATCTACTTCAGTTAATGTGCACTACATATCTAGCTTTTTGACAAATTTTTGAAATATTATATCATGTGGAATTGGTACTGGGATGCAGGAACCCTGGACGTAAAATCTACACTCGGAAAGGAAAATGGTTCCTGACGGTGGCATTTCCTACTCCTACCAGTGTCGATCTAAAATGTCGCATTTCAAATGATCGGTACCATTCCATGATTTTGGAAGCACTCATCAGGCACCGACGGAGTTGTCTGCCAATCCAAAAGGTCTTATCAAGATAGGGATAATCTTCACAACTTCCTGCAATAACTCATACAAACTTCTAGTACAGGGATATAAACATGTGCAATCAGTACCTACAGACAAATAATCGACATACTATATGTACTACGGATCAACAGTTATTTAGTATTGTCTCATATTTTAAATTAGTAATACTGTTGACCGTTCGTTTTATTTAAAAAAAATTGTTTCAATATGTAAAATTATTAGTCGTGATTTAAATTTCACTAATGATAAATCAAATAATCATAAAATTTTACACATTCAAATAATTTTTTTGAGTAAAACGAATAAATCAAACTTAATGTTAAAAATCAACGATGTCAATATTTTAAAACCAAATGAAGCACAATACTCCAACTAGCTAGCACTAGCAGTATCTTCGCTGAACGTGCGTGGAGACGCAAAAGAGAAATAGTTCTCAAATCACGCACTACGAAACTCATCAACCACGCGCACGAACAGTTATAATTCACGTAAAGCAAGCTAGGAGCCAGGCAAAGTGAAGAGGCTCATGTCTCAATGAGACGGAAAAGAAATACAGCTCCTAACATCCCATAGGGTTTTTTTTACATCAGCATGTACTTGCCTATGTAGACCTAGAGACAATCTAAACACACTGAACACTACGTTTCAATAGAAGTAATCACTACAGCGAAGCACCTGATTTGACACTAAAATCATTATTCCTAAACTGACAGCTCTCAATAGACATCTTAGTTCAAACCGATCCGGCTGCCCTACCAAATCTCAGGGAAACAGTTCAGCAGAGGAACCATGCAGCACTCATTTTACCAATGATTGGTTGCTAATCTCTCAAGATCTGTCTTGCAGTTCTCTCTCAATTCCTTTAGCTTCACAAAAGCAGAATGCTGAATAAAGGTAGAATTAAATGTTAGTGCCCAATCATAAACCAACGAAATAAGAAACACCCGTAGAAAGTAGTAAACATAACACATTAGGTGATCTACCAAACAAAAACATGGAACACAATCTAGCAAATATGCCACATGCAAGGTATTGAATGCAATAATGATATTTACACATTTTCAAATGCTCATATTACTCTTAAAAATATTCAAAGTGCATTTTTGAAACAGAGTGACAGGGATATAAGCCAAGTTGCAAGCATGTATAACAAACATTAAAGAGTCAAGGCACAAAGATGCAAACAGATGTCTCCCTTTTTCACATATGAAATGCATGAGCTAAGTCACAGAACAGTGATCACATTAATTTAAATCATAATGCAAATATCCCTGCAAAGTAATGACCAGCTCAATTAACATAGGCAAAACAGATGTATCTATTTTGACCAACCTGCAACAGAGAACTTTCTGCATAGAACCACAGATGCAGCACATTACACAGATTTTAAATGAGAAAGAAGCAAAGGAGGAGGATGAAAGCTGGACGAAGCAACTCACAAGCTGTCTAGACTCGCGAACAAGGGCATTCTCTGTGTAAAGAAAGAGTGACCTCTTTTGTTGAGAGAGTTCAAACTCGATCTCTGCAGCTCGTCCTGAGTCATTTCTGGCTACATTGGCAGCATATTCATTGCCACGGGTTTTTGCCTCCAACAACCTAGCACGCTTTATGCTCTTCTTCAATACTAAGCAATTGCAATAGATGAATTAATGTCAATAACTTCCGGTGATCCCGGAAATAAAATCAGCAATGAAGAAGTTCTCTCTTATGCAGAATAGAAAAAAGGAGTTGAACTTGCAGTCATACCAGAAAGCCGGCTTCTTGCATCCTGATAATGGAGATCAGTCCACATGAAAGCAGCTGTTAGGACAAGGAAATAAATGTAAGGTGCACATTCACATGGCATAATAGTGACATAAACAAATACATCTGAAACCAGAAAAGGCATCACATCTGAAACGAAATTTGAACTAACCGGCAACAGCAACAACATAAAAATGGAGTACATCGAGGCATACCCTTGGTACAAAAAGTGCAAGCACAAGACTTTGGGGGAACAAGTTCTTCAAGGCCACTAATCCTCGTTGAAGCAGGCTGCTGAACGTTGGAACCTGGCATATTTCCACATTTTGTGAAGTCTGATGAAGAAAAGGGCTTCTGCGTCCTAGATGATCCTGCTATCTCTTCCTGAGTCAGACATTCACCGTCATTGGTGGTGGTTTTACTAACCAACTCCGAGCTGCCAAAATGATCGCGGAAACTAGCATATATTTCGTAATCATCATCCTCTTTACAGCCAATTTCTGATGCCAGTGAAGAATCCAGCTCCTTATCGCTGAGAGCAGATGAGTTCGTCAATGCACAATGGTTCTGCAACTCACCAACTTCCTTGGATCGCAGCCCAGCTGCCTCGGCAGCCATGTGCTGAACCTTTGTGCCACGATATATAGAGGGTCTCTCGAAATTCCCTTTGGCATCCCCATCAAACAGATGTCCAAATATGATTCCCTTAACCCTGGCACTGGTTTTTGCATTTTCATTGGACTCTTTCCTAGGCCCGCTGACTGTTTCAACCATTCTCAAGTCCCCAATTGCAGTGCCGTGAGTGTTTTCTGTCATTGCACCTTTCAGATCCTCACCCGTTAGCTATAGCATCCACCAAACTGCCACCCCAAACCCTGGTCCCAAAAGTGCCGATCAGTCCACAAACAAAGACGAAGCAACGTTTTCATATTGTGTTAAGGTAACTGTGCAGTTATTACCCACGGCATGATAAGGACTCAATCTCAAACAGCAAGCTAGGTTTTGCGAATTGTGTGAAAACATCTAGATCTAGCCAATGCAGGAGCAAATCCAAGCGCGCGTGCAGCAGCAGTACATTAATCAAACGAGAAATCCGGGAGTCCATCGAAGGACATCCAAAAGGAACACTGCCCAAGGTTGTCGCGTACAATGCCATATCATCCAATACCAAACGGAGCGACATAGTACAGAAGCAAAATTAGAACTAACATATAACTGGATTCCTCAACCTCGGAGTCAAAAGTTTTGACGAAAAAAGGCCGCATGGAGAGGGTGGATCAAGAAGAACATGGGACGCAACGGCCACCGGGGACGGATCGAGCGTTCCAGGCGCAATATTAAGAAAATCATGAGAAAACTAGAGGGATCCTTCCTCCGCGCAAGGGGAGGGGTCGACAACCTAAGGGAATGCGTATGCGGGTGAGGCGGGTGGGGGAGTAGGGTTTGGGACGCGAACCTCGCCGCGAGACGGCCGCCGCTCCCAGCCCGCTCCCCGCCGGCGCGGTGGTGGGGGGGGGTTCGATGGAGGAGCCTAAAAAATGTAGGCGGAACGGAAATTAGAGCGGGCGTGGCGGCGTGAGCCAACCGCGCGAGCCAGCGCGCTCTGTCGCTCGGAATTTGAGGCGCGGTCGCGGTTGCGTGTGGGCAAGCGAGCGGGGCGGGAGATGCAAGGCGCGCCGCGCGCGTCGGATTTGCTGTGGGGCCCGGCTCGCGGGACCCGTGGCGCGGGCCGCGGGGGCCTGATAATATAGGCCCCGACCACCTTCCTATTCGGCCCATTACACTATTACGGCCGCGCGTGCAGAGGGCTGTTGTATAACGGCCGGAGCGAATCGAAGTTGGGCCTCGCCGCCCTGTTCCTTGCTTTCCTTGCCCCACGAAATATTGGATGGATGGCCAATTGAGACAGATGGTCATCGTCGTCTTCGTCTTAACAAATTACTCCAACGTGCTTGCGCCGCCTCCGAATCTACTCGCTGTCGTCTCCAATCAGCTAGCCGACGTGATTCAGAATAATTGAAATAATTGTTCCATACGTCAAAATCGAATGTTACATAGCAAATGTTCTATTGTTCCCTTTGATTTCCACGTTTAAATATCATTCTTTTGACGAAGCAATCTGTGATTTTACCCATAACTAGCTCATCCTAATTCTTGGAGAGAGAAAAGAAATCTCGCAGATATCCTCAATCGATAGATCATAATCAGCATGTGATTCAACTATCATGATTCCTAAATCAACAGAAATCACGTGCGCCATAGGTGTTTTCCAGCTGCAGCAAAGAATAAAGAGAGCAAGCTATGCAGACGTTTTTAGTTTGCAGTACAGATAATCCAATAAACTGTTCTAATCTGAGCTATCTAGTAGTACATGACAACCTTGATGCAAGCAGCAGGCTCGCGCCAGAATTAGAGGGATCCTATGAATGAGATTGGTCTAAGATCCTCATCATCATGAGGCTGCATTGCAAACCTCTATAATAAACTGCAATGTCAAGAGGCGCATCAAACGTTGCAGTCTTCGGAGTAAACAATCTTCAGAATTTGCATTGTCAAGTACTGGGCCTTTTTTTTTCAAATCTCCTCAGAAACCCCAGCAAGAGGCACGAGCTCACACAGTGCACGAGAGATCGATCGCAGGCTCTGGCGAGAGCAAGCAGAAGCAGGTGCACATGCGCGCACGCTGCGCAATACGGAGTGCTGTCTTCTAAGGATTCGGATGGTAATCGGTACCTACTGCACAGTGAGCGGCAACTCTTGGTGAAGAGCTAGGAGGAGACAGTGGTGTAACTCTTGGCGACGACCGCGCTTGAACGACGCTAGAACGACCAGAGGCAGACAGGAGTTCATGGGTGCCACCGCCACTCGGACTGTGGCACTGGCCAATTGCTTCCTCTGTTCGTTGTCACGAGGTTGGTTGGTGGCGTAGTGGCGAGGTCTTTACGCACGCACGCCATGGCATAGAAGCCGCGTTCCAAGTCTCGGGTAGTGGAGGCACCCAGTCAAAAATAGACGCGCTTGCCGGACACAGCCACGCAACCACCAGGCAGATGTGTCGGGGGCAAGATGCCAGACTGAATTTCACGGGAACGAATCGATCACCACAAAAAACCCTCTCGTTCAAAAGATGTCCTTGTAGCGACTACAGAAATGGTCGTCTGATGAAATCAGACACATGAGTTCAAGCGTTCACGAGGCAGAATTTGTGCGTGCGTAAAGCATCGTAACAAGAGGTGCGGAGGGTGGGCGCCCGTGAGGAAAAAGAGACGGGGAAAGGTGGCAAACCATCGGAAAAACGATGTGAATCCAATGATTCGGTGCGGCATGCGGAGTTGAATTGGAATCCTGCTTGTTTATCTTTCACCTCCGGCTCCACTCAAGCCCCCTACGGCTTTGTCCATCTGATCGCTGATCCGCGGCTGCACCTGTTTTTTGATACTGGAGAAGACCAACTATCTGCTAGTAGTAACAGGTTTGTGGCGCCGAGTACTTATGATTTTGGTGAGCGATCCATTGAGTGCATCAGAAGCTGTGGGAGCTCTGGCGTCCACCAGTTTCAAAATTACAGAGCAGGCCGGATTAGCTCACCGAGACTTAACAAACATATCTAATCTAACGCGATGCCTGACGGAGAGCAAGTAATCTGACGGAGAGTAAGTAATCTAACGAGACGGCGACGCAGCATCGGAAATGTTTATCATCTCCATCCTCTTGATCAGCATCCATGGCTGCTACCTCCTAGATTAACTCGAGGCCAGGGATATCTTTGATTAACGAGTTCGGTAGTCGCCAACGCAAGCCGCTGGTGTTCGTTGATGTAGATATGCTGCTACACTAGTCCTGCTCATCGCGGGTCGCGCGCATCCACACACAACACAAGGCACAAGGGCGCATGCTGCCGACACGGTGCGCGAACGGGGTGGGCGTTTGTGCCGTTCCAGACGAGGGGAATCGTGAGTTCGTGATAATCGTCGAGCTCGCCCACGCTTATCGGCCTCGGCATGCACCTCGGTGTTCTCCAGCTCCGATCCGCAGGGCTCCTCTCGCATCGCCGTGTCTCCGTCTCATGCCCCACGAGCCATGTCAGCGTCGCTCGCACGGCTCCCCGATATTTGTTGGCTTGCTTGGCCCAGACTCGCAGCGTCCATGCGCTCGCGCTCGTCTTGCCCTTTTCTCCGGGGCAAAAATTTGTGGGCGTCTTCGCTCTGCGATTTCTGGATGCGATTGCCCTGTCGAAACGTTGCCGCACGCATCGGGCAAGAGCGCACCTTCTCCACCAGGCAGTGCGGAGTCACCCGTGGAAAATTATCTCGGAACTGCCCTGCCCGGGCGAGCACAGCTTACTATAATTCGGCAGCGCGTTACAATCACCTTTTCCCCGGGCGGATTAATGCGCCTCGCACGCATTTGCGTCCTCGACGTGATGTTTCACCGGTTCAAGCAACGGGTTATCTTCGTCCGTGACGCTTGCGTAAGTCAACTTGCAGCAAATCTCGTTTCCGTAGCAAATCCTCGATGATTAATGGAACCTCAACATCACCACAATACCACTAGCGGAGCTGTACCGGGCGGACTAATGGCGGAACAAACCAGAACCTGCCAACAGCGATGACTCGGTCGTCAGCCTGCACGGGAGTTGATTGATTCAGCAAAGTTTTGAAAAAATTTCTCGGCCTCAGCATAATTTTCTGCTTTTATCGCTGTCGACGAATTGATTGAGGTTTGTTTTTTCTCAATTTGACACCGTAATTTTGAAGGATATTACGTTGTGAGAGGGACTCGTTACTATACTATCACGTGGCCGTGTAGACTTCTGGAGCATGATCAGCCAATAATAAAAACTCGTGGATCCTACGGTTGCACGTCGCTTTGACCAGCGATTGGCGACATTATCGAGGAGATACTACCATTCAAAATCGTCCTTTTTGATGTCTAAATCAATTAATGGTGCCCACAGCTCGACGTTCCAAACTCAAAATTTGCTTCTGCTATATAGCAATTCACAATTTCACACATGGCTTGTTGATTTGAAATCAACATCAGCCGTACTGCGTTGATTTCAAAGGAGAAAAACACGGAAAGTTCTACAGTCAGAGTGGGCATCAAAACACATAGTAGTACCAATCACTTAAAATATTTCGCATTTAACACAGTAAAATGGAACGGTTTTGAATCCCCTTAACACCATAAAACAGATTATCTGAAAGATATATTTCTCTTTGTAAAGGAAGTGTATTTGAAACGAGAAACTTTCATGACAGACATATACAGAATAAAATTATTTCTAGTACTAATCTTATCTCAATGAATTCTAGATATATAGTAAAATTTATGAGGATTTGCTCTTGGCGCCATCGAAAAGCCAAATTCCAGCAAACAAAGGGCGCCACCATTCCGAACTCAATCGATCCCACCAACCTCCAATCACAAGCGTCCACCAACACGGACGACAGCGCGGGCCCTGTTCCAGCACCAGGTGGCAGATCCCTACTGGCTGCAACTTGTCACTCGCGCGTGCTGCCTTGCGTGGGCATGCTGACGAGCTCGCTTCCAAATTGCATTTTAAACAGCTCGCTTCCAAATTGCATTTTAAACATTTTATTCCACGTAACATTATTTATTCAATAAACCGAATCATTTTGTACTAATCCACTGAGGCGAGGCAATCGCGATGGATGCACAGCGAGGATGCTCGCTTGGCCCTTGCCTGGCACTAGCGCTATATAAAGCCCCGGCCGTGAAGCCTCTTCTTCCTCAGAGAGACGCCTCAACCCCACCCACACCCCACCAACGAAGGAACGCCGAGCCACCAGCCACATCCCGTTCCACTCCACGGTGAGGTTGAGCGATCCGAGCGAAGCCATCGGCGACAGGTTTGTTCTCTGAACTCTGGTCTTTTTAGCAGCAGGCACGGACGAACACAAGAAAGGGTCCGTTTTAATTCAAGGAAGCTCTTCTTCTGGGTTTATTAGACCAGAAGAAGCGGTGTTCTTGGGTTAGGATTTTTTTCTCGCCTTCACCCGCTCTCCTAGGAGGAACAGAGATCCAGAGAACCTTTTTTCTCTTCTGGATTCTTGACGCTTTTCAGCCTTCCAAAGGGTTCTTTTACAATACCCTTCTGGTTCATCTTTTTCCCCCCTCTCCTTTCAAAACCTGATTTAAACCACCATGTTTCTCTACTTTTATTGAGGAACAGGGCTGATTTTCTACTTTTATTTCTTCCTGTTTTTAGTTCTTCCCTCTGCCATCTTCTTTTCTAGCTCCAAACAAGTTTCCATCTAGCTCTAATGGCCGCAGCCATAGACATGTACAACACTAGCATACACCAGATCGCCTCTGCTTCGGATCAGGAGCTCATGAAAGCGCTCGAACCTTTTATACCGAGTGCTTCTTCCTCTTCTTCTTCTTCCTCTCCGTATCACTACTACTCTTCTCCGTCGTCTTCTGTCACCCAAGATTCTTACATGCCCACGCCTTCTTCTTACACCTCCCTCTCCACGCCGCCTCTTCCCTCCGCCGCGACCACCACCTCTTCTTTCTCGCAGCTCCCGCCGCTTTATTCGTCGCCTTACGCGGCTCCGGCGGCGCCGGGCATTACTAGGCCGATGGGCCTTACCCATCTCGGCCCAGCTCAGATCCAGCAGATCCAGGCCCAGTTCATGTTACCGCAACAACAGCAGAGGGGCTTGCACGCTGCGTTCCTGGGCCCACGAGCGCAGCCGATGAAGCAGTCCGGGTCGTCGTCACTCGGGGCGGCGCAGTCGAAGCTGTACCGCGGCGTGCGGCAGCGGCACTGGGGCAAGTGGGTGGCGGAGATCCGCCTCCCCAAGAACCGGACGCGGCTGTGGCTCGGGACCTTCGACACGGCCGAGGACGCGGCGCTCGCCTACGACAAGGCGGCGTTCCGCCTCCGCGGCGACATGGCGCGCCTCAACTTCCCCTCCCTCCGCCGCGGCGGCGCGCACCTCGCTGGACCGCTCCACGCCTCTGTCGACGCCAAGCTCACAGCTATCTACCAGTCCCTCACGTCCTCGTCCAAGAACGGCTCCCCTTCTTCCGACTCTGCCGCGTCTCCGCCCGACTCACCCAAGTGCTCGGCGTCGACGGAGGAGGAGGAGGAGTCGGTCTCCGTCGGATCCCCGCCTTCTCCGACGCTGGCGCCACCCGTCCCGGAGATGGCAAAGCTGGACTTCACGGAGGCGCCGTGGGACGAGACGGAGGCGTTCCACCTGCGCAAGTACCCATCCTGGGAGATCGACTGGGACTCCATCCTCAGCTGATCTACTAGTAGCAGCAGCAAGATTTAGTCAGCATGATATAGCCATGTAATTTTCATTTGGAGTTTGCGGCTGCATGACTCGACGGCATTTTAGACGTCGGCCATGGCTGCTGCTAGTAGCAGTAACTAGAAGTCGTGTGGTGTCATGGTGTACCAGTGCGTGTTGATCTCCTGGTTGAGCTGCCTTGTTTTTGTAACGGCAGGACCAGTCGAGAAGTGTAATCTCGTGCTATTATATTTCGAACCTTAAATTTCTAGTAGCTTAAGCAAACTATGTGCTGTCTTACAATAGCTTCTCTGATCTGTGATCTGTGCCTGCGACGATGTGTGTGTATGTAGCTCATGGTCTTGTTTCTACACGGCGGTTTAAATTGTGATCTGAACTTTTTTTTCTCAATTTCTAGCTACAAAGCTGATGACAACAGTTCTTCCCTTGCGATCATGTATGTGTGTCCATGAAAAAAGATGAGATTCAGCTTGAGGACCGTGAATTATACTGTGAGAAGCAACGTTACAGAGTAACTTAATATCATCCATTGAGCTAAAATAGTTCCATGTATTATACAAGCTTAGTATAATCTGTAACCAGTATTATGACTATCAGATTGATCATTCAGAGATTATGTATGTCTCCAGTGTTCCATTCTGATGCGGGTTTGCTGAATTTCAATACGCAACAAAGTACAGCGTGCCAACCGCCCAAGGGCTTGTTCGGTTTAAGATCAGGATTCATTCCACTTGGATCAAGCAAATTTATTAAATTATTCGTGAAAAATTCTATTAGAATAGGAATGAATTCTAGTTTATAAAAATAAGCACAATGGGTTTTATTTCTATCGAATTTCATTCTTATTTTAGTACTCCCTCGGTTTTAAATTATTGACGCAATTGACTTCTAAAATCAACTTTGACCATTCGTCTTATTAAAAATTTTGTTCAAATGTGTAAAATTTTAATATTATTTGATTATCATTAGTGGAATTTAAATCTCGACTAATAATTTTACATATTGGAGCAAATTTTGTTAATAAACCAAGTGGTCAAAGTTGATGTTAAAAGTTAATAGTGTCAATAATTTAAAACCAGAGAGATAAAATTTTTCATAAATAATTAAATGAATTTGCTTGATCCAAGTGAAATAAATTATGATCTTAAACCGAACAAGCCCTAAGCGTTCTAGTTGATCAGCTGAGTGGTTTGGTTAGGATGCACACCGGAGCACCAGATAGGACGCTACATAAACAAATCAGCCTACCCGTTTCTTTATTCGAAGACGGCAACTTGCGTCGGAAGAACCCATCAAGCTTATCTCGTGAAAACGACCTGATGGCCACGGCGGACCAGGCAATCCTCATCGCCTCCGCAGTCCGCACCCGACCTTCCACTTCCGATTCTTTAATCTACCCATCCATGTCGCCGGTGAAAGACGAGCGTAAGGAGAGGCCAGACACAGGTAATGCGGCGTCCATCCCCAACCTACGCTTTTTTTCTCTGTTTATCTGAATATCTCCGTCACTACTCTCTTATCGTGTTAATCTTGTTCATCAACGATTTCAATATATCCGCGAATTCCGTATCGAGAATCCTGAATCAGCCACCGTGCAAGTGCAAATCAAAATATTCTGGAAGCGTTGTTCACATTCACACATATACGCAAACATAAACAGAAAAGTTGCAAGTATTCATTCGGAGAACATATCCATTGCACCCCTTTCCACCCAAAGTATCAGTAACAATAATGTCTTCTTCTGGGTGCAACTCCGAGTAGAAAGAAATGGGAACATATGCACAAACCATGGATCCAGTCCCTCATAAAACAACGAACTAGTAACCCCAGCGAGTCAAGAGACTGCATTGGTAGCTATCAAGATTCAAGTCCTGCCATTTCACAACGCCATTTGGTGCGCGCACTAGTGGTAGGAGGAGGAGAAACGAAAGGAAGAGACACGAGGCGGGTGGCGTTACATAATCGGAAGCGTCGGTGGATCTGATGAGAGGGAAAAGGCGGCCGCGACGGGCGGCAAAGTCCGGTGGGCATATGATGCTTTTCACACCGGCCGAATCCGTAACCACTACTAGCTCGTCCTAATCTGATCCGCCATTAGGTTGTAGGGACCGTCAAAGTCGCGGGGAGATCAAAATCTGTTTAGTTTGAATCGGATCTGTCCGCCGATGGAACCCGCCATCTGCAGATGGAAAATATGGACGATTGGAGCGTGCCGGCGTGCGTTCGTCTGTTGTGTTCGCGGTCAAACAGTGAGTTCTAAAAGTACTTAGCGCGATTGATTTCCAACAAGTTGGATGCGGTGAGCCGGTTGATTAGCACTTCTCGCTGAAGAGCCAAAGCGATCGCCACCGCAGTGAGGATCGACCGTCGAGTTTAGAGGCGGTAACCTTGATGACGATCGAATTATCCCGCAGCTCCAGGTGCAGAGTTCTGCCGCGCGATCCATGCTGCCTCTCCTCCGCGGGTTGGTTGGCATAAAAGGGTTGAGCACTTGGAGCCTTCCGGTTTGGAACATCTCAAACGCAGTCAAAAGTTCGATCGTTAGGTTTAACTGCCATGGCACGCAAGGCAAGTAGTTCTCCGACCCCTTTCGCCTGTCCTGTCCGGCTCCGGCGTCACGTTTATAGCCGTCGTTTTCCTGCCGACGAGCCAGACCGCAAAAGCCAAAAGGTGAGTGATCTACCACACTATGCGGCTCCGCTTGCGAAGCACGCAGAGTCGCCCGTGGTCTTCGCCAATCGCGATGGAAACCTCCGCGTGGAACTCAATCATCAAGGACCCTTGGAGAGGGTTGCGAAGCGGCGAGAAACTGGTGGCGCTTCGGAGCGATAGCCTGCTTTCGGGTTTCAGGAGTTCGAAGAGATCTCGAAACTGTTCTCCGAGGCTTTCATCCGCGCGCAACATGGGCCGTAGCCCTGTCCCGTCTCAACCTCGTGAAAGAGTTTGCTGGTTTCGCTGGACTGGTATGTTACACGAGCCGTGGACCGAAAACTGTGTTTCCGTTTTGGCATCATATCTCAGCAGGCTAATGCGATGGGCCATCAAAAAATGGGCCGAAATGCACGATCATCTGATGGACTCCCATGGTGCGCTGGTACTTCATTGGGCCACAACCCATAGCTGAGTGGAACTGTAATGCTGGATCCGTTTTCGTTTGCTGGGCTCACGGACTCTCGCAGAGCCGAGAACAAACTCACTCCCGATTTGAAATTTTTCTAGTGTAATTCTGAGAAGAAGAGCTTGCAACGGAAACTATGCAAACGTGATGACCTTGCTTTACTTCTTGGACAACAGCAACAGCACTGCCACTGCTACATCCCACTAGCTACACTACAGGCTCGCATGGCATGCAGTCGCAGGCTCGCAGCCAGCAGCTGGCAGACCATAGGAGACAGAGGCTTGGCCCCGGGAGACGCCCTTTTTGAGCATGTGACCAGCTGACACGGCACGACTGGCGACACGCCCGCTGCTGCCCAGCGCAGCAGTGAGGACACAATGTCGATGGAATCTCGCATGCTGTTTCCAGATTCCAGAATCCGGGTCAAAGTCTAGATCCTCGTGAGCCTGTTTGCGCTTTGACCATGCCTACTGAGGCGATTACTCTCTCTATCCAACCGCCCCCATGTGAGGCTACACAGGAGAGATTATTGGCGTGAGACTGCGCTGGCCAATCCGTGGGCCGTCTTTTGTTATAAAATGACTCGAGGAAAAGATGGGAACCTTTTGGGTCACGTGAAATCGAAAGCTGCGGCCGCTGCTGCCCGTCGAGCGCTGCATCGTTTCCTAGGTGCTATAGCCATGGCATGCACGCCTTTGATCTCGATCATTTATCCATAGCATCATCGCAATGCGATTAATTAGGATAAGTATCACGCTAGGAGGGTGCTACAGCTAATAAGATGCCTTGCAAGTACACAATCATATAGTAAGTCACTTGCGTTGTTTACCACTTTCTTTAGTTTATGTAGTGCTGCTCCCTGTCCGTTGACTAGGTCTTCCTCGCTCTTTTCGTCCTGCGCAGGCATAAAAAAAATGTGCACCTAAATGGCTGTTGGCTCTACTTTGACGACCCAGGTTACTCCACATCCACAACTTGGCATCTGGTAATGAACCCTCTTGTAATCGCAAGGTAGCCGCCCGCAGACCGACGCACGACAGCATGCAAGGGATGGCGGCATACTAGTACTACACGGCTTGGATGCTTTGGCCATTGCTACTTTGGGCTGCGCAAGGTGACGGCGTGGGGGCGGGGCCCGGGCTGTGCGCCAGGACGAAGAAGCACAGCGCATGCAGTAGTGCACCAGAGCGGGTTCCGCGCGTACTTGCGGCTGCTGGGATTGGCCGCGCGGCAACCGAGGTGGGAACAGGACTGGACTTGGAACTCTGTTGCACCCGGGGAACCGGCCGGCCGTGCACGCCGCCAGAGGCGAGGCGCTCGCCCCCCCTCACCCGCGCTGCCTTTCACGGTTCACGCCGCCTCCGCCCGCGATGCCCCGTCTTGTCGGGTCCCCGTCCGTCCCCGTCGGCATCGACGACGCAAAGTCACGCGAGCGCAACACTTGGTAGTACGAGCTCCGCGACACAAGGGCGGCCACAGCCGCCAGAAACAAAAAAGCATCGGTCGGCCCCGGGTCCTTGCGTGCCGGGTGCTGCGCGAGATGGAAAGATGCGCGGCTGACTCGACCGCCGGTGAGGTACGCGCAGGCCGGGACGGGACGGAAGGGAAGGGGGGACCGCCTCGGAGACGGCCGGATTCGAGCCATGGATTCACTGCACGCCCAGCGGGGAGAGAGACTGTTCTGGTTTGATGCATCAGAGTTCGCCGCGTTGCAAGGCATGGGAGCTGTTTTTTTTTTTTTATAAGAATCAAGGCATGGGAGCTGTTTGATTCCATGCGGACGTTGTTTTGTTTGTCACGCCATACCATGCATGGATTCGCCGCTGTTAATATGCCTGCGTTTGAAGGACAGGAAGATACGTGTCCTCCCAAGTGAGGTTGTGTGGCGACGAACCAACGCTGACCGGTGCGTCGTCGTCGTCTACCAGGCGGACATGTGTGAAACAAACGCAGATGCCGACGGACACACGACTTGGGTGACCCAGCCACGAGTCGTCCTACCGTTTATCGATCAACGTGCATGCATGCCATCGCATCGCACGGACCATGATCTGGATCATCGACAGATAATCGGCCTCATGCATGCCGCGCGCAACTTAACACCTGGAACAATCGCAAATTGTGTGATCCGACTGCACGCCGCCCACAACGAATCAACTGTGTCCTGGCTGTTAACGACAAGGAAATATAATCGTCGGTGCCGATTTTCGCAACAAGGGAAAAAGGACTTTAATCTGGGCAAACGACTAAAGAATAGCAAAGGCAAAAAAGAAGCAGAGGAGGATGAAGGTAAGAAAGGTGTCCCGTACCCAGAAAGCGGTCGCCTTCTCTCTTTTAACACGACGATGATTTTTTTGCCATCGGCCTTAGCTTTCCTGCAGCTTTCCTTTCTAGCTCCCATTTATCGCGCACTACCGAGCTCGAACGATGGCGACCCCGAGGAAAATCTATCTTGGCTCTTCCTCTTCAGTGCCGAGTTAAGTTACAAGTGAAGCGGGTATCGCGAACCGCATAATTTGATATAGAGAAAATATACGGTCATTGCCGGAACAAATAATTTATCCACTCAATATACAATTTACCACTCTATTATTACATATATATCTAATTCAAAAATATAAATAATTTTAAAATCATGATTTTTTACTTGTTCTAATGAGTTTAAAGTTAGTCACTCAAATTAAAATCTCGCGTTCATACTATACAATTTCAATAAATTTGACTAAAATTTGTTGGAGAATATTCTAAATAGTAGTAAGCAACTTCATGCAAGTTTGTGTAAGTAGAACAAATATAATAAAGTGGCAGACTTTTGCGGATTGTTGTGGAATACCTACTTGTCTAGTGGGTTTTGCAGACAGATCACCGTTGAGCCACGAAGAATATAACATTGATCTGCAAAAGTCACTGTCATAAACTTTGCGGGGCGGATATGCGTGTTCGCAATAATACCCGCTTCACTTGCAACTTGAGTGCCGAGCTAGTGCACGGATATAAAATAATAATTTTTTCAGCTTCTTTCCATCTCAAATACGCATGGCACCCACGCAGCGCAGCAGCTTCATCTCCTGAACAAATAATCAAATTCCCGTTTAATTTATCAGTTAATGATATCTCGGCCGTTTTTGGACAAGCTCGACCTACCTATCCCCATCTTTCCGACCCATCACCGCGATTTATCAAATTTTAGTTGGTCTGTTAAGCTGTTCGTGCATGGTTGTTGCCGCCACTAACCCGATGGCAAGGTTTTATTTTATTTTTCAGTGGCATCGGAGTATCTGACGGAAATTTTACAACGCGAAAAGGTCCAACAGATATCGCCCAATGAAAGCTGCTCAGTGCCGAACTTTGGTTTTGGAAAATTATATGTTGGTTGACTAGTATCTTCTTTGTTAAGGTTTCTGTCCTCTCTCTAACAGGTCAGAACACTGATTAGTTGCTGGTTACACTAGTTGACAGCAAGAAGAATCGCAGTGGCCGGTTCCTAACATGTGCAGTCGTAGCGGAGCAAGCATAATTGCACGGTCAAGCTCAAGCATATGCTCGTTTAGAACATGAACGGTGCTTCGGTTACAAATAAGAGACATGTTACAATGTTTGGAGTTAATCACAGTGGTTTATTTGATCAAATTTAACGGTTAAAAATAAAGAGATATTTACTCAAAGATAACAAAATAGTGGATCCGATACAAAAAATTGTGAGCTCGGTATTAATTTTTAAAAATCGATGGCTGAGATTAATTGATGAGGTGGAGGTACCTCAGGTCTTCTCAAGCACAGTCACATCTCTCTACAAATAATTTCATTTTCCAAGAAAAAAATATTAGAACAACAAGCGGTAGTTCCAAGTTTCAGCTGAGACAAAACAACTTCTAGCTTACTCCCCTGTTTTTTTTTTAATTGACGTCGCCGATAACTTTTAAATTTAACTTTAACCATTCGTCTTATTCAAAAAATTTATTCGATGTGTAAAATTTTAAGTTGTGATTCAAATAACTCTAATGATAAATCAAATTATATAAAAATATATAAAATTTATGAAATTTTTTTAATACGACGAATCAAAGCTGAATTTAAAAGTCAACAACGACATTAAATGCTTTTTTCCAGAGCAAGTTTGACGATCAACATCAAATGCTACCTTGTTGAAACTGCAAGTGCTTTTGAGATGGGCCGTAATACTAGCGAGATAAACTTGTCCGATTAGAATCGCATGATACAAAAAATTGACAGACGTGGACTTGCAGTATGGCCGGGGGCGCGACAGGTCACTAGAGGAGAAAGTGCGCTACAAACAAACAATACGGCAGGGCAGAGAATGCACCAATGCGGTTACGGCGTAGTACTACTACTGCAAGCGAAGCTCTCCGGGTTGGCGGCCACTCCGGCCCACAAGTCGGCTCCGCTTGAGATCCCCCGTGGCACGGCAGGCCCATCTGGCCCCACAGCTCGGGCTATAAGTAGCCACACTTCTCGCACTCCGCCTCCACTCAACTCACCTCAAGCTCCGAGAGGCAACAAGCGCACACAGAAACACTCCCGTAGTCCTGCGGCAGGCTAGCTGTTCGTCTCGTCCAGGTGCGTTGCGTCGCGTTCGGACGAGACGATTGAGAAGGTAGCGGCGTCGCGTTCCACGAGCCTGTATCCTACTCGCCTTACCCGTTGCTGCTGCTGCTTCTGCTGCACATGACGAACCAGGACGTGGTTGTCTCGGAGATGGGCATTGCGGCCGGCGCGGCGCTGCCGGGCCCAAGCAGCCCGGCGCTCCTAGCCTGCTGCGGCGCGGCCGCCGGCGCCTTCTCGCTGCGGCAGACGTACCTCGACCTCGCCGCGGCCGCCGCCCGCTCGGCCAGCTGCACCTGGGTGGACGCCATGCGCGCCTCCTCCCCCACCCGCTCTCGCGCTGCCGCCGATGTCGACGAGTTCACGGCCTGGATGGTGAGTTCGTTCGTCCTCGTCTCCTCGCCACGCGTCGTTATCTTGCGAGGCGCATGGCGTGTCGCCTTCAGTTCAGGTGCGGTGCTAACCTTTTGCCTGGTCTGTTGGTGGCGGATTTGAGCAGAGGAAGCACCCATCCGCGCTTGGAAAGTTCGAGCAGATTGCCAGCGCGTCCATGGGGAAGAAGATCGTCATGTTCCTCGACTACGACGGCACGCTCGCGCCCATCGTCGCCGACCCCGATGCCGCCTACATGAGCGACGCGGTGAGGACCTAGTCATCCGAGCTTCCGTGGCCGGTCCAAAGAGAAAGAGTTCAACTTCCATCTCGACTGACGTTTCTCTCCCCCTTTCGGTGGGCGTTCTTGCGCAGATGAGGGCGGCGGTGAGCGACGTCGCGAAGCACTTCCCGACGGCGATCGTGAGCGGGCGGTGCCGCGACAAGGTACATTGCCGGCGGCCTGCACCGTTCGCCTCGAAACCGCAAGCCTTTGGAGCTAGGCGCATATGCTGATTTGGTTTCCTTCGTTCTGGCGTGTCGCAGGTTCGCAACTTCGTCGGCCTCTCGGAGCTCTACTACGCCGGCAGCCACGGCATGGACATAAAGGGACCAAGCTCAAACGTAAGCTTTCGTCTCCTATCCTATCGTTCTCAATCAGCCCCGGCTCTTCCTCGCTGATGATCAATCTCACTCCAATCTGCAGCCCGAGTCAGTCCTGTGCCAGCCTGCGAGCGAGTTCCTCCCCGTGATCGACGAGGTAACCAAAAATCAACATACCCTGTTGCTAGATGTTGATTAGCTTGAGGAGGAACACTTGTCCATTTCTGCATAGCACGTGAGGCGTTGCAGCTGAACTGAGTCGTATTTTTTTGTCAGGTGTACAAGGCGCTGATGGAAAAGACGAAGTCCACTCCTGGAGCCAAGGTGGAGAACAACAAGTTCTGCCTGTCCGTCCACTTCAGATGTGTAGATGAAAAGGTAGGCAAGCCTCACTCCATCTTGGGATGCCAACTCACTGTAATACTAACAAATTGAAGGAGCCGCATCGATCACGCGCGGTTGATTAGTTTATCCTCAATCATGATCATCATCTAAGTTAGTAATAGTAATTAACCACTTGCTGCTCCCTCTCGATGCTTGCAGAGATGGAGTGCTCTGGCCGAGCAAGTCAAGGCCGTGATCAAGGACTACCCCAAGCTGAAGCTCACTCAGGGGAGGAAGGTTTTGGAGATCCGTCCGAGCATTATGTGGGACAAGGGCAAAGCCCTGGAGTTCCTGCTCGAAGCGCTGGGTACGTACGTGCATATGCTACGACAAACGACTCAACCCATTTTTTTTTACCGCCTGACGATATCTTATATCGGATCATGTATACTTCATTCACGTCCGTGTCATCAGTCATCACGATCGTTTTCCTCTCGGTTTTATTCACCTGCGTATCGCGCCGCTGTCCCAAACAAATCGGCTGACGACACCTCGCCTTATTTTGCTCTCCGTCTCCAGGATTCGCCAGCCGCGGCGACGTCTTCCCGGTGTACATCGGTGACGACCGCACCGACGAGGACGCCTTCAAGGTAGCGCAAGCGAGAACCTGCCACTCTTCACCGCTAGCGTTGTTTGATCTCGACTGCTGTGTTTGTTTAACTTCGCTGCCCATGTTGACAATGTTTTCGCCGTGGCGTGTGCAGGTGCTGAGGAAGAGGTGTCAGGGCCTCGGAATCCTTGTGTCCAAGTGCCCCAAGGAGACCAACGCCTCCTACTCTCTCCAGGACCCGGACGAGGTCATGGAGTTCTTGCTCCGGCTGGTGGAGTGGAAGCGGAGATCGTCGTCGTCGCCGATGATTCGGCCGAGAGTGTAGTAGACGAGAAGCTAATCGGTCGGCCGTTCGATCTGTTGTTCAATCGATCGAATCGACGTCCAATCATCCGAGCATCCATCCCCGAGACCCCCCACCATTAAGTTTTATCGTTCTGACGATTCTTGTGGACCGGACGTGTTGGTTCAGGTTCTTCGTCCATCGGATTCCCAGCTGATGACCGCCCTTGTGCCGCCGCCGATCAACAGAAAAC
>BCLF01000007.1:1859955-1921521 GCA_001602275.1 Zoysia japonica | reverse complement strand
GCCGGAGTTGCGGGGCGCCACCGGGGCCGAGGGCCACCGCACGCTGGATGGAGAAGCGCCGCCAGGGGCCGAAGGCCATCACACGCACTTGGTGGATTGGCCCGTTGGGGCCGAAGGCCACCACGCGCGGGGTGGAGGGGCGTCGCCGGGGGCCGAAAGCCACCCGTGTGCCTGGAGGATGGCGCTGTCGCGGTGGAAGGCCGGCGCCGCCGTCCCTCCCCCTGTGCCGGCCTTGTCGACGTTTAGGGGTGGTTGAAGCCCAGTGCCGCCAGGCTCCAAGTGCTGCGGCGGATGCCTGGACGACGGTCAGAGGCCGCCACCGGACGGAGGTTCCGAAGGAGGCGTGTCGGTGGTGGTGGGAGAGCCGATGGTGGCGGTGAAGTAGAAGTTTCCTCGGAGGAGTTCGCTGGTGGCCCTTCAGAGCGTCTTGTTTTCGGCGATGCGACCTCGAAAGAGAGCGCGGCCAGTGCTGTGCTCCCAACGCTCTCTGCAATGGGCATGTAGAAGGGCCCTGCCTGAGGCCCGAAACCGTGCCAGCTGAAGTTGGTGATGGCAGTCCAAGTTCGCCGGCCGCACTCCCTTCTCTGGTGTTTCCCGTCAGTGGTGGTGGAGGCACAGAGAAAACCACTGGACTCGGCGGTGGTGTCGGCAGGACGGGACTCCGCGGTGGTGTTGGAGATCCGATGCGGTGGAAGACGCTCCGGCGGCCATGTTGGACATGGCGACAACGGCCATGGTGGACATGGCAACCATGGCCATGGTGAACACGGTGCTGTCGGAAGGTCAGACGGTGGCGGAAGTCATGCTGGGCAAGGAGTTGCTGCTGGCGGAGGAGGACTCCATGAAGATGGTGATGAAGAACTTCATGAACGGGGAGGATGAACACCATGAATGGTGAGTTCCCTTTCATGCTTACCAAGGAGTACGAAGTCAAAGCCTTCGGTTGTCTTCGGTAGTCTGTCGATGGTTCTGTGGTTGGAGACAGTGCTGTTATAGGTGAAAAGTTGTGGAATGAGTAAATCAACCATTGCATTGAATAGGGTACAATTTATATTAAGTACAAGTAAGTAGGGTCAATTAGATACATACTATTATAGTTTGCTGTGATTGAAAATATGTCATTATACTTCTCAAAATGACAAAGAAGCCATTATAATTTTCCATCCGTCAGAGATATGCCATTTTGTACAATTTTAAGCGCTTTGACCCCACCGGCAGACCACCGTATTTTCGTATGTCCCGAATTACCCTCCGGCTCTCGTCTTCTATCCCCGTGCTCCAGCTCCCTTTCCCCATTCTCCGAGCTACATGAAGACCGTGCTAGCCGACACCCTCTGTCTTCTACGCGCTCGAAGGCCGCATCCACCAGGATGCCGATGGAGCGCTCGCAGTGGAAGGCGACGAGGGAGCGGAGGTCATCAGGCAGGCCAGCCTGTCCGGGTGGATGAGCTGGTCCTTGAGCTCGGTGAGGCTTCAGGTGCTCCTGCGGCCGAGGTCCCCGGAGCCGGCGACATGGAAGGGGAAGACCCCGAGGTCGCTGAGCTGGTGCAGCCGGAGCACGTGCTGCTTGGCTTCATCGTCGGTGTACCAGTAGCCGACGCCAGCCTCATTGCGGAACTGCACAGACACGTGCACAGCATGAGGATGGAGAGGACGCGCGTGTGTGTATGCTTGGTGACGCCGGCGGTGAGCTCCTAGCGGCGGTCGTCGAGGGCCTGCACGATGCCATCGCACCTGGTCCAAAACTCCTCGGCTCTCATCTCTGCGCACCGCTGCGCCACCACCAGAAGGTCCTCGAGCGCGACATGCGACTCCTCCGGGTTGTCGCTCCACGCCAGCACGCCGACGAGGTCACCAGCGAAGACGCGGAGCTCAGAGTCAACCTCCTCCTTGAGGCAGGTGAACTTGGTTCGGATTGAGCCGATTAACTCCTCGGGCGTAGTGTCGAGCGCGGCGCCGTGCACCATCTTGCGCATGCCTGACGGGACGCCGCCGCGCGCGCTGAGCTCTTGCGAGAAGGTCTTCACCTCTCGCGCGCGCTTCCGTCGCTGGTGACGTGCAGGACCACAACCGCGGCGAGTCCATCTCCCACCGCCGTCGCGCTCCACCATCGCCGCCCTCCACCATCGCAGCCCTCCTGCTCGTGCCGTCGCCCTCCACCATCGCCACCCGCCTGCTCGCGCCATTCTTCTGTGCAACGGAGGCAGCATAGCATCAGGAACCTCCGGCACGGCGCGGCAGGACCTAGCGCCTATGAAATTTTTTTCGGTAGAAAAAAAATACCGGTGGTCCTCGATAAACACGATTATATCAGAAATATCGGATATATCGAATTTGAATTTTAAAAATTTAAAAACAAATTTAACAAAATTTGATATGATCTATCTACTTAATAGTTTTTAATCCATTGAGAGAATAAATTACATTAAAAACATAAAAATACGATAATAATCTCAAGTTTATTAGCACTAAAGATATATTTCTATTTCCTTAAAATTCCTTATTTGCCGTCCCACCTTCCCCGAGCAATAGACATGACATGCACCTTCCCATCCTCACCATAGGAAATAGTTCCTGTTCTTTCGTCTCCACCATCCTTCCTCTCCCTAATCTTTCCTCCCCTTTCAATCTATGGCCCAATCCCCCAGACGATTGAAGAAAATGGAGCCACGGCCACCTAGCTTGATCCTGGTCTTAATCACTGGCGGGGCTGCCGAAGAAACGGATCAGGTAGATGCCTGCGAGCACGAAGCAGGTGCCGTCGACCCAGCCCGCGCGGTAGATCCGCTCCAGGTAGTTGACGACGGGCTCGGCCGGGGTCGCGCTGTCGCGGAACGTGTGGACAAGGTCGCGCCGCCGCTTCTGTTCGAATTTGGCTGAAAAAATATCACCGGTATGATTTTTTTTTTACCCCACCAGTAAAACCGAAATTTCGCCGAAAAAAATTTCATAGCCTAGCGCAGGTCACCGCTCCAGGTGACTAGCGCTCCCCGATCGAGCTGCCTTTCCTATGGCTCGGAGACAAACAGGTGCGTGGCGAAGGGTGGGCCGTGGGCGGCATTCATGTCCTGCTCATAGAGGGAGAGAAGAAAGAGGAGAAGGGCAATCTGGGACATACGAAAATACCATAGTCTGCCGGTGGGGTCAAAGCGCTTAAAACTGTACAAAATAGCATATCTCCAACGGGTGAAGAATTATAATGGCCTCTCTGCCATTTTGAAAAATATAATGGCAACCACTACAAATTATAATAGTATGTATCTAATTAACTCTAAGTACAGAAGTGACTGTTCTAAGAGACACCTATTTTAAGTGTTTGAACATTTCATTAAATGCTTTAATTACTTCACTAATTACAGTATATTAGATCACAATTGAAATATTCTTTAACAGTTCTGGCACCGGCACCCAAGGCCCTGAGACACCAAATCATCTTAAATACAAAGAGAAAAAGGCTCAGCGTGCCGAACCGCCGATCAAAGCAACCCTGCAAATTGCAACGAGCAGCCCATCACTCCGAATCTTCGTAAGTGGCCGCAGGACCCATCCACCTCACCGGAACTCTCAAGTGCACCTCCTCCCTTTTCATAATAGCGCCCGCTCTTCTTAAATCCAAGAAACCGCCCCCCTTCGACCTTTACACATCATGACAGACGCTGGATCGATCATCCATCAAGCAAGCGCACGCCACCAAGTGACCAACCCATCCCTCATCATTGGCACGCGGCTAAACAATCGCGGCCGCCGCCGGCGATCGAACCCGTCACTCGCCGTGATTTGGTGGCGCTAATCGTATAAGTTGATCGATCGATTGCGCAGTTTATTTTTTCCGTCTGGGTAGAGAGACGATTACCAAACGGAGCGATAGAAAATGGCGCTTTTGGAAGGAGTATACGTCGTCTTTGCTGCTGATCGCTTAATTAGTCTTGCTTTGAAGTTCCAGGTCCTGTAGCTAGTGCGGCAATCATGATCGTTGATTTCTCTATTCGCAGAAACAAAAGGTTTTCTCCAATCATGGTAGTTGATTTCTCTATTCGCGGAAACAAAAGTATTTCTTCTAAGAAACTTTAACTCGCACTACTGGACTGAAAGGCTCAAAATATGGGGCTCATTCATGGACCACAGTATGGGGGGAGAGAGAGAACTGTAGATGCGTACTACTGGGACGGAGGTAGTACTGTGTACAGCGTTGCCGTATCGTAGAAGCTGGGAAATGTTCATGCGTGAATGCTAGCTTAAAGTTCAGAGAGATGGACGTCCTTAGAGTAATTACTAACCACATCTTAGGACAATCGGTGCAGTTATCCTGTAGTTTCAGCGGTACTCCTCTCTCTCTTTTTTACTTATCATCCTAGATGTTTGCATGTAGATTACAGAAAAATAAGAAGGCGACTCTTTGTGCTCGGAAGTAGGAATCCAAATGTTTTTCATATTTGCCAGCACTATTCATGCCACGAACCTCTCTATTTCTTCCCTTTTCTAGTATCTCCTAGATCGAGTATCTTTTTTAAAGTAAAGGCAGGTGTTTCATTATTGAAAGAATTAGAGTTGTATGTACATGGCCAAAGAAAGATAAAAGAGAAAGAGAAAAAAAAAAACTAAATATGTACAGGGTGCTAAAGGACCGGTGCCTGCCAAGCGGCCTACCAATTAGCTTCATCTTGCTGAATGACAGCCTGCAATTGGGTGACAGGAAGAGATTTGTTATCAAGATCGAGTAATCTTGCAGGTAACATATGCTACCAGTACCACTACAGAATTGCTTGAACAAATCTAAGGAAGATCATGGCGGCAGGACGGAGTTTACTGCCCTAGATACGTGCCTGCTGCCAGATAGCATTGAGTAGCAGCACATCCGATGGACGGTACAGCAGAACCGTGCGGGATTGTAGTTTTCTGAAACAGATCACCAGTGTGTCAATAAAACGTACCAATACAGAGATCTGGACTAGTATCTCTTGTTCTTATTACGACGGACATATAATACTATTGAACATTGCACTTGGATTAGAGACGACATAAAGAAAAAATTTTGATTGAATCAAGCTAAGCTAAATTAAAGGTGGTAGATCATGATACGATACTGATCACTAGCTTCAAACACGGTGTGGATTATAGTAGTAAGCTTTAAGAATGGTAAGGACCACATGGAGTCTCGTATCATGACCTTGATCAACTACTTCAATCAGCGGCCCCTAGCTAAATCCAGTGATTAAGCCTAATCACTACGGCAACACGAGAAAAGAACACCATGGTGATCTCACGGCAGACGTGGGCAAGCGGCACGCTACTGTGGCAACTAGCACGCGCAGCATTTTATCGCCATCTCAGCATCTTCCTGCTGGCTGCTGCTATAAAGACGACGCCATGGATGTATGATGTATCTGTGCGTGTGTGCATGCTGGCTTATGCTTTTCTGCATGATGATGCTTAGTTTTCTAAGCGCTGCCACTACCACCAACTGAAAGCCGGAAGCCTCCTGCTTTTAACTAACGACTACAAGCAGATCATCACACAAGACACAGGTCACACAGCACGATGCTTCACAGGAGAAGGCACTCGATGGGAGCAGACAGCTCTGAACGAGCTCGCCGAGCTGTCGCGATGAAAGGCGGGAGGGGCAGCAATGGCGTGGCCACGGACCTCCTCGTCTGCTTCCCGTCGCGGGCGCACCTCGCCCTGATGCCGCCCAAGGCGATCTGCAGCCCCTCGCGGCTGTCCGCGTCGGAGCCCGTCAAGCGCCGGCACAGCACGAGCCGCGCCGGGCCGCTGCCGCACAGCGTGCTCAGCAGGTCCGTCCGGAACCCGAGCCGCCGCGCCGCTGATGTCCCCGTGGACGACGAGCCGACGTCGCCCAAAGTGACGTGCGTTGGGCAGATCAAGGCCCGGCCGTCCAAGCCCAAGGGCTTCGGCGTCGACGGTGGCAGGAAGCGCAAGAAGGCGACGTGGCTGCAGGCGCTGGGGATCAAGAAGGACGCCATGGCGTTCCTCGACGCGCTGCACGGCGCCTTCCGGTTCAACGTTCGCGGCTGCTTCGGGAGCTTCCCCGGCGCTGTCGTGTACACCTCCAGGGAGGACGACGATGAGGAAGAGGAAGAGGAGGAGGAGGAGGAGCGTGCCGAGAAGGAAGCCAAGCACGACGCGGCATTGGCCAGGTGGTTCATGGTGTTGGAGGAAGGCAAGAAGGTGTCCAGCAAGAAGCAGGAACCGGAACATCAGAAGCAAGATGAAGATAAGGAGGAAGAAGCGGCTCCGCCGGCGAACGCGCTGATGCTGATGCGGTGCCGGTCTGCGCCGGCGAAGGGGTTAGCGAGGAGGTTAGGGGGAGAAGCAGAGGAGGATAAGGATGCGAAGAGCGCCAAGAAGACTCCGGAGGAAGAGAAGGAGAAAGAAGAGGGCCTGGTGCTCATGGCCTACTCACCGGACTTCTTCAAGGTGTCCCTCGACATCGCCAAGGAGACGTGGATAGTCGGTGGTGACGATGCCATACTGCGGTGCCGGAGCTGGAAGAGGTGAAACAAGAATCATTCTACAAGGAATGTATGTGCTTTTTGTTTAATTTTTTTGTACTTTCTTGTATTTTCACTTTCATTTTTGCATTTTGAGAATTGCTACTACTTGCATACAGCTCGTGTCAAGGGTTTGATCAGCGCGTAGCAGAATTGGTTTTTGCTAGAGCCACGCTGTGGTCTGCAAAACGAACCCTGCTCTGTAAATAGTGCTGTAGTGTCCCTTGTTAAATGTTACCCAAGTAAGTAGATGGTGAATACTTTACCTGTGATATGTGAGATTGTATAATAATACATGATGATGAGCTTTGCAGCACTTTTCGTGCTAGTATCATTATTTGGATTTGAGATATGATTCTGTGGTGCTTTATTCTTGTTTAATCATGAACTGGAATCTCTATGATGAAACTTTTCAGAGTATCTTATTTTTACTCTGAAAACTTGGTCCTATTTGCTGGAATGGTTTGCTTCTATATTCAGTAAAAGACTCTACTTTTGGACCAACAAACTGTTCCGTAAATGTCATATTCCAAGTAGAAGTGTCCTTCCATTTGGGCAACCATTCAATATCACCAACCATCGGTTGGGCCTAATAGATGAATTATGTGCAAGACCCATGTTTGGTACATTTTGTTCATTTTTTTTTTGTTGATAACTAGAATCTGACAGACGTCTAAGCGCTTAGCTCATACTCCTATAACTTTCGGTTCTGTCATAGATAATCTGATGCTACTATTGTTTAGCTCATGCAATTGGGTCGTTAGCTAGTGAAGCCAAGCTGAGTAGTTTCGGAATTTCAGGACATTTAACTGACAACTAACGGCCACATCTGACTATTTTCATACACATAGTAGCAAATAAACATTTCAATTTGAGTAGTTGTACCAGTAAGTCAACTGTCAGGGGTAACTGAGAAAAATGGCGAAGCAGTCGTCAACAGCGAACGCTGTAGCCCCAAAGGGTTAATGTTCTTCATGTAATCCAGTACTACTTCCGATTTGAATTTGTCAGAAAACAAGAGGATTCAGACATTCAGTTCAGACTGTAGCATCGCGGTCTTTCGAAAAAAGACTGTAGCATCGCATTACAGCAACAAAATGGTTAAGATTGATAGTATCTGTAAGTTATCCATTGTTTTCCACGTGAATTTGTCAGAAAGCCAAACAGCAGGCACTGGACTTTCATATTCTTCAGAAATCAAGGCGATCGAGTCAAATAGTAAGACAAAGATTTGCATCTGAAGTTGTCTGACGGAAAATACAGAGTTCAGTGCCAATAAAAAAACTACTACAATTTTAGAATTAATGTATTGTTCATGTTTTCTACAATAGTAACATAATGGATACAAATTAATGTATTGTTCATGTTTTCTATTGTTCATTCTACAATAGTAATGGCATCTGAAGTTTGAGAAGGTTCATCTCGTAGAGCAATCCTTCTATATGTTCTTACTTTCTGTCGACAGGAAAACAGATATCTACCAATTCTGGGTTTGTCACCAGCATTCCACAGAACCAAATAAATTTACTCATATCAAACGATTCAACTACCTATACATCACAACGGAGCAAGTTATATGTACAATTCCTTTAACCCTCTTCATACTTTGGTGTTTGGGTAACAAAAAAGCGTACTACTGATTTGGTATTCCAAATTGCAGCTGCGCGTGTAGAGTTGTTTTGTCAAACGCCTTTGTCCTCTTCAGAAGATGCACATGATTTCTCTGGGAACCGACAGATTAAGAAACCTACAATTAAAGGAGACAGATTGTGTCATGATCAACATAAAAATCTTTTTTAAAAAAAAAATGGTACGCAAGAGAGAGGTAATCTTCCTAATTTTAAAACCATCTGAAGTATTTGCGTGAATAGATAGATAAATGCCTCAAGTTTGTTACGACTCACTCTGTATTGTAAATTGTTATTTGCGCGCGTATATCAAAGTCTATTTTAAAGATACAACTTGCTAACTCTGCTCAATTCATTACTCCCATTTAAATGAAGCAAACTGAATAGGAACAAGAAAAAACTTAAAACAAGTGAACAGCAGTTACATGGCGTCAACGCTGAAATCTGTCTGTTGCGCCCCTATTACTTCGGCTCTTGATCTTGGCTTCGACCTCAGATAGAGCCTTCTTCACGTTCTCGTTCTCCGGAAGCTCCTGGATCAGCACCTGGTAATCTCTCAGGGACGCTTCCCACCTCTCCAGCTGAACACAAGACAGCACCAAAGAGACAGTGACAAAATGAGATCATGCATGATTTTCGGCAGCTGAAGGAAAATCTCTGTGCACGTCAGTGCGCTGTGCAGATGCAGACGTGTACCGAGCAGGGAAGGGGAAAAAAATAAACAGCGCACCTTGAAGTTGCAGTCGGCCCGCCTGAGCCGCGCCTTGCTGTACGCCGGCCGCACGACGAGCGCGCCGGTGCAGTCCTCGACGGCCTTCTCATACCGGCCAAGCTTCGCGTGGCAGGCCGCGCGGTTGCAGAGCAGCACGGCGTTGCCGGCCTCCCTCTCCAGGCCGTTGCCGTACGCGGCGCACGCCTCGGCGAACTTGCCCGCCTTGAAGAGGTCGTTGCCGCGGAGCCGCGCCGCCGCCGCCGCCTTGGCCCTCCGGTGCACGTTCGCGACCTCCCGGCTGCTGGGGTCCAGCTGGCACGCCGTTTGCGCCGTTGCCACCGCGTCCTCGAACCTTCCGTGATAACGATAACACACGCGTCAGAGAAGACGACGTTTTTGCACAGATTTTCTTGGAGCGGGAACACAAGCACAAACCTTCCTGCTGCCATGTCGACCTGAGCTCGGACAATGAGCACGTAAGCGTGGCCGACGGCGCCGAAGAACTTGGTGGACTCGTCGACGCCGAACCTGCAGGGAGCGCCGGGGCCGTTGAATACCGCGTCCGCTTCATCGTGTCGTTGAAGCCTCAGCAGCGCCTCGGCCTGCAACGCCATCACCTGTGGTGCGCAGTCCGCGCCGTCGGACACGGCGGCCTGCGACTGCTGCAGCACCGTGATCCAGTCCCGGAGCTTGCGCGCGTCGCTGCACTTGGCGATGCGGGTTTTCACGGACTGCGCGCGCGAAACGTCTGCGCCCGTGGATTCCTTGGGCGATTGCTTGAAGTGGTGGATGGCTTTGTCAGGTTCTCCTAATCTGAAAATACGTGTAATTGTACAGTTAACTCATATCCTGTCATAAATAGTTCGATATCTCGATAATGATATTCCATCTGAAATATGTTATACAACAGTAAAATACGAACTAAATCGGAAATCGATTAACAATGGTTGGCATCATCTGCTAGTGACATCTAAAATCTATAGATTGTAGAAAAATGAAGGCGACTACAAGATCTTGTTTTCTGATAGCTTTCAATTAGTGTCAATCATTAACTTGAAAAGGAGAGGTAAGCATGCTTGTCGGGGTGGTGATTGGCTACTAAAAGCACCAATCATCGACGTGAAACAATTTTTGTGTAACGCTGAAGTTTCTGTTTCACCTGCTAATCCAATGATCCAATGTTTCAAAGGAGCACATGTAGAATTAAAGCTGAGGCATGTTTTCTTCATCAAGGGGTTGTTGCATTTCATACTGGGAAAAGTTTAAGCCATGCAAGAAAGGATATCGACGCTGTTTCCTACACCACCTTGAATAGACCATCCTAAGACAAAAGCTAATAATACTGGTGCAAAGCAGCCACTCCATTATCTTATAGTTAAACACGATTATCTGATTAGCAGTTAGCTACATCCTGATTCGATTTTATTAAAAAGGTGGTTAGGCATTTCACCAAGACCACATTTAGTTCAGCAAAGTTTAGTCTGCATCTTATTTGTAGTACTCGTGAACAATATGAGAAGAACTAATTAAACAACCAAAATTCAGTTTTGGGCACTGCACAAAGTCAAACATTGTTAACAATATAAAAACTAGCAGTACATGGTGCAGCAACTTGTCAATGGCCCTGAATGGAACGTGCAAACAAGAGTTCAACTACCAATTACCACGCAAAAAAAAAAAAAAAACTGTGAGAACCTATGCGCCGAGGCTAGATCATAAGTTTATGTTACTAAAAAAACAGATTTTCCCACGTTATGCTACAATATTCCTTGGTCGAAATCACAATAATGTCAGATATAATTAATTTGACAATGAACTCGAATAAACAGGGAGATTATGACAGATCAGATTCCGAAGTTTTTCCACCTAAAAATTGGCGATCGAGAAGTCCCACGCACCTGAGATACAAGCCGCCGAGCCGGTGGTGCGCGCGATCATACGACGGGTCGATCCGGACAGCCTCCTTGCACTCGCCGACAGCCTCGATGAGCCGGCCGAGCGCGGCGAGCGCGGCCGCCTTGTTGCTCCAGTAGGCCGGCCGCCTGGCGTCCATTATGATGGCCTGGTCGTAGAGCGCCACCGCCTCCGCGTAATGCCCCTGGCGGTACTCCTCGTTGCCCAGCTCCTTGAGCTTCTCGGGGTCCGTCCGGTGCGACAGCGCCCGGCACAGCTCGCCCGCCGGCTTCGCCTCCTTGACGATGTTCCCCATGCCGGAGAACGCGTACCCGTTGGGCGCCGCCTTCCGGTCGTTCGCCACCTTGGCGCTGCGTTCCACCGAGCTGCGCGCCGACGCGCCGCCGGCGTTGAGGTTGCCCAGGTTGCGGTTCAGCATCATGTTGCCCGACGTGGCGCGCACGAACTGCGTGGTGCCCTTGACCTTCTGGTGGTCAAGGATCATTCTGTCCAGCTCCGCGGCCATGCCGGTGTACTCCACCGCCGGTTTCGCAGTACCGTTCGTCGTCCTGCTCCTCTCGCTCGCCGGCAGCGCAGTCCGTGCGTTCTGTGCCGCCAAGGGCATGGGGCCGTTGTGGCGGCACACCACGGAGGAGTCCTGGTGGACGGCGGCTTTCCGATGCGTGTGGTTCACCTGCGGGGCCTTGGGTGTCGTCGGGGACCGGGCCTCTGACCCGGCGTCGGACTCGGTGGCGGCCGTCTGGCCCCCGTTGGTCCGGCTGATGGAGGACATGGAAGCGGAGCGGCGGCGGCGGAACATGTTGCTGTAGATGCCGAACATGCCGCATCCCGACAGCGGGTTGCGCGACTCCGTCATGGCGTCCGAACGCGGCGCCGTCGACGTGTACACGACGCGCAAGGTCGGCAAGCGGTTGCGACGCGCTATACTCCCAGCCCGCGCGCGCGCGCCCCGCAAGCGGCCGCAACGTGCGCGTGGGGGGTGGAAGGAATGGCTAAGAGCAGGAGCAGCGAAGGTGGGGAAGGAGCTAGGTGGCGGCCGTTGTCTCCTGGTTGGCAACGAGCGACGGGCCGGGGTTGCAGCGGGGCCTTCGGGGTGGGGAATGCGGGGAGCACGGGGATTTTAAACCGCGGATAGTGCAGGAAACCCCTCGTGGTTGTGGAGCTGGTGTCGTGGGCCCTTTTATCTCTGTTTCTTCTTCTTCTTACCTTTTGTTTTTAAATTTTTGGTTCGTATTCGTGGTGTGACCAGCTTTGGTTAGGTCCAATGTCTTTGGTTTAGTCATTATTGTGGTGCCCGTGTTCATGGTTGCGCTCTCAATTTTTTCTCTTCTTTTCTTGTACAAAAATATGCGATGACATGGGTGACATAATAAAAAAAATGACTTGGTGATAGCTAATAATAGGTCAGCCAATGAACTAGACGTGTTTGCCAAAGCTGGAGGGAGCTGGCAAAACTGTGAATCCGAAGTTATTATTTTTCCTCTCAGTGAGAAAACAATCTTCATGTGCTAATAAAGAGCTCGACCAACGGACATTTTTACAACTTAAACTGAATTTTATTATATATCAGGTTAATAATAATAATAATGCAGTCTGCTAGTACTAGTTTGGTCTGGTCCTAGGCTCCTAGCATCGGAGTAGTTTATTTTTTCAGCCGCTAGCTACAACATCTCACGATGGTGAGATCATGCCTTCCTGATTGTTGTCGCTGATTGATGCACGTTCGAAGGAAAATATCTCGGCTGTCACCAACGCTGCATACATCTTTTCGCTGGAATCGTGAGGTTTGATACAGTACGCGCCAGCATCTGCCTAGCACGTCTTATAATGCACGAGCTGGGCAACAGCCAACAAGGGGATGGATGCCTTCCCGTCGTTTTTGGGATGATTCCTGACGCGACACCGGCGTGCGCGTGGTCAACCCTCTCTGCTGCGCGTGGTCTAGCTAATAGCGATTCTAAATTATGTGGGGAGAAGCCATCATTTCCATGTAAACCCGTCGTGATCGCGGCTAAAAATTTCCGTCCGGCGCCGACGGGCGTCAGGATTCTATGGACCTCTGGTGGTTCTCGGACGACCGACACTGGCTTCAACAGATTCTTGCGTGTTCGTCATGGACGCATGGTCTACCGTCTATCGTCGACTGTTGGATAGAGAGGCTTTTAATTAGTTCGCGTCCATGATGTTTATGGGTAATCAAAGCCATGATATGCAAAACAATGACGTCTGATCGAACGGATCGCGAGTATCTGTACGTTTTGCTTCTTTCCGTTTGAGGGAAGAAAATGACAACCCCCCAATCCTGGTAAGAGTTGGGGTTCGCATGCGCGTCGTCGCCCTTGAAGAGGTAAGCGCGGTCAGGCCAATCGAAATCGCCACCATCTCTCTCTCTCTCTCTCTCTCGCGAAGGAAAAAATGGCCACCAGCTGCTGTACCACAGTACAACTGACGTCTACCTACAGAAAACTTCTCAAAAAAAAAAAAAGTCTACCTACAGAAAATGAAACGTCTCACGGATCCGGCACCTGCAAACTGCAACAAAGTCCACGGCCACCACCCATCCACAAACTGGCTGAGCAGGCCACAAAATGAAGATAGTACTGGGTTCGGCCCATCAGAGCCAGGCCGGCAGCTCGTTCCACTGTCGGCCTCAGCGACACGGACGGGCTACATTTGACACTTCCTCTCCTGTCGCTGCTGGGCTCAAAATGGCAAACCTTTTTTAACACTGAAAACTGCTGCGGTAGATTAGTTCAACCTATTCTGCTCGTTCAACTAATCGCTGCGGTAGATTGGTTGCTGGCTTCGACGCTTCCTCGCGACGTCACAAAGTAACATCGACCGGCGTGACAGGAAAAGGGCTGGATGCTTCGCTCGCTCCGGTGTGCGTTTCTTTCTCGCAGCAAAATCCACGGTCAGGTCCACCCCCGTGGGAAGGCCGTGTCGCGGTCACCCAAACTTGAGGGGAACGTACTGGACTCACTCCATGTCAAAGCCAAGTGACCACCGCCAAGCCACGGCTGCGATCGACGTGGACCGATTGGAGAACCGTATCGGGGTCTGCCACTGACATCCAGCCGTGTACGGCCTAGACGCTTTTAATACCGCGAATGCGATTGCAAGAACCAGGAGTGCAGTACCACTACAGTAGTAGGCGACGGGACTCGCGACCGTGCGGTCGTGACTCGTGACGTGCCGGCGCGGAGCTGTCGCTGCGTGACTGGTTTATTTGGAGCCGGCGCTGTGTCGCGCTCGTGCTTTGCGCCGGGAACATGGGATACGCAACGGCGACCTGGAAAATCTAGCGCGTACTCTACGTAGTGCGATCTCGGCGGCAGAGGAAGTCGTTGCACGTGGGAACAGTCGCTCTGTGCCAAAAAGCAGGGATCGGAGCGTGCGTGCAGTGTCTACCTGGACAGACCGGAGCCGCCATGCTTTATCTATACAGCCAAATGGCCACTCCATTTCATTTCGCAGTCGCAGATTATATGTACGCGAGTAATAATTCGAGTAATTTAAGTATTTCTCAGTTGCCCGTTTGATCACGATCGCAGGAGAAGACGCCCGTCACGATCAGCCGATCGCTGACACGTCCGAGCATATCAGATCCAAGTTTAAATACACACCGAAACCCCCCTTCGCGGCCCTACACCACCACTCTTCCATTCGCGCCATCCTTTCCAACCACGGCCTCCCCTGCTCTGTTCTGCTCCGCGATGCTCGCGCCGATGTACTCCTGCGAGCAAGACCGCAACGCGGCAGCACGGGCCACGTACGATAACAGCATGACGTACCCGCAGCCGTGTGCCGCGGGGCGCGCCATCCAGCTCCCGGCACAGCATGGGCGTGGCGGCCAGGTGGACCCAGCCGCAGCGGCCGGCGTGCAGCAGCAGCAGCCGCGGCGCGCCAACAAGAAGAAGCACGGCGCGCGGCCGCCGTCGCGCCGGTCGGCGACCACCGTGGTCGCGACCGACGTGGCCAACTTCCGGGCCATGGTGCAGGAGCTCACGGGCTTCCCGTCGAGCGCCGTCTTCCGGCCGATGCCGCGCAGGGTGCACGCCGTTAGCAGCAGCCCCGTCGCCCTCGCCGCCGGGAACCAAGGGTGCGGCGGTGGTGATGAAGGACGCGGACAAGATGCCGCGAACCGTATTAGCTCCGACGCTCTCCCGGCCGTGCAGCCTGTGACTGTGATGGCGCAGTCGCCGCAGTGCGCGACTCCGCCGGACGTGTTTGACGGGCTGTGGGACATCGGGTCGCCGGCGGTGTTCGACGCGTGGGACGATCTATACATTGAATAGGTGTGCTTGTTGGACTGTTGGCCGGCTAGGCTCGGGGATTCAAGGATGCCGAGCCGTTTGGCATTGTTTTCTGATCATGTTTATGCGTATGTACAGTACATACAGTTGTGCTTGTTCTTCGCACCCTATGCGCATTTACAGCTCATGTAAATATAGCAGTAATCAGTTAACTCACTTGCCTTTTGTCAAATATATCTAGCCTAAACTGTGTACTCCCTCCGTTCAATTTCAGATCTTATATGTTCAATTTTAGAACGGAGGGGGTATTAAACACACGCAAAAAATTATGGGTGCAGTGGGAGTGGTGGTTGATCAAATACTCTGTTGCCGCATGGAACCAACGTGTCTGTTTCCTTTCTACTTTTGCTCGTTAATTTAACCGGTGACGAACAAATGAAAAAAGACGAACGGGACAGGCACTGACGCGTGGAGGTTCATGAGGCGGCTGATAATAATTCCACAGTAGAAAAATGGACTGATGAGTGTTGAAATGTGCACAAAAAGTTTGAATCGACAGTTTGTGAAACAACTGTCCGGTAATCTAGTTGCCACCTTCGTGTGATCTCTTGATGTAAGCCTCTGCGTGTCATGCACGCGACAGGTTGTACTGCAGTGAGTCATGGTCAATACACATCTCACAAAAACAAAGGAGTCTCGGTCGTGGCGCTTGACGAGCTAGGTTGAACGTGCAGAGCACCTCGGAATGTCATCACCGATTGCGTCATGGTGGAATAAACCATGAGATTCTTGCCTTTTATTTGCGTGCTACAAGAGCAGGGCGTCACCTCGTGGTTGGACTAGAAACTGGGAAAGCTCGGTATATTTCGCTGTCATAATAATTTATTTTGTTTGCATTATTGGATGACAAATATTTGGTTGAATAACAATGTTGCAGCGGAACAAGAAATTGTGACCGATTTATGATTGTTGAGTTTGAATGTTCTCATTAGTCTTCACGAAAGGGTAGTCATCATGATAAAGAAACGGTGTTAAAATCATACTGTATGAAATATGACAAAACGGTGATATAAATTTATTTGACCAGCACTGCAGTGCAGGCTGGGTTACACACGTAGTGACGTACTGTAATATTGTTCAGAAGCAACCCCGCATTTTGCATCTCTGCAGTTTTATTTTCCCCATCAAACAAGCGGAACGCAGAGGGCAAGATCAGCTTCACTCTGCTCCCAGGAGGGCGAGGAGCATATCCTCATAGTCTCTAGTTGTATCCTTGGCTACAGCGCGCTCCAATGGCACGCTGTTTCTCTTCTGGTAGGCCTCCATTATATGTTTCAGGTCGACCTCAGCACGAGTGGTTATGACCCTAGTGAGAGAGTTTTCATCTGTGCCCATTCCTCCAAAAGCCAGTCGAATCACTTTCTCTAAGTATCTCTCAGGGCAAGTGAAGCACCGGATGATCGCCCGCAGCGTTGCAAGGAAGTCATCCTTGGGATCAGCTTTCAGATCCTGATAGCAGTGATTCAATTAGAAACAGAGCATAACACTTCATCACAAAACTGTAACCGATCTTTTTCAGGGTATATGCAGACTATGCAGTTGAATTTAACACGATATACACGAATGCAGAGCAAACATTGAGTGTTAGGTAATGGACCAAAGCTGTATCGTCTAACCAAATCATTTTACTGCAAGTGTTAAGAAATGAATCAAAGTTGTACCACTATAAAACGTCAGACGCCTGTAAAATAGGAGGCACGTGCCATTACTTACCTTATTGATTGGATGACCGAACTGATCATTGTAACTGTTGAATGTTGCAAGTAGCTGAGCTTTGCTGCGAGTGGTGAGGATCCTGATGATCTCATCGTCACTATAAGCCTTCTTATGGATCTTCTCGTGAAGTATCTTGGCTTCAGAATGAGCCAAAGAAGTGTTGACCTCTGGGCCATCATAGCGGTATGCACTTACAAGAGGTACCAAGAGCTGAAGTGGAAAAAAATAACTGTTCAGAACTTACTTTAACAGCCTTCGATTTTATCCTACTCAAACGATGTAACATCTGAATCAGGGCCCTTTGGCAGAGCTTTCAGCTCCTAATTTTCAGGCAAAATCAAGGCAAAATCAAGGGAGCTCTGCCAAGCGATGTTTTCTAGGAGAAGCGATTCTCTGAAATGAATTAAGAGGCTGGGAGCTGAAAAAAGTAGTTTCGCCTGATTCTGTGAAGTGATTCTTTGTCTTGATTCTAAAAATTTATGCTAAAAAATAAAGAGAATCACTTTCAGCAACAGAATCAAAATAAATCCAATGGGAGCTCTAAAAGGGCCCTCGGTAGGACATCCAATTTAACATTGAACGGACCAATATTTAGTGGGAGAACGGTTCCAGATAAATCAGAATATTTCATATTGACACAGATCAATCGCACAATTATTATCTAAGATGGGATGATCTAACATCACATTCGTACTTCTAAATCAGCTGTATCATGGTCCAGGAAAATCAGACTAGATCAGTTAAATGTATAAACAGGACCATCAGATTGTAGTGACTCATCTTGAAAACAACATAAATTTATCAGACGGGATCATCTAATAATATCACACACATACTTATCAGTATCAAGGCTCTCAGACAAACTAAGCTAGAGTAGTAAAATTCTACAACATAAACATCAAAATTTTAACGTCTTATCTTCATAATGCATAGTGTGCACTGGTAATTATAGGACAAGAAGCATAAAGTTTCCACGGTATCACATCATAAAGCGAACACAGCAACACTGGTCTGTATAACTCCGGGACGGGAAACGGAGCATTGGTAGAATCTGACAAGCGCGTACATGATTCTCTGTCTACGCGAAACAGCACGACGTCGTGATCTGATAAAGACCTGATAAAAGTGATGGGATCAGGAGCAGTCACCTTGCGGAAATCGCCGGTGACGTGCGCGGCGACGTCCTCCTCGAGCGAGCGCTTGAAGCGGTCGTGGTACGCCTGCCTGGCAGCGAAGAGCTGCGCTGGCGTGCGCGCGCACGCGATCTCGACGAGCGCGCGGCTCTCCGGGTGCCACTTCTTCGCCTCCTCGTTCGCCAGCACGGCGTCCCTCTCCGCGGGGGCCAGCGTCCACAGGATCACCGCCCTCTGTTCATGGCCGGCCGATGAATCAGGTAAGAGTCGTGATCGTGATCGTGATCGGTCGATCGCGGATGGTGTTCTCAGGGGGCTCTTTGTTGGATGACCGACGGATCGGTGAGCTGGTTACCTCGAACTTGCCGTGGACCTCGTCGCTGAGGGCGCGGAGCAGCTCCTCCCCGTACGCGTCGGCGTACCAGCGGCGGATCGCGCTGCGCTGCGCGGCGTCGCGGTGGGCCAGGATGGAGATGATCAACTTCTCGTTCGTGCCCCACCCTGCGATCAAACGAGAGGCGCATACACACGAGAGAGAGAGAGAGAGAGAGAGAGAGAGAGAGAGAGAGAGCACGAGTCAGTCAATCATCAGCGAAATGCGAGAGCGGATGATGTCGTGGCCGGCGCGGCGGACCTTGGAAGGCCTTGCGGAGCTGCTCGCAGTCCTCCTCGACGGGCGGGGCGGTGGCGGGGACGGTGAGCGTCGCCATCGCTTGGGCTCGATCGACCTAGGCGACTCGCGGGATCTGGGAATGGATGTGGAGATCAGAGGACGCGGGGTGGAGGAGATGTTTATGCGGGGACGCGAGGGGTTTGCGGGGGCGCGCCGCGCGGGCGTTCGATCCCTCTGTCGGTCGACACTCGACTGCTCGAGCACTCGACGATCGGTCCGGGCAGCGACGACCTGGTCGTGACGGTGATGGAGAGGTTGGCATTCGGGCCGGTGTGAACGGAGGCTGCGCGCGTACGTGTCCATGGCTCTCCGCCTGATGCGTGGCCACGACATGCGGGCACGGAGACGCGGTGACGACGATGGCGTGACCGGCCAGAGCGATGCGGGCAGGTGCATGATATTGCCGACACCTTGATCAGGATTGCGTGGATTAGGTGTTAAAAAAATCATAATCAGGCAAGTGTTCCGCGGATGGTACAACTTGGTTCATGACAGCGCGACCCTCTCACTCCATACTTTATTTGGGGGCTCCGCCACTGGACGAGCAGCTGGCTAATTAAACGTTGGAGTACTTTATTTGTTTCATCATAAAGTTGCAGGAAATTACACACGCGATGCGGGGTATACGTGTCTCGACTCCTTTCCGGTTTTCCTTCTTATTACATACTACTTCCATTGCCGTTGTTACTTCTAACATTATGATAATTCATTTTATTAAAAAAAATTAATAAATGTTATATATTATGTTATAATTTGATTTATTATTAGAGTTATTTAATCCTAGCTTTAAATTTTACATATTTGAATTAATTTTTTTAATAAAATAAATAATCAAAGTTAAAGTTAACAATGAACAACATCAATTTAAAAAACGGAGAAATTATACCCGTTTGGTAGAGTTGTTAAGTGGTTTTTAACTCAGCTTATATTGATTTGGTAGCCTTCTCTAATTTTACTAGGCACCGTATTTAAATATGATTTGAGCTACCTGCATTTGAATTAAATCATGAATGTGTTTTCATTATGTTTTGCAGTTTCATATCAGGCTGATGGATCGAAACGGAGATGAGCCCCATGGATCAGTCAGTAGCGCAGCTGCTTCTGCAGAAACCAACGTACAAAAACTCTGTATTCTCGTCCCGTGCGACCGCCCATGCAATACTACTGGCATGGATAGAATTGTAATCCCTTTGTATTCCATTCTGAAATACTTCTAATACTAGTTTCAACTTTCATGTTTGTCGAGATCACATACCCCGTGTACCCAACAAAGCGCGCTCGTACGCGCAAGATTCGGGGTCGGGCGATCGCGGATTCCGACCCTCCCCAACGGCAATCTGCGGCAGCCACGCCTTAGCTGCGTGAGCACGCGAAGACTTCGGCCTCCGAAGGCCGATCCCCGGGGAACGACTCCTGAGAGGTAGGTATCGCATTACGATACATTTACTCTGACGACCAACTGCCATCCGTCCTGACAGGACGGGACAAGATTCACCACGGCGACACTCCAGCAGAAAGCTGCGACGGCTGCCGGACACGACGTGACAGCATTGTAGCCGACACATTGACACCAGACGAGCATCACAGTACCCGCCGCTGCGCACGACGCGACGGGTCGTGGTCACGCCTAGACAGAACGAAATAATGACGACAACGACGGAAGGGTCCACCTGTCGGCGAGACGGCAGGATCGTGTAGGACCTACCACTTATAAGCCCAGGCCCCTTCCTATATAAATGGAGTCCCAGTGAGTAATAGAAAAAAACAACTTCATCCCCGCGAACACAACAGCCTCAAACACACGAAAGACACCCACGAGCTTCAGAGTCTCTGCATACTTTCGAGCAAACACCCCCACTCGCCCACATCTCGGATCCTCCCGCGAAGAGAGGATCCCGCCTTTGTAACATTATCACCGAGATAATCCGCTCTCTGTACGTAGGGTATTACACCGCTCGAGGTGGCCCGAACCAGGTTAAAATCTTCTTGAGTCAGCCTCAGACTAAGCCATATCGAATCCGAAAGCACACCACCGCCACGATCGTATATTTACTGTGCCGTGGTCAGAACACCGACAGTTGGCGTGCCAGGAAGTGGGGCACTCTCTTTTTAGTGTGCTCGCTTCGGTTTTTCGATGGCCTCCTACTCTGCTGTCGTGGGAAACGGCTCGGTCTCCCACCGCTCTGATGACTTCACGGCCGCTGAGGAAGGCCGGTCTTGGCAAGTCCCCACCTTCGCCTCTGGGCAGACTTTTCGCTTCGGGTGCCTGGACTTCGTCGCGAACGAAGGCGGCGAGCTCCGCCTCCAGGCTCCATGCGAGAGGCGCCCTCGTTGGTGGCCCCGGAGCCACCTCTCTCTGGGGCACGACACGTCAAGGGAGTGCTTCACTCTCCACGCCCCGAAAGGCGTGGAGCCGACGACTCCTGGCAACACGCCGCCGGCCGTCAACCTGTCCCTGCGTCCCGCGGTGGACGCCGTCGGCCAGGCCCAGCGACGCGGCACGAGCCCGGAGACGGTCTACCTACCAGCAGCTCGCAGCTGGGGGTCTGCCGACCTTCGATACCCCGCTCGAGAACCTCGCGTCGGCAGCGTGCATCCTCAACGAGACCGCTGTCCCCGAGGACCCAGCACTGAGGGAAGTGTACGACCGCGTACGCTTTTATCTCGGCAGCGCGCTTCAACGACCAGAAGCGTCCCTCCGACCCCAGCATTCGGAGACTAAAAGCAACCGTCGATCCCAGGATCGGCGGAGCTCGGCGCTCGACAGTCCAGTCGAGGAACGGAACCCTCGACACCATGTAGGGTCGGTCCTCCCGCGACTCGGCCCCAACCACGACACCCGTGGCACCATCGACGCCAGGCGCCAAGCGATGAGTGAGCTCCGCGCCGAGTCCCGGCGGAGACGCTCCCACGACCGCTACTACCGACGCGGCACCCTCGACTCCAGGAGCCCGAGTCCTGATGGGGTCGGACCCAGAGCGTTCGGAGCGCTCATCCGGCACGCGAAATTCCCACAGAGATTTCGCGCCCCGACCACCATCGGCCGCTACAACGGGGAAACGAACCCCGTCCACTGGCTCGAGGATTACCGCCTCGCCTGCAGGACCGGAGGGGCGGATGACTTGTTCGCCATCCAGTACTTGCCGCTTTTTCTCACCGACTCAGCCCGAGGGTGGCTCGAACACCTCCCCGAGGGTTGCATCCAGGACTGGAGCGACCTGCGCCGAATCTTCGTCGGCAGCTTCCAAGGGACTTACACGCGTCCAAGTAACTCTTGGGACCTCAAGAATTGTAAACAGGGTCCCGGCGAGTCGCTCCGGGACTACATCCAGCGCTTTTCACGAAAGCGCAACGAGCTCCCCAACGTCAGCGATGCCGACGTCATCAACGCCTTCACCTGCGGAACGACGTCTAAGACGCTCGTCCACAAGTTGGGCCGGAGGAACCCTCGGACAGCCCGGGACCTCCACGACATCGCTACAACCTTCGCCACCGGAGAAAAGCCCGTGCAGGCCAACTTCGACCGAGGTCGGGCGAAGGGTGAAAGGTCGGAGAGCGATCGTCGGGGAGACCGACCCTCCGATCGGTCCGCGGACCGCCGCAGCGAGCGGGGCGGCAGCAGCTCAAGCCGCAAGAAGGGTAAGGGTCGGCGCCACGATGACGACTTCGTGGCCGCCGCGGATCACCCAGCCCGACCCTCGACCAAGAAACCGGCCAACCACGACGGCCACTTCGACAAGATGCTCGACCGGCCCTGCCCCAACCATTTTATGCCGGTCAAGCACACCCTCCGAAACTGCCACCTCGCAAGGAGGTTCTTCCGGAGCAGACTCCAGGCCGACTCCTCGGTAGCCAAGACCAACCCCCCGACTAAGGGTGCCGAGGAAGACGAGGGCACGGCTTTCCCCGAGCCGGAGGATTGCCTCATGATCTTTGGCGGCCCCGCGGCCTACTGCGAATCCCGCGGCCGCCAGAAGAGGACCTAGCGCGAGGTTAACGCTGCCGACCCAGCGGTACCTCGCTATCTCAAGTGGTCCGAGGCCCCGATCACCCGGACCACGTCCCGCAGCTCGGGCGCCTCCCGTTGGTGCTCGACCCCATCGTCGGCTCCGTGCGCCTTTCAAAGGTGTTCATGGATGAAGGGAGCGCCCTCAGCATCCTCTACGCCGACGCCTTCAGGGCGATGAAGCTGACGAAGGCCGACCTCCGTCCGACCCACGCTCCGTTTTACGGAGTCGTCCCCGGGGGCTACGCGACGCCCCTCGGTCAGATCACGCTCCCGGTCACATTCGGCGACCGGAGCAATTTTCGGACCGAGTCGCTCACCTTCGAGGTGGTCGACTTCACTGGTGCCTACCACGTCATCTTGGGCCGACCAAGCTATGCGAAGTTCATGGCCGTCCCCAACTACGTCTACCTGAAGCTGAAGATGCCCGGGCCGAAGGGCGTCATCACGGTCTCGTCGCGCTTCCAACACGCTCTGGCGTGCGAGCAGGAGAGCTTCGAGCTGGCCGCCGCCAAATCGGGCCCGGCCCGGCTTGACGCAATCCGCAAAGCAGAAGGCCCGGACCCGGTGCTCCACTCCAAACCCGAGTCGTCGACATCCTTCAAACCTGCCGACGACTCCAAGGAGGTTGCCCTCGACCCCGCCGACCCCTCCAAGGAGGCCAAGGTCAGGACAGCGCTTTCCAGCAAATAGAAAAGCGCGCTCGTCGACTTTCTCATCCGGAATCGGGACGTCTTCGCGTGGGCACCATCGGACATGCCCGGCATCCCGAGAGAAGTCGCTGAGCACTCCCTCGGCATTATCACGGGCTCTCGGCCCACCAAGCAGCGACTCCGGCGTTTCGACGACGAGAAACGCCGAGCCATCGGGGAAGAGCTGACGAAGCTCCTGGATGCTAAGTTCATTCAAGAGGTCTACCACCCTGAGTGGTTAGCCAACCCTGTAATGGTGAAAAAGAAGACCGGGCAATAGAGGATGTGCGTTGACTACACGAGTCTCAACAAGGCCTGCTCGAAGGACTCTTTCCCTCTCCCGCGCATTGATCAAGTGGTGGACTCGACCGCCGGGTGCGAAACCCTGAGCTTCCTCGATGCATACTCTGGGTACCACCAAATATCTATGCGCGAGTCCGACCGACTGGCCACGTCCTTCATCACGCCCTTCGGGTCCTTCTGCTACATCACCATGCCATTCGGGCTCAATAACGCTGGGGCCACGTATCAGCGCTGCATGCAGAAGTGCTTCCACGACCAGTTGGGTCGGAATCTGGAGGTTTACGTCGACGATATCGTCGTCAAGACTCGCCAGACCTCCGACCTCATCCAGGATCTGGAAGAAACATTCGCAAACCTCCGGCGCTATCGGATCAAGCTGAATCCGAAGAAATGCGTCTTTGGGGTTCCCTCGGGCAAGCTGCTCGGCTTCGTCATCTCCGAGCGTGGGATCGAAGCAAACCCCGAGAAGATCTCTGCGATCCTCAAACTCGGGCCCATCAGCAACGTAAAAGGCGTCCAGAAGCTGACCGGATGCTTGGCGGCACTTAGCCGTTTTATATCAAGACTTGGCGAGAAAGCAATGCCCTTCTACCGGCTGCTACGAAAAGCGGAGCGGTTCACCTGGACCCCCGAGGCCCAGGAAGCGTTCGATCGGCTCAAAACCCTGCTTTCATCACCGTTGGTCCTCACGTCTCCTACCCAGGAGAAACCCTTCTCTATATCGCGGCGACCTCGAAAGTCGTCAGCACCGTCCTCGTCGTCGAGCGAAGTGAGGAGGGTCGGGCTCTGACTGTTCAGCGGTCTGTCTACTTCGTCAGCGAAGCGAGGAGGGTCGGGCGACCCCGCCGTTGGTTTTGCGGGCGGGGCTGCGGGTCCCGCGCCGCTGGACAGGTAGTCCAGGAAGCCCGCCCTCGCCTTTCGCTTCCTGCCAGTCCTCCTTGGCCTCGGCGCCGTCGCAGGCCTGGGCTCGGCCCTCCGCTGAGTCAACGCCGCAGCAGAGCTGGCCCCAGCCCCGAAAGTGATCGCGGCCACCGGCGGACCCTGAAAAACGCCGAAGTTAGTCTCGCGCAACGACAAACCACCAACCAAAACGAAGAAACATGCGCTTACCAGCTGACGGTGATCCCTGTCGAGAGGACGTGGCCCCCGATTGAGGCCGCCCTCGGCGTCCCTGAAGACGACCGAAGTCCGGGCCAAGACTCCCTTGTCGGAGAGAGGTCGGCCACGGACTTCGCAGGTCGCGTCGTCCGGCCCCTCGTACTCTCCGATGCCGTGCACTAGACGGCGCAGCGGCATGATCCGACGACGCATGGCGACGCCGAAGACCGTCGTCCCGGTCAGACTCTGATTCCGGAGGCGCCGAATCGCCTCCAGGTGAGGTCGGATCGTCTCGACCTCGGCCGCCGAGTGCTTCGACTTTCAGGACCCCGTCGCTCGGGGCACCAGGTCTTCGAAGGCTGGGAGCTGAGGGTCGGCGTTGTCGATATAGAACCACGACCCCCGCCAGCCTTTCAGCGAGGTCTTTAGGTCGACCTCGATGTACTCCTAGGACTCCCGAGTCCGGAGCATGGTGCTGACGTTGCCGACGCGCCTGTCGACCCCGGTCTCCTTCGACGTCTGGAGACTCGCGAGGAAGAAGTACCTCCACAGCAGGAGGCTCGGCCGGATCCCCAGATACCCCTCGCAAAGCGTGACGAAGACGACGGCGTGGAGAACCCCGTTCGGCGCCAGCTGATGAAGCCGGACGCCACACTGGTTGAGGACCCCGCGGAAGAAGCTGGAGACCGGCAGCCCCAGCCCGCGCTCGTGGAACGCCAGAAAGCTGACGATCTTCCCTGGCGGCGGCGCGGGCATGACGTGGCCATAGCCGGCCACCCAGCCCGTCGACTCCTTCGGCGGGACGATCCCGACGGTGGTCCACCTCCCGAGCAAGGCGTCATCGACACACGATGGCTCCCACTCAGACATTCTGCGGATAGCGGCGGCGGAAGCCCGAACTACGGCGATCGTCGGACCTAAGCAACGCTGCGATGGAAAGCGGAGCTAACGAGCTCTTGCGCAAAGGACAAAGACAAAGCGAGGAAGTTCGGTGAAAACGCGGTGTTACCGCGCTCCTCCTTTTAAAAGGTCCGGGCAGTTGCTGCGTCTCCCACGATCAGCCGAGGAGTAACTGCTCCATCGTAGGGTCGCGCCCCGAAGCGCACCCCAGCAGTTCGCCCACAACCCGCTGACGAGCGGGCTCGAGCCGCACCTCGCCTCCTTCGCCGCGGACACGACAGTAACAATTACTTCGACGAGACGGTTGCCAGAGCACGTCTGGCAGGCGACGTGACGCGGGCGCGCGAACCGCCGCGTCCTCGTCACCGTCCGATCAAATTCAAATCAACCGCTCGGATCGACCGGCGGTTCAAATTCCTGAACGGTCCGATTGCCCTCCGCGTGGAGGCGCGGGAGCCGTCCGATCCCCGTAACCGTAGCGGTGGATTCGAATAAGGGGAGGAAGCCGAACGAAGGCCCCCACGATTGGCTAACTGACAACCGGGGCCACCGGGCCAAACCGAACGTTCGGGCGCTGATCATGGCCAAGCCTAGGCGCGACGCTGATCATGGGCAGGAACCGCATGGAACCGATCCGACCTAGGCGTCTTACCGAACGAAAGACCGAGAACGACCTCGGCCCGACCTCGAAGGTCGGAACGATGCGTGCATGTAGAAAGAAACCCCTAACGATCGGCTGACCGACAGCCGAGGCCGTCGGGGCAATCCGAACGATCGCACGCTGATCATGGCCCTGGCCTAAGCGTGACAACGATCATGGGTAAGGACCGCGTCGAGACCGGCCCTTCCCAGTCGTTTCGTTGGATAAAAAAACCAAGGCCAGCCTCGGTCTGACCTTGAACGTCGGCGCTGTGGCCAGTCGACCCTCCAGATCGCTCGAGGGCTCGGGGACTACGCCCTACGGGCGCGCTCGTGCGTCCCCGTAGGATTAACCGTCAGTGAATGATGGTCCGCGCAAAACGTTTTAGCCCACGACCGACCCTCCGGATCGCTCGAGGGCTCGGGGGCTACGCCCTATGGGCGCGCTCGCGTGCCCCCGTAGGAGCACAACAAACCTCAGGAACGACCAGCCCGACGCCGCCTCAACCAGAGACCGCACATGGCGTCAGGCTCGGGGGCTACTGTCGGGATCACATACCCCGGGTACCCAACAGAGCGCGCTCGTACGCGCAAGATCGGGGGTCGGGCGATCGCGGATTCCGACCCTCCCAACGGCAATCTGTGGCAGTCACGCCTTAGCCGTGTGGACACGCGAATACCCCGGCCTCCGAAGGCCGATCCCTGGGGAACGACCCCTGAGAGGTAGGTACCGCATTATGGTACATTTACTCTGACGACCAACTGCCATCCGTCCTGACAGGACGGGACGAGATTCACCACGGCGACACTCCAGCAGAAAGCTGCGACGGCTGCCGGACACGACGTGACAGCACTGTAGCCGGCACAGTGACACCAGACGAGCATCACAGTACCCGCCGCTACGCACGACGCGACGGGTCGTGGTCACGCCTGGACGGAACGAAATGACGGCGACAACGACGAAAGGGCCCACTTGTCGGCGAGACGGCAGGATTGTGTAGGACCTAGCACTTGTAACCCTGGGCCCCTTCCTATATAAATGGAGTCCCGGAGAGCAATAGAAAAAAACAACTTCATCTCCGCGAACACAACAGCCTCAAACACACGAAAGACACCCACGAGCTCCAGGGTCTCTGCATCCTTCCGAGCAAACACCTCCACTCGTCCACATCTCGGATCCTCCCGCGAAGAGAGGATCCCGCCTTTGTAACATTATCAGCGAGATAAGCCGCTCCCTGGACGTAGGGTATTACACCGCTCGAGCTGGCCCGAACCAGATTAAAATCTTCTTGAGTCAGCCTCAGACTAGGCCATATTGAATCCGAAGGCACACCACCCTCCACGATCGTATATTTACTGTGCCGGTGGTCAAAACACCGACAATGTTAATGTTATGGTTTAAAAAAATATTAATTTAAAAAATAATATATTAATATTAAAATAAATTTATTTTGTTTTCAATTACTTTTATTGTATCTCATATGTTTACTCCGGGTAATTGTGTTTTTGTTAACTAACAATGGTTCGTGTGGACTCAAGATACGAGAGATTTAGAAGAGTTTGTCTTTTAGATTTGTAAGGGTATTTGTGGTGAAATTTAATCTATTAAATTTGTAAAAAATAATAATTTTAAATGTATTTTTTATGTATACATAGTTTAACTACTCTCTGTGGGAACATTTCAGAAAACTATGTTTTTTAAGGAGTTGAGTTGTTTGAATTTAAACTAGCCGACAACAAATTTAAAACAGAGAAAGAATACCATTAGTGTAGTTTTTTTTTAATATGATAGCGTATGCGGATTGAGCTGAATTTTATGAAATGTTTACAAAATTTATGCGAAGCAAGCCTAAAATTCATTATAACCGTGTGATGCGCATTTGTTTCGTCATGCGGATCGCACAGCATCCTGCACTCTGTACAATCTTCAGTCGCCGATTCCTTCAAATCTTAAACAGAGATCAGGCAGATCTAACACCTTGGATTTCGATCGAACTCACTCCCCAAACAAAGGCCTCTGACAGGTGGTCCCGATGTCGACTTCTACACCCTGCGCCTCTCCCGCATCTGCCCGCGTGCCCGCGCACGGTGCGGCCTTCGGTGGTGGCTGCCCGCTAACTGCCGCGGACAACGCCACTGGGGCAGGGTAAAATGAAGAATCTCAATCCGACTCGCCACCGAACAGCGGAATCGTCTCCGTCGCGCCGTCTCCGCACTCCATCCCCATCCCGAGCTGAAACCCAAGCGGCTCCAGAATCCTCACCCCAGAAGGGCGGCGAGCCCGGCGGTCGCGGCGGGGCTCCCAAATTTAGGAGCGGCCGATCGATCAGGCGCGCCACGGAAGCGTAACCGCGTGGGCGTGGCGGGAGGAGGGCCGATGGGGTACCTGCCGTCCCTGGGCAGCAAGGCGGCGCACTTCGTGTCCGACCTCACCACCGTCATCCTCAACCCCGTCTCCGAGCGCGAGACCTCGCACCTCCCGGTGAGGCCTCGGATCCTCCCTTCCCTCGTGTAGGCAACTCCTTCCAGTTTTGAATTTGGGTGTCGCTCGCGGTCTTAATTTATGCAATTCCTCGACTCTAGTCAGACATTCGCGTGGTCTGGAGTAAATTCGTAGCTCGTAGCTAGCTCAGGTGCGCTACCGTTAGGGTTTGATAAATGATTCCTCGGCGCTTTAGGGGTGCTCGTTGTTTCGTGCTGCTAATTAGGACCTACTTTGGTTGGTGAGAGTTGTAGGTAGCTTGTCAAGCGCTCTTGCTTAGTTCATGTACTAGAGGATTTGGCTCGACGGGAATGAGTTTGAGTGGAATCTGTTGCTCCAAGACAAGACATAGCTCTTCACTTGATAGGGGATTTTTTTTCTGTTTTATTTAATTTTGGTTTATCATATGCATGTTTTCAATTCGTGTCCTGCATTTCCTCTTTTGCTGTTATGTCACGTTGTAAACATCTGATGGAATCTGAGTTCTAACAATGTTGGTTGTTAGCTGATGAAAAGTTTTTTTTATGTGATCGACTGATAGCTGTAGCGGCAATGGTAAAGTTAATTAAGCTACCATGGAAGCTACACAGTGATTGACTCTCTGTCTTTCATGTTGCAATTGTGTAATATTGTATTCATCCAAAATTTGTCGATGCACTCTACACACACATTTGATGCCAGCTAGAAATTGCACTTATTAGCTATTCAGTCACTAGAACTTGTTTGAAAGTTTATGTTTTACTTATTTGCATGTGCAGGAAGTGGATGAGGGGCAAGAAAGTTCAGAGAACGATAAAGATTGTGAACACAACTCTGACCTTCAAGATGGCCCTGACACAACTTCCTTTAGAGCATTCTTGATCTCATTTTTATCATCATCATCTAGCTCTAATAATAATTCAATGGAGATACACCTTGAGCAGGATGCGGACATGGGATATCCAACTTTAACACCAGTAGGCAAAGGAAAGAAGGGAAGAACAGGGTTCATAAGTAGAGGGAAGCATTCCATTGGAAAAATCATTAGTAAAGCGGCTAGGATTGGTGGTTTCAGACAAACTGTTGCAGAGCCTAAAATTGATAGGGAGACTGTTAATCATACAGAATCAGTTGCACCTGTAGTGGAGCCCAAGGAATCACAGGAAGTTGCGCTCTCCAGTACTTTGCCAACTATGTCAGAGCCATCTGTGTTATTGTCAGAAATGATGCAGTCCATTCTATATGCCTCTCTCCCTGTTCTTGCCCAGGGAAGGAACTGGGTTTTGCTATACAGGTTTAAGACGTGTCTCTTCTTCCTATATATTCTGATCATATGTCTACACTGCTATCTCATGTTTGTACTCACAATTTTGCAGCACATGGAGGCATGGAATATCTTTATCTACTTTATATAGAAGGAGCATGCTTTGCCCAGGTTTCTCACTTTTGGTATGTTATAATGTTTCCTAGGTAGCTCAATGCTGTACTTTTTTTTTGGTGTGATTTCACGAAATCTAAAAGGTGGCAGCCTATTTCACCATACATATCACGTTCATAACTCAAATTTGAGCCATGAATCTTAGTAAATTCTACAAAGAGAAATTGCATAAGGGGGTAGATTGCACCAATATGAATAGTTTGAGGGAGTAAAGTGACCAAAATTTTATTTAGGGGCCTAAATGGACAACATGAATTGTTTAGGGGAGTAAAATGGACTTTTTCCTTAAGCTAATATGTTGTTACTTGTTAACAATACTGATTTCGACCTTAGTTGGACCATATCATATAATCTCAGATCTTTTGTCATTATTTGCTAATGTCTAACTTTCCATTCTTCATTTTCTATATGCTGGACATTACAGATAATTGGGGATAAAAACGGAACAGTTTTTGGTGGTTTAGTTGAGTCCCCATTGCAGCCAACCAGCGCAAAGAAGTATCAGGTTTTTTAGTTTTGCCTGCACATTTGGTTGCTCTTTCTTTTTGTAACTTATTTTGTACTGATTATTTGGAACTATTCTTGCAGGGGACCAATAACTGCTTTGTTTTCACTAATTTACACAACTGCCCTATGATATATCGGCCAACAGGTAATTTCCAACATCCATTTTATGTTGTTTGCATGGGAGAAGCAAATATGGCCCAAAATGTTATTCTCCAAATTCTCGATTAATGTGGATCTCAACTTTCATTTTCCCTGCATATGTTATTTTCATTTACCTGCATACGGAGTATGTTATTTTCATTATAACAATTAACAGTACAAACGCTCACTCAAGAGGGCTCCCAAGTGCGCAATTTTAGGACTCTTTGTTGTGTTGCTTCTTGTTTTCAACAACAACAAAGCCTTCTAGTCAAATCAAGTTGTGTTGCCTCATGTTTTCAAGCTGTTGAAAAAAGTTCTTGTTATAGGTGCCAATAACTATTTCACAGTGTGCTCCACTGACTATTTGGCTCTGGGAGGAGGAGGTCATTTTGCACTCTATCTAGATGGAGACCTGTAATATCTCTATCTCAGTAGTATGTCTCTTTGTGTAAAAAAAAGTAGCTCAGTCTCTTACTGCTTTTTTTTTTTTTTTTGCTCTACGTTCTTTGCAGTTTGACTGGTTCGAGTTCCAATTCAGAGACTTTCAATAACGACTGTTTATCAGACTCCCCTGATTTCGTGGTGAAAGATGTTGAGGTATTTGAAAATACGGAAGCACTGGATTTCCTGTCCTGTACGGTTGTACCATGCATCCACATTATCAACAAGTTATATGCTGAACTTGAACCTCTGCTTGACTCAAGAAATAGGAATATCTGGGCTGGAGTCAGCTTTTTTATGACTCTATCAACAAGCTATTTTTCTTTTGCAGCTATGTAAAAAGTTTTGTTGTGTGGACGTCCACATGTTCTGATATAGATTATTGTTTAATGCAGCTGTGGGGCTTCGTTTACCCTTCCAAGTACGAGGAGATGCTTACAATCTGCCGGACTGAGAAACCTGGGATATGTCGATGGTGATCGTCCCATAGTATGCGCCTTTGATCTGTTGAACATGCTTATGCTACATCTGTATAGTTTGAGTAGATATGAGACCCAATTAGTGCTGGAACTTGCTTTGCTTAAGCGAGTTTGCTCTGATTTGTAAAGACCAATTTTCTTGTTGCCACTTAGCTAATAAAATGGACTAGTTTCAGTTTCACTTGTCATTTAAAAGGCAAAGAGGAAAAACTGAAGAGAAGGGACTTGGGAGTGCTGAGGAGAAAGTGTGATGAGCCCACCTCGCCCTGGCTCCGCCACTGATTTTAGATGAAATCAAGCGGGGAAGCGCATAAACCAAAATCTATTGCAGTTCTAACCATTTAAAGCTGAGAATAAGATTTGGGGATTTCAATGTCAATATCAGAAGATAACTGAACAATTAAATTATCCCGTAAAACCAATCTTCCTTCTCCAGAAAAGAGTTGGTCACAGGATCCCACAGCACAGCACACAGGCAAAAGTGCAACTGCACTAAATAACCTTGGCCCTCATACAATAAGTGAAAAACATAATGTAACCAGTTGTACCTAATATCTAAGTGGATCGCGCACACAAACAAACTGAAGTGGTTTAACAAAAAGGGTACTTATGAATTTTGCAGTAATCAGTTCAATTTCATAAAAAAAATTAGGAAATGAGAAAATTCCCGTGGGACCTAAATTGGATAAATAAAAAACTCTGACGAGTCACTGCAGTACTCTGGTATCTGGTCAAGCAGCCTCAGTAAAAAAACGAGAGCTACTTGACTCTTCACAAACCCTCAAATGTCCCAGGGTGGTAACTGCTGGAAAAGGATAGCTTTTCCTTTCTGAGCTAAACGGTAGCTAATTCGGTATACATGACTGAAGCATCTACAACACTACGTAAGTTGCATTCACCCACTGTGATTACTTCTGTTCAACTGAGAAAATGTTAATCTCACTGATTGTTTCCTGTCATAAGGGGAAGTTTCCTATCACTTGAAGTATGACGATATGTAGAGTCTCACTCCAATGTCAACTGCACAATCCTCACCACCGATTGCATGAAGAACAACCGGAATGTCACTTAGGTAACGTATAACCAGAGGCAGAGTGGCCGGGGCAACCTGAGCTTTCGCTGCATCGTCACTGAGCAAAACTGACTTGGCAGGGCAGGTGCCAGCTTCTGTTACTCCAGATTCGTCATCTTCTTCAGATAATATAGACTCTGAGGGGTTTATTAACAGGGCGACTTCCTCCATCGCCCTCCACTTCACCTGAATTCCCCTCCTCTGGGCAGGCCTGAGCCTGCATGCATCAAGCACTAATGTTCCTGTGGCTTCCAACCACTCAACTGATAACCCCTCAACTTCATCATAATATATCCTCCGTTCCATCTGCATCATAAAACCACACTAAGACATGGTAGGCAACAACAAAACAAGAAATTCAAATTGATAAAAATTAGGAAAATTTGTACCGCAAGCTTAGGCACATAAACTGACATGAATCTTGGTCCAAGCCCTAGAACTCTAGCATTGCATACAATAACCTGCAAAAATGAAAAACAAGTGCAGCAATTCAATATAAAGCTTATTGGGAAAAAATGCTGGGAAGATTATACTGATGATACGCTAAGTGTTTACCTCTTTGTTCTTTATCAGAGCCCACATGTACAACTTCTTTCCAGCATCTTCTGCACGACGACTAGCCCACTTTCTTTCATTACAGTGCTCAGAAACCTCCCCAAGATTCTCTGATGAAGGAACCTTAAACTTCTTAGCTGCAGCTGAAAGTGCTTCCTTACCTTCTTCAGATTCAGCAGCATCCTTACAAAATTGGACTCCTGTAAAACATTTGCCCATCATTTGACATGCTGCTGCTTTGGTGACACCATTCTGGCCTGAGTGAGATTTCTTATGCTTCAGATACATCTGTTCAGCCTCAATTACAGCATTCAATGTCCTGTGAACAATTATATCTGGATATCTACGAAGAGGCGAGGTAAAGTGTGTGTATAAAGGGACAGCCAATGCATAATGTGCCCAGTCATCCCTCCTGCTTATCAGGTTCCCTGTGCAAAAGTATTCTGCTGACTGCATCTGCTTTGAAGCATAAAACATAAGAACATCAAACAACACTGGATCATCTTGCAACTTCTCCTTTATTCTAGAAAGTGAAAGGTGAAGTTGACCAGATGATGAGGCGTCCAAATCAAAACCATTCTTAGCACAAAAGGCCTCAAACTCTTTGAACTTCCGCAAATTAGGTTCAGGGTGCCTACGAAGTAAAGCACATTCAGGGAATGCGTTAGATATAACCTCCGCAACCGACATATTCGCTAACAACATTAGCTCCTCCACGATGAAGCATGCCTCATTTCTCACATAACGATAGCTATCACATGGAGCCCCAGCGTCGTCAAACAAGATCATAAGCTTTGCAGTGTCAAGAGAAAGAGCTCCACTCTTGAATCTGATTTCCTTTAGACTTTTTGTTACCTCATATAAGCATCTAAGGGACTTGATAACATCCTCTCGTTCAAATGTGCCCTGTACCTGAAGAGAAGAAACAGAAAATCTAGACTGACTGGAACCACTACAAATCAAATCCTGCACAAGCTCATATGAAAGCTTGCAGCATGAAAAGATGACGCTTCGACCAATCCAACGACTAATTATGTTCCCGTGAGGATCAATGTCCCATATAACAGAAAAGGCAAGCCTGTCAACACCTGGATTAAGCGAAACAAGCTCCTCTGACAATCTTGAAGGCAACATTGATATTTTACGTTGCAAGGTGTAAACACTAGTAGATCGACTTTGAGCTTCAGCATCTAATGCAGTCTCTGGATGGACAAAGAAAGAAACATCTGCAATGTGAACTCCAACACGTACAACTCCTCCTGGAAGTGTCTCAACTGATATAGCATCATCAAGATCAGATGCAGTATGAGGGTCTATGGTAACAGTCAAGACATTTCTCATATCTTTTCTCAATTCAAATTCTTCAGGAGGAATTTTCCAACAAACATCAGGAAGGCATGCCATGGACTCAGGCGAAAACTCAGCATCAGATATTGCATTCTCAAATAATATAGCATCCATGTGTGCCTTAACATGTCTGCCATTCCCCAAAATCTGTACGACATGAGCTGAGGGAAACAGACTATCCTCAGTCCATTCATCAATTCGAGCAGCAATCAACTCCTTGCCAAGAGCTGCATCACCTTCTCTGAGGCTCTGTTTGACATTCTCTGACAAAGTGTTACCATTGACGACCATCCGTGGGAATTTGGGGTCGTTAGGCAAAAGAACAATCGAGCCTGTAAGAATTGATTGAACATTGTAGTTCATCCCCTTCAAATCCTGCCCAGTCATCTGGTTTTTCTGCTGCTCCCTGTCAGATAACTCATGGAAAGGAGCAAGGAATCCAACAATAGCATCACGACGTGGGGACTTCTTTATGACAGATAATACTTTCCCTGTAGGCCGTCTGCTTGGATGAGAATATATCATAGTGCAGATCCTTTGTAATGCTTTTGAATCCTCACTATTTGCATCATTCAAATCTATCTTGTAACTTTCTGAGACAGTAGCAAGACCATTTTCACACTTAACAGCTTGACTAAAACCACTGTTCTTGTGATGGTAATGCATCCTGTCCAGAACAGGTACGCCATTACTGTGATTTTCGGACCTGCAGCTGACATCTCCCTGTCCTTTCTTCCCACTATGACTCCCATTCGTTTCATCAACATCACAAACAACAGGATCTGCTCCTGCTAAGACAATTGGTCCTTTCATACGAGACCAGCAAACAACAGGATCCAGCGTAATAGCAACTAGATCACCTTCAACCTGCAATGTATTCATATGATAACATCATGTTGCATATTTAAAAATTTGTTCAATGTGGACACATAAATGGTACATGCAGTGAGCAGAATAGGTAAGCGGCTGCAGGTGACTCACCCACCTATACCAACCATACAGTAACAGTTCCAATAACTGGAAATATAGGAGTATGCCTGAAGACTTAAACATAATCTAGACTATCTAGTGCATTAGTCATTTAATAATTTGAGAATGCATTGTCGGGATTTATGGCCAAAGAACAGACAACACATCAACCAAGGGGAAGGATGAATTAGAGCACTATCTGTGACGGAACACTATAAAATACAAGAATGAAAATAAATCACAACTTTGGCGCTTCTAAAAGCAAAAGAAGATATTGAGATAAACAAATTCAGTAAGTTAAACTAGCACGTTACTCTTCCAGGGACATACCATTCCTATCATTTGCTTCAGTTCAGACTAAGCGTCAACATGAAGTACAAGTCAATTTTAGAGCATGTCAAGGGGGTGTGTGTGTATATATATATATGTGCATCGACAAATTACAAAGATGCAAAGAATTCGTATTTACTGAGAATATTGCGTACAAGTCAAACCATACCCATCACTAATTGATATGCCCAACCCGGATAAAACCTTGACGGTTAGTGACGCCATATCACAGGAAAGGAAGCACTAGCAGCACTGTATGATTTTGTCCTGAAGCTCACCTAGCGCCAAAATGTTACGTACCGGTTCAAGATTACTAACAAGGCAGAGCACACACTGGTCTAAAAAAAAGGGAGTAGATCACTTATCAAGAAACATGCACGAGCTGCGCATGACATCCTACTTTTGCCTTATCCAGTAATAATAACCACTAATATTTCTTATGCAGCACCTTAACACATCCAATCAATTAGTGCAAACAGACGTGAACTCACTGCTCTGTTCTGTGCCAACCCTGTAATAAGAACATCCACTGGAATACCATCAATGGTGCAGTACGCCTACAAAAACACGTGATTCAAACATTACCGCACAGTTGCTTATAAACAGCAGTGATCAACATACCGAGCAGCTCGTGCTTACCTCATTTCGGTTGTACGCATTCACTCGGAACTTCCCGACGAACGCGTGACCCCTCTGCGAGGCAAAGGCAGCGAAACAGAGTGTCAGTTTGCCGCCAAATGGCAACCACAAAGCTACAGACCTCTCACGAAGTCACTAAATACCTTGATGGCCTCCTCCACGGCCTGCTCAGGCCAGTGAGGCTGGAAGTACCGCCTCCTCGCAGCTTCCCCCGTGCCCGCCCTCTGCATCGGCGAATCCGATGCGCTCGGCGAAGGCGGCAGGGGGCAGGACCGGCTCATCCCCGCCGCGGCCGCCTCCGCCCCGGCGTCGGCCCGGTCGTCGCTGCCCACGTGCATCTGCGGCATCGATCTGCACGGCATCGGCCCCGCCGCCTCCGCGTGCGTCGGACCCTGCGCCGCCGCCGGGGGAGCGGCCCCGGCCTGCTTAGGGCGCCGCGCGGGGCGGCGACGGTTCTTCCTCTTCTCCTTCTCGGCGTCCTCGACCCCGGCTGCGGACGGAGGCGGCGCGGGGATGGGTACGGCGGCGGTGTGCTCCACGGAAGCCCTCATGGTGTAGCCTCTCTCTCTTCGAAGGGGGGAGGTGGAACCCTAGATCTGGCGCCGGCGTGCTCCGCCTCGTCGCCTTGACACCGATTGGGGAAAAAAAACAAGGCGTCGGGGCGCGAGGAGGGGAGCGGAGGTAAGGAAGGGTGAGAAAGAAAGGAGGATGACGAGGAGGGAGATGTCGCTTCACGAAGCGGACGGAGGCGGCAGGGGCGGTGCGGTTGTTTTGATATATCGGATCGGGCTGGTATTGCGGAGGGTGACGTGCCCGCGCGCCGACTCCTGCGGTCTGCCTGGCTTGTGACTTTCTCCGCCTTTTCCAAAGGCCCCGTCGCTTTCACCCATGGGCAGCGTCGCTGCTTCAGGTGCGTGCGTGCCTATTCTCCACGATCATTCCACCGTGTGCGATATCGTCCACGGATGCAACCGTATGGAAACAAACTGACTTTTTTTGCATGGAAGGAAAAAATTATCTTTATTATAAATTTATAGTACATGTATATAATCATGCTACCGTGCGGCGGAAAAATATTGCGTGCATATCAGAGATTACCTTTTATATATATAAAGTTGTATGGTACATAGATGCAACCAAGCAAAATGTTATATTATGCGCATACATTAAAGTTATTTTTTACATATAAAATATATACTAAAATGTATTGCACGTCTTTTGATCTTAAATTATACATGAAACAATATCGTGCACAAGTGCATGCATGCACATCCATCCAAGCTTATCTATTATATATGAAATATGTTACGTGCACACAATAGATAGGTAGATAGATAGATAATCATTTCAAATATATCTTGAGGAGATCCATTCCAACTCTTTCAAAACATAAACTTTAGCAATAAAATTTTTATAATATCAATAATTAGAAACATGAAAAATCATAAGATATGCAACATGAATGATTGTAATATAGTTCCAAAAATATTGAGAAATGAGAGTAATACCCCTTTACATTTTCATAACATGTCTATTGGTCTAATGAAAAGTTGGCAAATATTTATATCATTAATTGACATATAAAAGTAATGGCATGTTGTTGGAAGGTTTTTCACATCTCTATAAACTCTATCTCGTCGATCATTTTCATACATAATATATGTTTGAAATACATTGATTTTATGCAAAATGTAATATGACCATTAATATCAAATGAAACTACCATTGTTCGAATGGTTCTCATGCGCACTCGTCTAAAAAATACATATTTGATGCATATATTTTACAATATTTTTTAATAAATGTTGTATTATGTTTTTTTCCTTTTGTGCTAGTAGTTGGTATTTTGATCTAGCTAACTTTCTCCTTTTAGCTAATCGATCAGGAAAAAAAAGATCATAATACCATTCACTAGTTCTAGCTAAACACGTCAGATATTAAAATTGATCTCGTAGACCAATTATACTATCTTCACTATTATGTGTAAATAAGAAATTTTCTTCTTAATGCAATGCTACTTAGTTCCTTTTAGGTTGTTTCTTAAAAAGAGGATACATTTTTTAAATGAAAAGAAAAATTGCCTACCTTCGCTTTGGACTAATATCAATATGGGCCAATCTGGATCAAACACATCACGCTTCAATATTTGGGCAAACAAAGCCCACCAAGACAACCAGACAAACAAAATCACCTTATCCTCCACTTGGAGGCAAACGCCGCAAACCGCGACTAAAGCAGAACGCGAGCGCCGCGGAAGAACAATGGCGACGATGTCCCTCGCCGCAGCCTCCCCCCTCGTCTCCACTCCCCGTGGCGTCGCTGCCCCTGCGGTGCGGACATCCTTCGTTGGCCTCCGCACTGTAGCTGCGCCGGCAACGCGGTTATTCTCTGGATTGGCAGCGGCGCCGCTGCCCGCGGGGAGGAGCGCAGCGGCCGCGTTGGTGCCGATGGCGAAGAGGGAGCATGAGCTGGAGGAGATCCGTGGAATGTCTACGGAACAGCTGGAGGAGGAAGTGGTGGACCTCAAAGGGGAGCTCTTCCTGCTCCGCCTCAAGCGCTCCGCCCGCCAAGAGTTCAGAAACAGCGAGTTCAGCCGCATGCGCAAGAGGGTATATTCCTCGCTCCATTGCTTACTGTTCTATGTTTTGAGTGCTGGAATTGTTAAATCCATTTGAAAAAAGTAGTATCCCTTGGGATTATGGTGAACTTATGAGTTATGAATGTTATTTCCTCCGTCTCAAATTATAAGTCATTCTGGGTTTTTTAAGTTTTTTCAAATTATAAGTCATTTTCACTTTTCGAGACAACTTTTTCTTTTTTCAATATATTTTCACTCTATCTCTCTCTTCCTCGTTTTCACTTTTTTCAATTTTCGGTTACAACTCCAAAACGACTTATAAAACGGAACAGAGAGAGTAGTGTATAAGTGAATTGCCCAACCTTTTCCATTAGATTAAGCTTTTGAGGTTAACTAGTAGGTACATGCAACTCAATATGGTATTAGTGTCAGAGATCTCGAGTTCGAATCCTGTCAGACACGATTTATTAAAAATAAACTGTAGCCTACTTTTAATCCACATTTGCCCCTACGAGAGCTGCACGCGAGGGGGAGTGTTAGAGTATAAGTGAATTGTCCACTTTTCTCCATCAGCTTAAGCTTTTGGAGCCAGCTGGTAGGTGCGTGCAACTCAATAATTAATACTAAATTGATCTTTTATTTTGCCAAACAATTATGGTACTTGAAGAGCCGTATGGTCTGTCTGCTATGTTCACTCTTGCATTGTTGTATTTAATTATAATACGCTCACTAATGCTAAAGAGTTTCAAATATGTTTATTGCTGATTGAAGCAGTGACACCAGCATCAAGTGGGTGGTAGGGTATCTTTGCAGTTACTTGCCAATTTGTGGACGAAGTTTTGAGTCGCAATCTAATTGCTTGCTGGTTGATTTATAGTACTACTGTAGCAATTTAAGAGCACACCTTCTTATGCTTGATTTCTGGGGTACCTCAACGCTTAATCTGTGTGTGCTTATAGTTATGCTCCTATATTTGTTTGTACCATGTTTTTCTGGATCTAATTGAATATGGACCGCATGTACTGTATTTTCATCCTTGGCAAATTATTTTGCAATTTGCATTAAAAACAAACCCGGACCTTTTTCGTTCGCGATGCTGTCAAAATACAGATAGCAGAATTTTGCAAGTATGACATGATATGAAGTTATAAACACAGTTCACTATATATATGGGAACAACTTGCATGGCATTGAAATGATATGCTGAAGAAACATAACTTGCAGTAGGATGCTTAGGAATCATAATTTCAATTACTTCAAACCATCATCGTTGGACTAGAGACTAGTAGACTCGGAACAAAAGTTTGTTGCAGATCAATCCAAAAAGTTTGTCCCTCGAATGTGTTCTGATCTACAATAACTTTCTCAGAAAGGAATTTGTCAAGTTAATATTTTTCCCTTCATATTCTTTTTCTTTTTCTCAGTGGAATCGTGTCCTTGGAATTGCCCATTTATTCACATTGTGGTCTTCATATTAGATTGCTCGAATGCTGACTGTGAAAAGAGAGAGGGAGATTGAACAAGGAATCAACAAAAGATTATCTAGGAAGCTTGACAGAAAATGGAAGCAGAGCATTGTGGTCAGACCACCACCATCTCTAAGGGAGAACAAGGAGGAGTAGAAAGAAGCAAAGAAGGGCAGTTTGCAAAAGCCATGTTATGCAAGTATTGCAGGAAGGTTTCTTTCTGCCTGTAATTTCATCTCTTATTTGTATTGTTTTGTATCCCAGGTTATCATTTTGCTAAGCATTTCTTCTGATTCTGAAGTTCAGTTGCTAATCTCTCTTGTAAATTTCAGTTTTGCTAAAATGTATGTTTCCATGGAAAATGTATGCTTCCATATGTTATCCATGTATGATCTTCTTTTTTTTTTTTAGAATCATCCATGTATGATCTTTGATGCTTCCAATCATCACATTTCAGTAGCAATGTGATACTATTGTATTTCTTTGGCAGATGAGAATTTAAAGTGTCAAAATTTGTCTTGCCCTTTCATGATTTCATATTACATAGTTTGATTATTTACATGCACAAAATGATAGATATATGCAAAAAAAAAATGTCAGTGACTTATATTTCCTATGTTACGCAGATTTTCATAGATAAGATTGCCACATTGGTAGTGCAGAAGTTTTTTTTTATCGAACTTGTTCAAGTAATATGCATTGATTAACTTGTCATGGATATGGTTGAATGTCAGATCAACATAACAAATAACACCGTCTCCTTGTGACTCAAAACAAAAACTCTTTCCATTGTAAAAAGAGAACACAAACATAGCTTCTAAAATATATCTGCTCTGTTGTCAGCGATTTAGGCTCTTGTGTCAAAACCAACATCCATTACAGCTACACCTTGAAACTTTCTAGTGCCATCAAAATGTCTGGTTCACATTTGTTTATACATATCTTTCTGCTATATATTTTCTTTAAATTGATTCCAGATGCACAACTTGCACTAGTGAATTCCTTTCAAATTTCTAACTGAATGTTACATAGGGAAATTTTCATGTATCATAATCAGAATCAAAATAAGGCACAAATACTACTTTCATTTTCCATGTTATTTTATTTCTAATATATTACAGAAACATAAGGAAAATAGATTACTGATTCCATAAATCATCTCTATTTACATCATGATTCAGAGAGAAAGCAAAGGCACCCCTGGGCATGTTGCATTCAAATAGGTGAGACTGAGAGTAGGACTATCTGACGTTGAACATTAGGGACTGGCAAGTCACTATGACTGATTTGTCTCCTCTGCATTTTTCTTTCCCAGTTCTAACTACTCTGTTATATGATTTCTTACCTCTGTATTTTTTCCGTTCGGTGACATGGGAAGCTTAGCGTGGTATCCAACCTGTGGCATCGCAAGTTAGCTATTGCATTTGATTTGCTTCCTTGTTCCGAATGTTATTGACTGTGTGAAAACTGGACAGCAGTCTATTTCCAACTTTATGTACGATAAGCTTAAGCAGTGATCTTGTTCAGAAAAGGTATGTTAATTTATAATAATCATTGTCAGATAAATCTCTGCTGTTAGTGCTAGAAATATAACTTGAGTTTGTTAGTTGTAGCCGTCAATGTCTTGGAGGTAAAGGCATCAGCTTTTACCTGCTCATAAGAAAGATAGCATTTGGAACAAAAACTAATCTGTAAATAGTTTCAAGCTGCATGATTTTCATCTACGACAAGGACATAGTGACAACTGACTAAGAAAAAACACTACTCCAGTAGCGTTTAAGAAAAAGTCACGATTGATGCATGATTAGTATAATTAAAAAGTATCAGTGACAGTAGCATATGTTTTATCTGTTTGAACCCTTCCTATCAATGCTACGTGCTTTCTGTCGCTCTTTTCACACAACAGATTTCAGTCAATTCACGATAACTAACTGAGAAGACAAGTTTCTTTCACACAATAGTAACATATAGAGGTTTTCTTTTATTGTGGATCACTTCTTGGCCTTCTTCGAGTAGACACAACTTGAATGGGATGCAATATTTTCCTTTGAAAAAAATATCATACTGCTTTTTTTCTTCAGATACTATTACAGCATAACATATTTAAGCTTCACTGATCTACTGCTGTTTTGTTTGATGTTTATTGAGAAGAAATGTTAATGACTTTATGTTCTATAATATTATTGCTTGAGTTTTAAAATTGTTGATTCCAGTAGCTTTTAAAATCTTTGTGTGCACTTTTGTTCAACTAACATGCGTTGATTGTCTAGTAAATGATCACCACATGCACCATATGAATTATATGCTACTTTCATGCCTGGCACTAACAATTTATGAGACACTAACATTTACATAATATACCTTACCTTTTGTCAGGAATACTGATCAGTTGAGAAGGATTCCAGAGCATGACCAGAACATTGCATTAAAGAAAGAGTGGATAGTCCAATCCTGGAAAAATTATAGAGGCGAGGCTGTGTATTTACATGTGTTTGGTGTATACTTTATAGGAGCATGCATTCACACTCTATGAATTACTAATGCATGCAGAAGCTATATCTCTAAACCGAACCCACACCGGAAAATACCACAAAAGTAGAGGTAAGGAGGCAACCAAACTAAAAGCAAACAAACCATAGAGTGGCGCATACACTCCGAGCAGATTTCACGCAAACTCGCTCAAGAACTGTTCATCAAACAACTCTGGCCAACCTGGGAACTGAGTGTTGTAGCCACCACAGCTTGAGGTGCTGCAAGCGTCGCCGAGGTTGGAAATGGGGAAGTCGGCAAGAGGTGGGAGAGAGTTTTCTGACATCAGCAGTGTTTTGGAAGTGCTATGGTCCCCCTCAACGATACCCTTTGCAGTGTGCTCGGTGTTCTTGTTGGCATCGTTGCTGACGGGCAGCTCGAAGTAAGAGCTAGGCATTTGGATGTCAGGCACCTGTCCAGCTACTATGTCCTGGCCACTAATACTCTCCAGGAGACTTGGAGAAGGCAACGAAGACAGGGAAGACATCTGTTGAGGACTGAGGAGGCCAATCTGGTCCAGATCACCGGGGATGGTGTTCATGCTGCTTGAGCTGGGACTAGTGGCGATGGACGCTGCAGACTGAAGCAGGCTCTGCAAGTACTGGAGCTTTGCAGCCTGGGCCGCCTCAGCTTGCAGCCTGGCGGTGTGGTCATCCCACGGCCGCTGCTCCACCAGCTGACGGAGGTTGGCGAGCGCGATGAGTTGAGGCAGGGCAGCAAAGAAGTCGGTCCTTGGCCGGTGCGTCATTGGGTCGAAGCCCATCTGGATTAGCTTCTTCTTCAGGTGGGTGTTCCAGAAATTCTTGATCTCGTTATCAGTACGTCCGGGGAGGTGCTTCGCAATGGCGGACCACCTGGTTTTATCAAGTTGCATAGATTAGGAGTTTTTTCTACATGCTAAACATGACTTCCTGAAGATTCGATTGAGGGACGAAATACTGCGATGCTTATGGAAGAGATGTTGTCTGGTTCAGTACAGTACTTGTTGCCAATGGCGGAGTGGAGTCGGAGTATGGTTTCTTCTTCCTCTTGGGTAAACTTTCCTCTCTTGATATCTGGCCTGAGGTAGTTAGTCCATCTTAGTCGGCAGCTCTTGCCGCACCTGTTCAACCCTGCAAGAGGAAGAAGATGAGCCACATTTCATACACCTCTTACTTAGTGGAACAGGAGTCTGTTGCCTACCAGCAAGCTTAGGCAGCGCTCTCCAGCTTCCATGGCCATGCTTCTGGATGTAGTCCATCAGCTTCTGGTCTTCTTCCAGGGTCCAAGGGCCCTTCTTGAGGCCATTCTCATCACAGCAGGGAGCCCTTCCCATTGAGAGGTGAGATAGGACGGGGGTAGAGTGGTGCAGTTGGGAAGGAGGGAGACAAGCCGCCTCCCCTTGGCTCCCTGAAAACTTCCTGCTACTTAGCTTAGATGGCTGGTCACCAGAACACATCTTCTATATAAAGAGTGGGAAGGCCCTGAATCCCAAACCCAGGTTTGATATAATTTATTCTAGCTGAAATGACTAATCTGCCCTGTGACCATTTGAGCATGCCGACAGACAGGGGTCTCGGTGCCCGTCACTAAAATAAGGGCCTTCATCCCTGTTGACTTGTGCTAAATGTGCTCGCTGTGCTGCAAGCAAGCTAGTACTAATATGGCAAAATTAAAGCAGTCTCATAGAGATTTCTTTGTTTTCCTTTTTTGCTTTACTTGTTTTACTATATCCTGTATTCCTTTTTTTTCTAAGATAAGATCGCCATTAGTTCGATCCGATCCAAACATACTTGCTACTAGGATATTACTCCAGATTAAACTGGCACCTAGATTCCGGACAACTGCTAGGTAGTCTAATCTAAATAAAAAAATGTATGGTATGATGATTTCAACTCCTCTTAGGTATATACGGAGTCCTAGATTGATTATCAAAATATTAGGCCCCGTTTGGAACTCAGGAAGTTCAATTTCACAGGAAAAAACGGAGAAATTGAAAAAATTCCTCCGTTCCAAACGGGGCCTTGGTTGGTCAGTATGTGATTCAAAATTTGGTACAGATTGTATTTGGAGCTGCTAGTACTTAGGGTGTGTTTGGTTGAACTGTGAGTTGCGAAAAAAATTACTGTAAAATATGAGCTGTGAGAAAGCTAAAAGTCGTTTGGTTAAAAGTAGCTGTGAGGTTGTGAAACTGCAAGAAAATATATATAGGGTATTATAATTATAATTATAATACATAATTTTAATTATATATAATAATATATTATATAACTGTAACTATAGTAATATATAATTACAATTATTTAATATAATTATAATATAGTTATAATTATGTAATGTAATTATAATTATATTACATATTTATAATTATATAATATAATTATAATAGTTTTATTATATAATTATAAGTATATTATATAATTATAATTACATTGAATAATTATAGTTACATAATATAATTATAATTACATTATATAATTATTTTTATATATTAACCGACGCCTACAATCGAAAAAGCAAGTTCAGACTTTTGAACTAAGAAAAAAATAATTAGAAGAGCTTTTGCAAAAGTTCACTTCTTTAGTTGGGCTTTTAGCTTTTGCAAAAGCCAAAAACTAAAAGCTTGCCAACCAAAACCAAAGGCACCCTTGGTAGCACCCCAAAAGTTTATAAACATCAGGGGTCCATGACAACTTGTAGATTGCTGGGAGTATCATCGTACGAGCCGTAGAGTATTGTTTTCTCAAGTAATGGGACCATATGATTAAGCCGCCTCTATCCTCTATGTCCGTTATATATATCTAAGTGACAGAGTTGATATCTGGGAGTGCTTATGCAGATCGAATGATATGCAGGTCTTAATAGGGCACTTTTAACTATATATGACCCAGCTTCATTGCAGCTGTTGAAGCGTTTCAACTAGCAGTACTAGGGCTCCTACTTAGGCTACTTGCTAGTGTTACTTCATGTAAGATTTACTGCATCAGAGTGAAAAGAAATCCTGCTGTATACTATACAGCAAGCGAAATATGTGGCTGCATCTATCCGCTTGCTGGAACCTATTTTAGTTGCGATTGAGAATCAGGTCGCTGAACGGCATCCAAACTATCCCACCAGCGGGTGAGCCCCAGATCTCGCCAACTGATGACGCGGAAAACTCAGCAAAACCGGGATCTGAATCCTGAGAACAACACCTGGCTCCTTAGCCGTAAAAAGAAGTCACTGCACTCTGCTGCCATCGTCATCATCTACTGTGCAATTAGTATTCCCCTGCAGGTAGACAGGCCGCAGCAATGGCGGAGGAATCAAAATCTCACTACTCCTTCGTCACCTGCACCTACTAGCTTCCAACGCCCTGGAGATTAATCTTCCTCCGTGTTTTTGACGGTTTGCGCGCAGGTTTGATGCGATGAGCTCCACGTGCTCGCCGAGGTGACGAGATGCCTTCCCCATGCACGCAACGCGGGCGACGTTAGCATGGGGGAGGGCAGGGAGCGAAAGCGTCTGCGCCTCGTCGTCGTCGCCGCGGGCGTCACCTTCCCGACGACTCCTGCCGGGTGCCGGCTACGGAGTAGTAAACAAAACGCGCGGTCAGGGTTCGCTAGCGTTCCCGCGTTGCTTTCAGGGTCCTTGGGCTCGCGACAGCGCCAGACGGATCATTTATCGTATCGTCAGCTCGGATCCTCGTAAACCATAAAATTTTGCTGAAAATAAACTTATTTGCATCCGTGATGGTATTTCGTTTGGGAAATTTTGTTGAGCTGGGAAGAATCTTATTATTTACTATGTTTTAAGCTTCAGAGAATAACATGTTTTTCTTTTTTGAACTGGGAAAACGCATTTCATATATGCTCTGGATTTGGTTTAATTATGAGAGATCTGCTACGTTTGATTTGGTTTGTACTAGAGAGATGTATAATAGGGCTGATCGTGACGATATTTTTTTTTTTTTTTTTTGCGGGGGTCCTGGATTTAAAAAAACAGCGAATCCCAGTCGAGGTTGTTTGCTTGTGGCACTTTTTCAATCCGTCTCAATCAAACGCATCGATCCACTTGCCTAATGAATAATGTTTCGGTTTTGTGTTATGTCATGAGGTGATTGTTAATGTATTTGTCTCTACGTACGTAGAGTACGTACATACTATGTTGGCATGGGCATGGGCATCAGAAGCCGCCTCACCTATACGACGTAGAATTGTGTTTTGTCGATACACCATGCGTACTTGACGTCTCCTCTTTGAAATTGATGTGCTGCTGGCAGCTAAAAACCGTTACAAGCAATACCACTACATAATCTCCACGAGCACCATTCTGCATCCTATAAAATTCAGGAGTAGGGGAGGGAGGCATATATAAGTTTTCCACACACTAATAAACAGTCGAAAGAAATGCAAAATATATACTGCTGCTGCTGACATTCTCATGTAGAATTTGACAGGTACTAGGGTTGACAACATGGGCTACAGGATACTAGTACTAAGGGTCATTCTCAATACATTTAACATTAATACTAGCAGTACTCGTCTTCGACAGAACCCATTTAACACTAATACAATGCAGCCAAGGAAAAAATATTAGTAGAATACAATGCAGCAACGATCGATTAAACAACTGATCGATAGCAGCCGTGCATGCCTCCTCCAACTAAGCTCATATAGAAGCTAAAGATTCTTAGATCTGTGAAGTGAGTCATGCACGGTACAACTCACGAAGGACAGCCTCAAATTCTCACCAACTCGTTCTCTCATAGGCCGCGTACTTTTGATTCGCGATCCGCCGAGATCTTCGCTGACGCCGGATTGGCTGGTGGTCGATGGGTTCAATCATGTTGTGCTTAGAAAACCGGAAAACCAAAAGCGGGCAGGTCGAAAGAGTGACCATGCGTTACAGAAGTCATAGGACTCTGTTGCAGAGCAAGTAGTATCTAAGCTAGGAGCAATTAGTAGATGATGAGGGTTGCGACCTTATCGTGAGAGACGTTGAGTTTCTGCGCATTTTAGCTGAGTATATTTCTGTTGATACAGAATCAAATCATGGCAGTGCTAAATTCATAAACGGTGGCTCGGAATTCAGTATCCTATCTTGGAATGCCATAATTCATAGTACATAGAAGTTTCAAAGTTTAAGACCATGGCACTCCCAAACTTAAGCGATGGAAACTGAGAGTTCCTGACGATTCAAAATTCAAACTGCTACAATGCACATGCACCACCGTAATGCTAACTTCTAGCTGTATAGCCCATTACTACTATAGCTGTATTCTATCCATTTTAGGCCTCCTTCGGACCGAAAGAATTTCACAGAAATCATATAAAAATTTCACAGACATTAGTTCAATTTCACATGAAAAACGCATGATACAAGATTTTGTCCTCCATTTCAAAGGGGGCTTATTAGTGTTATTGGGATGATAAATCTAGTTTAAAATTGACTAAACCATTGTTCTAACAATCACAGTCTAAGAAAGGAGGGAGTAAAAACTACAAATGATTGATGGAACGGCGAATAGATTACAGACACGCGTTTCATGGCAGTAGAAAGGCGGCAGTTTCACCATGCAAACTGGAACAAGTAAGTGATGGCACCCTCTTTGACCTATGTGTGGCCGGTGGGGGAGAGTTGGTGCAGCCAGCGACCAAAATCATCCAAGTATTTATTTGCTCCCATCCGGAACAAACTTTTTAGCAGAGATGACGAGCTTTGCCCACCGCGACACTCTTAAGCCAGGGAGCCTCGTCATCGTCAGAACATGCCAAACGCCCGAGACCATGCTCGCTCTGAGGTTAACTGCAATGAGTGCGTTCATGTATATCAAAAAGATATCGAAATGCCTTGGTTGATACTCTAGCTATAGACATATGTATTCCTTTATTAAAGCTTTGGGCCTCGTGCCACCTACTTCTGCTTATCTCAGGATTGAATTCAGCATATTTCTTTGTCCTCTGATTACTGCCAAGTATTTTGATCAGGTTACCTAAATTCTCAAGGCATCAATTTGTAGTAAAAAGTAATAATATAGAATTAATTCACATTACACGCAATGTTGAATATATGATGTATGAAAGAAAAATCTATAGTTGCACATCATCTAGCGCTACATATGTATAACGAAGATGTCGGGACATCTGCATAGGTGCGTATATACACAATGCAACAGAGCCAGATGGAAGTACAGCACAAGGGAACAAACACAAGGTGATGGAGTCGTCTTGGTCCCCAATTTTCCTCAACCGATGCCTTGAGCGACCTGTACCTTTTTCTCACTGGAATTGCATCACTTGTCATCGACAACAAGCGAAACAAGAAAAAATAGATAAAGTTGATTAGTTTCTGAGACGAAAGGCAAGACGCTCCCAATCGAGGATGCCATCTTGTCCAAGGTTGAAACTACTGTCGTATTCAAATATCTAAACAAATGTAGAAAACTGTTTGTCTGTGTCCACTTGCAGGTTTTGGTATGTTACAGACCTTCAGTGATAGGTCGTCTGCCCAGTGCTCACTAAGTCCAACCGAAAGAAGGTTTCTTACGGACATGGGTTTCTAACTGTCCCATATGATATTAAGTAAACAATAGTATGTCTCTAGTCTCTACAGCCTGTTCTGCAGGAATAGATCAATTGTTGCTTTGTTCTGTCTCAAAACTCAAGATACATCTGATATTTACTGCATCATTTTGAACTTCGATTATAGTTAAACTTCGAGAGAGAGCAACATCTTCAACTGTATAAGTCTGTTGGGACATGTCCCAATCTTATGACTTCAAAAATCAACTTTGACCATTTATTTTATTCAAAAAAGTTTGATGAATATTATATATTTCGTTGTAATTTGCTTTATTATCAAAGTAGATAGAACTATGAATTATAATTTTACAAATTTAAATTATTTTTTTTAATAAAACGAATGGTCAAAGTTAATATTTGAAGTCAACAGTGTCAGTAATTTAGGAACGGAGGGAGTAACATTTAGCATCCCTTCTGAGGTATAGCACTTTCTGAATTTTACCTGGATCTTTTTTTTTTTTTTTTTGAGGGCTTCAAAATCATATCGAAGAACGGAAGACCATAACGCAGCCATCCATCAGGGATGAACGAGCTCAATAAATTATTTGCGTCCATCAACTGTCTAATGATATAGTATAGAGCTTGTAGGACCAAGCAATCCGGTGCTAATTTCATCCGATCTTCACTACTTCAACATTGACAGTAACAGGCGAAGTTAAGGGGAGCTTTCTTTCATGATTAGTTCAACTCCAGCGTCCCCAGTAGTTGAGACTTGAGCCTTCAATTCACTGTCTAAATCACTAGTTGAGTACTCAACACGATCTCAAAAATTTTAAGAGCTTCACTGTCCTATTTGTACTACAGACATCAAACAAGGACATATATCTGTTTGCATACCAGTGACAGAAGGCATTCGCATTTCTCTTATTATAGAATTTTTTTGGAGACAGTCAGAGAGCAACCCAAAATTTCTTGTTTCTGTAAGCTTACACTGCAGGCTGACCGAAAAAAGAAGAAGAAGATCATTTGCTTCTACTACACTACAGCATCACAATGTGGAGATGAAATACATGTATTACGGTCAAGTGAGGTTTGAATCGCGTACCATTTTTAGCATTTCAATATCACATCAAATTCACAGAGTTTTTTTTGTCATTGCATCCCTCTCCCTGAAAAGCATGCAGAGCTAGCGTACCACATCCTAGTTGTTAACATGTTGCTTTCCTATAGCTCTAAAAATGCAGATAGACCCATAACATTCAGAGACGTGTGACCCTTTTGCGATAGACAGGCTGCTCACTTGCTCTACGCCAGTTTTTCCCACCTGTTATGTCCAGCTTAGGCGAAAAGGGTTCCGCCCGCCACTAGTTTCAATTGCTGTCGACACTGCCAAGCGTCCACCCTGATGATGCCTACTGTATTTAACAAATTCAGTCACTGTCCTGGCTGCAACTGCTACTATCTGTAGTCCACTTGCTGCAGGTGACAATAAGATCGAACCTAACTCTGGTGAATGGGCATATCTTTCTTCAGTAATTACGTGGTTTTACCCCCTTGTAATCTTCATCCGTCGCACTTTAATTGCATTTTATGATGTTTGTCACACTTCTGTGTTTCAGTAAGCCAATGACTGAAACGAATATACTACTAATGATGTACCTTTGCAGAACAGGCAGTGTAGTAATATTACTCCCATCCATATAACAGGTAGTCACTCCGTTCTAAAATTATTATCATTAGTTAGTTGAAATTTGAATTATTCGGCGGCAACAATTTTATAATGGAGGAGTATATGATATCCTTCTAATGCAGATTATCGATCAGTAACAAATGTACTCGGTGCTTTCAGGCTCCGACAGAATCGCAATTAACCGATTTATAAAAAGAAAATAAACATATCTGTCAATTTTGATAATGCTTGTATCTCCCTAATGAAGAATAACAATAGCGTGCCTTGACTCCTGACACCCATGAGGTCTCCCCAAACATCGTCAAGGATGGTTAATCCGTCAGAGTATCAATGCTGACATTTGCAGATTGACTTACGAGGCGCCAGTGTTTAAGCAAGCAAAAACAAGCCTTTGTTAACATTTTTGGACTCTGTGTTTAGTACTGTAGCATGCCAACTTGCTTGGTTTTTAAGGGGTTATGTGAAGGACCAGAATAGGACACGAGTTTGTGAGCTATGAATTTCTTTTATATTGGATTGAAAATAATGTACGGCAGGAGCTAAGAGTTAGTAGGACTAGAAGTCTAGAACGTAGTATTTTTGATGGAGAGTATCCACGACTTGATGAGTTTTAACAATTATCATCAGTGGTCGCTGGCGTTATTGGTATAATTTAGCCATTGTGCCAGTATTTGAAAAGAATTGCAAGTGGATAAACCTGTCGGTCAGCGAGAACAAATGCAGCCTTCTTATTATACTGGCAAAAAAAAAAAGGGCAGCACAGTCGGCCCATTAATCGATCGGCTTAATCAGGCTCGGGAACACAGATCGGCCCATTTTATCTCGTAGCCCACGACAAAAGCCCGCAGGAAATGAACGGCCCGGCCTCTTGTACACGTCCTCCACAATCAAACGAAGGAGCACCGCGCCCCTCGGTACTCATCCCCGTCGCGACAGAGACCGCCGGGGCTCCTCCCTCCGCGGCGCGCCTTTCGTGCGGTCCAAAACTACCGGTGCCCTGCACTTCTCTTGTTCCTCTCAGCCATAGACTAGTACTAGCAGCAAGATCGTTGCTCTCAGCATCAGCTCTGCCAACAATGAAGGCGCCGCGGCGTGCGCAGCACTTCCGGAGGCCGATGGACCCGCTGGCGTCCCTCGTGTCGAGCTTCTTCTCGGCCATCTCGCCACCGTCGTTGTCGTCCTCGTCGGCAAAGCAGGGCTCCACGTTCCTGCTCCTGCCGCTCCCCGTCGTCGCGGCGACGCGTGCGCTGTCCGCGCTCCGGCATCTCCTGCTGCTCGCCACGCACGCGTTCATGTCGCTCTTCTTCATGTTCCTCTCCGTGCTCACGCCAACCCCGCAGCCGGCTCTCGCGCCCACGCTGCCCGGCGCGGAGCATGGGTCCCCAGCGGCGCAGACCTGCGTGGATCGCTCGCTCGCGCACGTGCTCGCCGTGGCGTCCAGGCTCCCCGTGGCCTCCCGCAAGTACGAGCTCGTGCGGGGCCTCGCGGAGCGGCTGCTCGACGACAACATGCTCGCGGGTGGCGCCCGTTTCGGCGACGTGAACCGCTCGGCGCTCGCGGGCGCATTCGCGCGCACGCTGCGGCAGCTGGAGGATGCGGCGGGAGGGGAATGGCCCGGGATGGAGCTGGCCGCGCGCGCCGCCCGCACGGGGATGCACTGGTTGAGGCCGGCCACGGCGTCCTCGCTGGACGAAGGGTTCGGCGGTCCCACGGCGGAGAAGCTGGCCGCCGAGTTGCTGTGGCTCGGGCAGAAGATGGCCGAGTGCGGCGCGGCCCGCGACGCCGTGGTGCAGTTTAGCGCCGCGGCGAGGCTTGGGAGCCGCGCGCTCGTTGCCGAGCCCACGCTCCAGGTCTCGCTGCTCCGGCTAGCTGGTAGGTGAACGCTCCTTCATTTTTTGTTTACGTTTCTTAGACATCGGCGACAAGGATTTTGAAAGTATCGGAACCTTTTGAAGATTGCACAGAACGTATCGCGTCTTGCGATCAATGTTCGTGAACTCGTGATGCTCGTTTCTATAGCTTTTGCTGATATGCTGCGTACCTGCGTGGTTCTGATAATCTGATTGAATCATGGATGGAAGCGTGTGGCGTACGAGAACAGAAGATGCGATAGCGCGATTCCGTGGTTGCAGAAGGTGCCCCGAACATAGGGACAGTGTGAATTTACATTGTCACTCGACGTCACTGTTCCACGCCTCGTCGAGGATGATCTAGTTGTCACACCTCGTACGTCCATTTTCATCATTATTAATTTGCCGAATTCATTGCAGCGTTTCTGTTCAAGCACGCCAACTCGCGGGAGTTCGAGCAAAGTGCCGGGGGCAAGACGGAGGACAAGGGCGCAGTCGCCGAGCAGCGGATGGCGATGCTGCGGTCGTGGCTGCCCCTGCTGTGCCGCGGCAGAAACGGCACGGACGCGCCGGTGCTAAGCAGCCGGGAGCGGGCGGAGATGGTGGGCGTGCTGGAGGAGCTGATCGGCAAGCTCGGCTGCGAGCAGCAGGAGGAGATCCTCGCGCTCTGGCTGCACAACTTCGCCGCCTGCCCGGACACCGACTGGCCCAACCTAGAGACCTGTTTCACGCTATGGTACGCCGAGTCGCGTCGGCTGCTCGGGTAGCGCGGTAACAGAAAGTGTATGGTACATGTATCATGTATGCAGTAGTATATAGCAAAAATGCAAAGTTTCCACAGATTGGTTGAGATGAACTTGTTGTATTATGTATATGCAGTAGTATATTCAGTTGTCGAAGTTAGCAGAATATATCAGCCAATGTGATACTCTGTCAAAAGCCGAAGCAACTGGACCAAATAGACATTGTATCTCAAACTCCTGACAGCATTCCATCAGAGGCTAAATTCAGAGACAGAACATGACGACGAATTATATTGAGTTGTTATATTTCCTACTACGCTCACTTGGATGTAGTGGTCATCTATAAACTTTTTCGGAACACAAGGTATTTCGCAATACAGTGTGAACTTAATTCCTCCAAAGAATTGGACCGTAACAATAATAAAAAAAGGGGCGATATAGTGAATGTGTTTATTCTAAGGAGGATGTTACAACGATCGTTAAAGCCGTTTACAACAGATCCTTGCTGTTCATATCCTGATCACTCTACTGTACTGTACATGTATCCCTGGGGACAAAAAAATGTTACACTTCATCTAAGTTCACTCGTCGAGTTTGCCCTTCCAATAGCACTTGATTCTCCAATAGATACAGATGCAAAAGATTTGGAGGCCCAAGCAGTGGCATTCATTGCCCCCTCCTGCAAATTCCCTCGCTTCGAAGGGTATAGCCTATGAAACTTCTGTCTTCCTTGCTCAAGGTAGCTGAGAAAATATCCATGCACACCCATCAAGTTTGCAAACTGGGCATGTCTCATCCATGCCCATCTCGCAAAGGAAACCATTTTTGGATAAAAAAGATATAGCAACCTCAAAATTACAAAAGCCGTCGCCAGTGCCAGGTATGTATCCTGCTGAAGTATTTTCTCAGGTGAACGTGCCCACCAGAATGGGCAATTTTCTGGATCAGCGTTCTTTTTATGCTCAATATCATCTAAGGAATGTACCATGGCCTCCGCAACAGTTGAGTTCCCCGAAGCATTGATACCTTCATCCAAAGACATGGCCATTTTAGAACAAAGATGTCAAGCAGGCTGGAACCACAAAATTCATAACAGTGTGTAGACTAGTTGCTAAGCGTACAAAGAAAAAGGATGCAAGTAAAAGCAGAACAATCAGCACACCTGAAATATCAGCGTAGAAAGCAGCTAACAATTTAGCAGTCCGTGGTCCATGATACCGCACTCGCATCATCGAATTCAAGAGAAACAGTGTTGGGAAACCATGAATCCCGTACCTTGATATTATGCTGCAGTCACAACATCAAACAATCATTTTAGCAATATGGATGTAAACTAATGAAATAATTTTCTTCTAAAACTCTAAAAACGAAATACCTTGGCCTGATTGCAGATTCCTCGAATGCAAAATGTCGAATAGTTGGGAACAAGGAAGCCAATGTCTCAAAATTCGGTTTACATTCTTGTGAGAATGGGCACCATGACGCATAGAAAAGTACGGCGATATAGTCATCCTTGTTCATGTGAAGAAAATTAATTGCCTTTGCCAATTTAACTTCATCACCCTGTAATGTTAAAAGATTAAAATTTAGTTCAAGTTCAACAGTAACAGCAGGTAGAAAAATCCACTCAAGGGGGAAGAAACTTGAAACTTAACACGAATTTTATTAGGAAAGGTTGGCAGAAGTCTAGATCAATTAACAGAAACAATTAACATAGCCTGGGGACCATACCCAAAATTGATAACCATGAACCCTAAAAAACTAAATTCATAATACTACCTTTTTATGCTAGCAATTCGCATCACGAATCATTTGCTAGTTTTCATTATCGCATAAACTATTACACGGAACTCTGAATATGGCACGAAAAAATCGCATACATAGTAATTTCTTTCGTATTTTAGCACACCGTTGCAAAAAGGAAAAAGCTCACCTCGATGACGCCGACAGGGTCGCCGATGCGGTGATCCAGCGTCGAGCAAGTCCCGGGTGGCCTGATTATAAAATCCACGGCGGTAGGAACCAGGCAAAATTCTGGAGGCAGCGAGGCGGCGGCGGAGTGCCCAACGGCGGCGAGGAGGAAGGGGAGGAGCAGAGCCGTCGACCACGGCCGTCGCGGCGCCATGGAGCTACCAAGGGGTAAGTAGGGCTCTCTCAGACCTAGATCTGTGCGCCTCAAAAGCGGCAGCGGCCGCGGCGCTCGCCGCCGGGAGGGCGCCCGCGACGACGGCGACTCAGGTGCCGGTGGGTGCGGAGGTGGGTTCGATCGGTGTGTGAGGCTTGCGTTTTTGGGGTCGCTTTATCGGGTCTGGGCATCAACGGACCGTCGGATCGCGATCGGTGGTTGCAGGAGATCACTCACAGCCTCACAGGCCAGTCTGGACCATCGATCGTGATCGGAGCATCACGTGCGGGGCCCGGAACCGTTGATGTTGCGTGGGGCCAACCTGCGGGATGTGGGGTCGGGCGCATGACAATGTCTGATTGCTACGCCTTGTGTCTCTGAAACATGGGCCTGCTTGTGGGATCCACGGGCATTAGATGCATGGGGCCTTACATGTCAGTTCCGCGCGGGGGGCTGTAAATTTATTAGTCATTTTAAATAATACAATAAATTAATATATAATACTTCTCATACTAAAATTAATAGTGTCAATATTTTTAGCTGTAAAGACTTTATTAAGTATACTATATTACATTGCCTGTTCTTTTAAGTGAATTGAACCTTTAACAAGTTGTATGTTACAGAAAATCAAATAACCACCGAAAGGAATATGAATCAATATGCTAATTCCTTTGGATTAAAGGTGGTACATTACCATCCCGGTAGGTGGAACCATCACCCATTAGGCTGGTCAGATAGCAACTAGCAACAACATAAGATGAACTGGATGCTCCACCGTGCACAGAATCATGGCTGCATGAGAGCTTGGAATCCCAAGAGCAACAACAATTCATGTCACGAAATCAGATGGACTAGGGGGCATCGAAGGCAAAACCGGGGCCTACAAGCTGTCATAAAGAATAGTTCTTGGCCTGTTCTTATGATAAACAGGAAATATTCCTTGAACAATGAAGATACGAAAGCTAGTTCTGGATGATGCAAAAAGACTCATAAATGAGGTGGAAACATATGACGGTATTCGGTATACTGTTGATTATCATTCATCTCTAATAATCTATATTGATTTCACTGGGCAGTAATCCAGCATGCCCAGTATATACCAACCAATTTACATACAAGCTACAAAACAATGTAACTACGGCAAAAATGAATTATACCTATATGCCACATTGGCCACGATTATGTACACCGCAGCAGCATCCCTTTATTGAATGTGGTTTTTTGCTTCTCGAGTAGCTTTGATGGTTTCATCTCTGTATCTTGGCAATAAAACCTTGGCCTGGAAAGCTTCGCCACCAAGCTCGTTCTGTGCAGCATGCACTCACCCAATCAGTCTCATGGCACCTTGCGGTTCCACGACAATGCATGACAAGTTAGCTGACCCAAGCCTCAGATTTTTCGAACCAAACTTTGTACTCCACAATTCCACAGTATGTAGGAGGAAAGAATAAGTTCATATCTTGTGTCAGTGTCTACTATGCTCCTTATTTCCTGAGAAAAGGCTTCTGACATACCAGTAGCTTTTCATCACTAGCTATGTCAAGATCCAAAATACGGGCATCCCACCTGAGTTGAGTAACAACAGATCTTGCAGCTTCAACAAGAGGAGCGGTGTCACGGATTATGACCCAGCCCTGCATCAGCGTCAAACAAGTCGAAAATTTTCAGACCACAAATATACATGAGTAATCTTGTGACTGAAGCTAGTAGTGCCAGACATTTGGTATATGCATATACAGTCTTCAATCTTCTTAATATTAAATATAGTTCCTATTTCTTTGCAACCCAATTGACAACATCTTGCCAAAAAAGTATATGACCAGGAAAAAGCTTTTTTTTTAAAAAAAAAACTAAACAAAACTAGTAGTGAGCATGTCGACGACACTATCTCATTCAGTCATACAAGGTTAAGAAGCAATATTGTTCATGAAACAGCACAATGTTAAGGTTTTATGGCTTTATGCTCCACATGAATCCAAGAACTTTAGGCAATTATATAGACATGATTCATGGCTGGAACAATCCATTTAATTATACAAGGCAGATGCTAATATAGACCCAAATGATTCTGCACCGTCCATTTGTGTTAATTTCGAGACTTAAATTATTCTTTTACCTCCTAAGAGGTAAAAGCTCTTCAATAATTATTAATTACAATATTATTCAATTTAGTAAGTAATTAGTGGATTTTGGAAGGTGGCAGTAATCAAGGACATGTTGTCAGCTCATATTAATTTGTGTCCTTATATTTTTCTACTCAAATCAACGGATGAGATCGAATTCATGTCTTACCTCTTGGGAGGTGAAAGAAGAGCACTTGGTCTATCTTAGAAGGGCTCTTATACAATCCACTTACCTCTGGTCGTAGGATGCGATCAACTTCCAGGAATATGTCAATTGTCGAGCATCTATGCTTCTTGTTCTTTTCAAGTGATAGCAAGCCATCAGCATGCACCATATCATAAGTTCTTGGGTAAGTTGGAAATGCTTCACACCTAAACACATGTTTGGCCATCCATCAGTTAACTGAAGTTAAACAGAAGAACCACACTCGAAAACTGTATCCTGCGTGAATTATGTGAAACTAAACTAAACTATGTTTCCTCTACAGGAAAACTTAAAACATGTCTGACATTTGTTTTCACTGACACTAGAGTAATGACTGCACATGCATGTAAATCTGAGACCTAGAAAGGGAAAATTTATCGGTAAAGGCAATTCAACAGTTAGCAGTAGCTTGCTATACAGCTGAATTAAAAAAGGGAAAAAAAAGAAAAGAGAACTACTTACCAGTCATGTTGAACCCCAATAAACCCTCGATCAAATATTAGCGGAAGATAGTTTGGGGCATTCGTAGGAACAACATTCATCACCCATACAGATTTTCCAGCCTTTAGTAAAGCAGCATTAAACCCACCAAAGTGAGCATTCATATCCAAAACATTCCTTAACATGTTAAATGGTGGCTGTGGGTCCTCATCACCAGGTCTCTTAGGATGATCAGAAAATATAAGTGGTGACAGCAAAGACCAGTAGTTTCGCACCATGGAGTCCCAGTTTGCCGTATCCTCGGCAAATACTTCTGAATGCACACCTGATAAATTAAAGGACTATTAGTGCAGCGCAGAATCTTCAGGATTGGAAGCACTTGCATCTTACACATAATTTGTTCATTTGCATGTTTTGTCCAACTGCATACTAAAGCCAAATACTTACCATGTAAATCAAGTTCTGTTGAGTTTTGTCTAGCCTGAGATGGCCAGGTTGTGTGATGTTCAATCGGGATCCATCGCTGACTTCTTGTTCCTGCTATGCATGGGTTTAGCGGTTGGTAGTATGGTGATTCAGGATCAAGGCTCTTAGAACACAGCTCAGGACCAGATTTTCTGTAAGAGTTTAAGCTCATCACTGATCAGAACATCAATCTGCATTATGATGCCTGCAGGTATTGGTATGCATTAACACTACAATACCTGGAAGCGTAGCAATCTCTCTTATTTGTCTTTTTCCACACAATTGTCTCATCTTGTTGTGACAGCATCTCCCAACAAAGGCCCTCAGCAAAGTCACGAATTTTTGTCCATTTCTTTTGGTTTTCTTTGTCACGCAAGGCCCTATGTGTATTCAAATTTGAGGTCCAGACAAAATATCCATCAGGCCTCAATAGCCTATCCACTTCAACCAAAAGAATGCCATCTACAAAATTACAAAGTAAAGTGGCATTATAAGATATATTACTTCAGATCAACAACCAAAGTTTCAGATTACAATAAATTCATCCCTATAAGAAGTTCTACATATGCAAGTTGGCAGTACTAAAGTTATGAGTCAAATGAATAACCCACAGCTGTATATCCTTGAACATTTACGATTCTTTACATGTCCAGGTGTTAAGATAAGATGTTTCTGCATAGAATCTTTAACCAACAAGAGCTAAGAAACATGAAAAAAAAAGAGCAACACATACCATTTTTGTCCCATTCAATGTTACATTTCGCGCAATGCACCATATCGAATGAAAGATATGGATATGGAAGTTGCTTTGATGCAAATGAGCCAATCATCGCAGGTAAGCCTCTCTCCAGGGTAATTTGAACTTGGCTCCCTGATGCCTCATAGTTAGCGATGCACATGGTCAAGAGGTCTCTTTCAAAAAGATGTGCTCCAAAGGCGCCAAATCCACACTCTACGTCAAGGACTGTCCTAACCTGGAATGAAACAACATAAAAGGAATGTAGTAAGATTTTCTGTACACCTAAAAACTACACCAAGCATAGTACTACAAAATATCTAGTGGAGATCCTATGGTCATACCAACATTTTTTGCAGCATGATATAGGAAAGCCTGATATACACTTTCCAGCACATTAAGCATGTATGTTTTCCAGAGGTCAAATTAAGATGAAATAGACCAGCACTTTCCAGCCAGCTCACACGACATGCAAAATTTCTAAAGTGATAACATTGTGCAGAAAGACCACCAGTAGACGTGCTACTGAATAACAAACCATGATGTAACATCATCTTCAACAGGTACGTTAGACAGTACTAGAATAACTTGCCAGCTGTTGGTAAAAGAAACTGAACATTCAAAACGTGCTGAAAGGAAACATAGATAACCTATGCAACTACTTAAAAGCGCTTCTTTCCGGATACAATTAAAACTGATGGGAAACTTTGGCAGAAGAAACCAGCAAAATTCATAGGATGTGGAGTTGTGGACAGATAGCGCCAGCAGGAATGTGCCTGTTGTAATAATCATTACAGTAGATTTTTGTATCAAAGAGTAACACCTCATTGCCAGGAATGGCAGTTCTATGCATCCACTAGTATGAAAGCCAAATAATTCACAGTGTAGGTTAAAACATTTTACTAGTGATGATAACTCACCCCGGCCTCATTGAAATTGAATTCGTTCCGCAGCCCAATCATCTCAGCAATTTGATGGGCATAATCTTCCACACCATCAGCCATATGTGCATCAGCAGGGAAAGAGATCTGGTCCTCTTCCACCATCATCCTGTTTACAACGGGGAACCACCATATTCACAACCAGTTGAACATGCTGGAAATTCACCGTAGTAGTAACAATCCTTGTGCACGTACCTCTTGAACAGGCTCCCCGACGAGAACTCCTGGCCGCTAATCCGCACGTTGTCCTTCCAAATGAACCCCTTCCCGCTCGGCCAGCGCACGGGAATCCGGTAGCTCCGCTGCGGCGCGACGAGGCACGGGACTCTGCCGTCCCGCGTGCACTGCCGCTCGTAGCTTACGACGACGCCGCCCCCTAGATCCGACACGTCGACGGCGTCGGTGACGTTGTAGTAGCAGGGCACGTAGTCCTCGTACTCGGGCGGGCAGACCTCCGCCTCCTTGGCGCGGCCGCCGCCGCCCGCGAGCTCGCCGATGTCGAGCAGGTCCGTGACGAGCTGCTCCTGCAGGCGGCGGTACCCGCGGTGCGCAGCAGCGGCCGCGCGCGAAGCCG
>BCLF01000007.1:1826840-1857412 GCA_001602275.1 Zoysia japonica | reverse complement strand
CGCTGCAAGCACACGACGGGAAAGCGCGTGGTTGCCTGGCTTTGCTGCCTTCCCGTGCGCCGATGCCGCTTTTGGGAGAGAATCAGAGGATCCTGGCCACGATCCCGCCACTTCTTCGCGGCTGGAAAGGTGAGCGCCGCCACTTCTCCGCGTTCGGCGAACAGAATAGTCTGCTCCCCGGCAGAATGATCATGGGCACTGGCAAGTGGCAATGGATCACACCCGCCGTTGCCCCACGCCGGCGAGCGGCCAGCCGAACCGAACCATCCCGCGGCCCCCATGGTGGCGAAAGGGCAGGCAGACCGATCTGTCTGCTGCCCTGCTCGATGAGTAGCGCGACAGTGTAATGCAGACAGTCATGGACTCATGGGGCGCGCACCAGTAATCGCTGGCTCTCTGCTTCTGCTTCCGCAAAGCGCAACGGCAAGTCGTTTTGGTTTGGGTGCTTTGAGTTTGACTTGCATGCGATCTCGTAAAGGGATACCAGTGAGTGAGTGGGTCAGTGATGCTTCCATAAAGCCAAGCCGTGGCTTTTGTTCCCCAGCTTCCGTTACTACTCCTTCCATAAATTAATCCCCGGTGTCACCGTGGGATGCTATGAGTGCAGAAGCATGCAATGGTTCCTTGGTAGTGCAGCGACCATTAGGAAATAGTATTAGTCAGGGCGGCTTGGTTAGTGGCTGACGACTGACGAGGATTGATTCGGACGTGCCAGGCAGCAGCACTGGGCATTGATCAGAGCTCCGCTGAAACAGGAAATTTAGTACACTTTTGTTCTGAATAAACTTTCCAACAGAAACAGAAATATTTTGGAGTATTTCTGAATGCCACCGAGTTTACCCAACACTGAAGCTCGGGACCTTCTTTAATCTTTCACATGCTACTACTACTGCATTGGAATGGAAGAATAGAACTTGCAACTTGCTCCGTTTGATGACGTCATTGACTTTAATTATTTGTTTTATTTAAAAAATATTTTAAATATGAAAAATTTTAAATTGTAATTTAAACTACTCTAATGATAAATTAAATTATAATAAAATATATAATATTTATTAATTTTCTAATAAAATGAATGCTTAAAATTGAAGTCAGAACAACAATAAAAAAAAACAAAGGGAGTATGCACAACCAGAGCAGGACCATTCCATTCATGTCGGTGGCGAGAATTGCCAGCTCTCCACAGATTTCGTTCGAGCCCTTCGTTGGTATAGGTGGCCATCCATGATCCATCTACGTCGGTCTCTCCATCCTGGTGCGCTCAACGCAATTAAAAGTACAAATTAGATTCATGTCATTACAATTTTGCAAACTTTAAAATATATTATCAATGTGTCAATAACAGATGACGCTCTGTAAATAAATAACACGCAGATCTAAATAGCATATTTTAAATTTCACAAAATTGTAATGATATGTATCAAATTAATCCCAATCAAATGGCTCCGGCTGGCTTCTCCTCCACCTCAATTCAGTCCTATCCAGTACTAGTACGAAACGAGACCAGTGTACAGTTTCAGTAAGGCCAGCTAAAATACCGCTGATATGTGTGCGCACCGCAAATGCGTGGCAGAGCACATGAAGCCATGAGCGTACAGCAGTACAAGGCCATGGGATGATTCCTGAAGATACAGGCTTTCAGTTTCCGTTCGATCGAGACGCACTTTTCGAGCGGCTCAAGTGGTCACGGATCTGAAAGGGAGTGAGGACTGTGACAAAATAGAACAGCTAGGATTTTGACATGGTTGCCCGTGTCCCATGGCAGGTTGGTCGATGCACACTTCATATCCATGCATGTGGGATGCGGCCAATATAGCACCACCAGCGCCTAATTATTCGACTAGTACCCCATGGACTCTAGTCGCTGGTTTTGGGCCAAACCCTGGGATTTCTTTTTGTATGCTTGAGTAGATAGCCGCTAACACCCAAACCTCCGCCGCTTATTGCAACTTTGCAACAGGGTTACGTATTGGTGGTTTACCAGAAACAGGAAGGAGGAAGGGGGGAATCCATATCCAGGGATCGGAGAGAGAGGATAGGGTGAACAATGACCAGAAGCATTAGATTCAAATTTTTTTTTTCGAAAGATCAGCATTAGATGTAATTGATTTACGTATTGCTTAGAAAATACGGAGTATAATTGACATGGAAACTCTGACATCAGCAATTCAACGTCAACGCAAAGCAATGATAGAACTGTTAGTAGTGGGGGGAGAAAAAACAAACGCAGATGATCCAAAGGACAAAGCTGCCTTCAAGGCGAGTAGTCAAAAGAGTCGCCAAATTTCAGGGCGTATCCAATTTCCATAGAGTATGATCCCAGAGATATGAGCTAAAGATACCATAATTTGCCGCAAAATCAGCTGAGAACACTGAAGGAGTAGTAGCTACCGTCAAAAACAAAGGACAAAGTGCATCAAAGTGAACTAAGCTATAAACTACATTATAAAGAATCAAAGACACCTATCAGATTGAACATCCAGAGCACACAGATAAATATACATAGAAAAACTAAAAAAAACAAGCATAAGCTGATTACCAGTCTCCGATGAGCAATTAACGCAGGATGCATCACTAAGAAGGCAATTCAAAGCATTCAGTCACCTGCCAGATCCAACTAACCACATATTTAAGGTACAGAACTTGGCATCTGAATACAATTGCTACAGACAAGCTCTTCTCTCTTTTTTGGAGGAAATGACAGGTTCTCTTTTCAACAGGATAGTATCAGTTAGGAACGAGAAAATCAGTACTCTTGAGTTTTAACAGCAGTTCAGACAGTGTTTTCTTGCGTTGGAAAGCTGTGGTGTCAACACCAATTGCTGAGGCTTCCATCATAATTCAAACCAAAATGCAAGCAGTAACTCTTGATAAATGTTGTAAGTTCTCTTCATAACAGTAACAGTAGCCTCCTTGTTATCTTCAAATGTTTGCATGATAGGAATGTGTTTAGTTCTGTCAAAGGTAAAAGACCAATTCGTGTCAAGGCCTTTGAATTGAAAGCCCGGTTAATGCTTTTGCGGTTCATCCTAGATTACTCCTTGTGGTCTGTAACCATTAGCCCATGGGCCTGCACAACTGGACTCGGCATGCAGCCTTGCTCCTCCGGTCCTCACAAGCCACAACGCAACCACCGATGAGAGGATGAGCAACTGAACACGATGCAGCGACGGGCAGCCTCTGTTCGTACTTGGTGGCGAAAATTCCTACCGCGGCGCAAGTGGAACCCGTACACACAGCATGATCACAACAAGTACGCCCCTTCCCATGATTTCGTTTTCATGGCGGTACGTGTAGGCGGTTAATTAGTCGGCAGGACTGTTAATTTCGACAGCTCGACACGACAGTCTCTGCTGTTAGATTACAACGCGCTGAAGAAAGCAAACAGGACGCGGCCGCGGCGGCCACGGACCGACCAAGTAATGGCGTCGCGATCCGGAAATTTCCGGTGACCGTACCACACCCTTCATGCCCGAGCAATTACCCCGCGAACGAAACGAAATGGACGCGGCGTCTGGCGTTGCGTCGTGCCGGCCTGGATGGAAGGCGCCGCTACCCGCCGTCCGCGAATTGACAAAACCTCAAGTCCCCCTGCCCGAGAGCGACGATGCCTCCAGGTTCGCCGAAACGAAGGGGAGATCAGCGAAGAGGCAACGATAAACAAAGCGGAAAGCCGAGCAACTTGCGAGCGCCCAACCGGCACCCAGCTAAGATTCACAAGCACAGAACAGAACAGATCACTGTCCATCGTGCAGCCCAACAAGACTCGACCGACGAGCGACGAGAGATGTATGCTGTCCGTCGCTTTTGGCGTCTTCCCACCCACGTTTCCTTCCAACGACACGCTGTTCCCTCCGGCTGAGCTGAGCTCCCTTGTTGCTTGTTGTTAAAGAAACCGAGCCAGTGCGAGCGCTCGCATCGGGATTTAGCAGGGGCCCCCGTTTCTGACGACTGACAGAGACCCAACGATTAGTCTTCGCTGTTAAAGGTTGATTTATCATACAGCACAGAGAGGAGGCAAGGGAGATTACTGATAAACTATGCTCTTTGCTGAGGCGGGGGACCAGCGGATAATTTGGCGCGCTGCGTGAGGCTCGCTCGCTCTATCCGTCTGGATTTTCGTTAAGGGACCGGTTGGTGATCAACGCAGCGGGACGGACGCGTCTGTTGCTGTCACCAGTTGCGCGTTCTGTTGTTTCCCGGCGCGTCATGTGTCGACGAGGGTTCCAGTCTTTCATATGCAAAACTGCCGCAAGTTGAAGATACTCTCTCCGTTTTTTAATTGATGTCGTCGTTGATTTTTAAATTTAAATTTGATCATTTGTTTTATTTAAAAAAATTTAATAAATTTTATATATTTGATATAATTTGATTCACAACTTAAAATTTTACATATTTGATTTTTTTTTTAAATGAGACGAATGATCAAATTGATCGTAAAACTCAACGGTGACATTAATTTAAGAACCGTGCGAGTAGTTTCCAGATAGCAGTAACTGAGCTCTGAAACGTGACTTGTCGCGAGCTGATAAAACGACGACGGAAACAGTAGGTGAGAAACTGAAGCTAGTTCGATCTGATATAGGTCCATCGGCTGACTGAAGGTACATGTATTTGCAACGGAGGAACCTGCTTCGCATAAGACTGGTGTGCGAATCATACGAGTGCTACCCGTTTTGTTTACCCTCTTCCTGATTGGCTAATGTTGACGACGTGGACGTGATAGTACGCTTAGGTTGCGAGTCGTGGTCGCGCGCACAGTGAAAACCCCCGTTTGCAACTTCGCGGCTAGCGCTTTCTAGTCGCGTCGCTCCGTCAACAAGGTCCCAACCGGCCAACATTGCTGGTTTTTTTTAAAACTTTCCTACCAAACACAGCTGAAGTCTTTATACGCACTCACAAACTAACATCCAACATACATCTACACACTTCACGTACAATTTTAAACCTCCAACTGTAACTAACTCGCGTCCTTTCAAAAATCATTAAACTTCAGAGTCTCATATACATAGGGACATCGTCCTCCTATTTGTGACTCTGCGCGTAAGAGGTATTGTATCTAAAATTTAATAGAAAGAGAACCAATACCGAACGTGCATACGCATTTTCCTCCTCCACGCCGGAAACGCCAAAAAAACAAAGACCTGCCTCCACAGTCAGCTCAGTGTTAAATATAGAAGTGTGTAATCTATATTTACAATGAGATCATCTATATTTGGAGCTGTGTCTCCTATAAATCATGTCTTACAATCACGGTTGTAAGGTTCCTTGTATTTACTCCTCTATATAAAGAGATAGCCTGACCCATAGAGGTCATTGCGGTGGCAATCATTCTAACATGGTAACAGAGCCGATAATTTGATCATGTCCCTAAACTCTTCATCCTCCTCCACCACCATTTCCAACCTCCCCTCCAGCACTATGTCTACGTTTTCACCTATCCCAATCCACCATGCCGTGACCATTAGGCTCACCAAGAACAACTACACGTTGTGGCACGCTCAGCTGCTTCCGTATCTTCGGAGTGCCAAGCTCCTGGGCTTCATCGATGAATCCATGACACCGCCGCCCCAGCAGGTTCCGGCCTCCTCTCGTGAGGGCGCCGGACTTAACTAACCCCGCCTATGGCGCCTGGTATGATAAGATCAGCAGCTTTTTAGTGGTCTTCTTTCCTCCATGACCGAAGATGTTCTCCCGGATGTTGTGGAGGCCACCACCTCTCAAGAGGCATGGGATATTCTGAAGCGGATGTTCTCATCTGCTCTCCGCGCACGTGCTGTCCAAGTACGCGTAGATTTGGCCACTACAAAAAAACGTGATCTCTCTGCTGCGGATTATTTTTGCAAGATCAAAAATCTCGCTGCCGAATTGGCTGCTGCTGATGCGCCTCTTCGTAATGATGAGATAATTGCTTATCTTCTGGCTGGCTTGCCATCGGTTACGATCCCTTTGTTACTTCGATCACCATGAAGACTGAACCTCCCACACTTGATGATTTCTATGCTCATCTCCTGGCATTTGAGGCACACCAGCAACAGTCTCAGGCGGAGACGCGTCTCAACATTGGGACACAAGCAAATTTTGTTGGACGCGGTGGTTCCCAGCATGGCCACGGCAGGGGGCCCCCATCTACTGGTCGTGGAGTATGTGGCCGAGGCGGGCCGTCGTTCCAGAGCCATGGTCGTGCTTCTTCCTCGCCATCCAATCGCCCATTGTGTCAGATATGCGGGCACTTGGGCCACACTGCCATCAAGTGTTGGTATCGCATGGATGAGTCATACCAGGACGAACATCCATCTGCTGCAGTGGCTACTACATCATAAACGGTTGATCCCAATTGGTACACTGACACGGGGGCTACAGATCACATAACAAGTGATCTGGATCGCCTAGCCCTTCGTGAACAGTATCATGGTGGAGAAACAGTACAAGTCGGCAATGGGACAGGTTTGAAAATCATGCACATTGGTTCATGTTCTTTTAATACTGCTACTCGTCCTCTTGCTCTAAATAATGTTCTCCACGTTCCTCATATATCTAAACATCTTTTGTCAGTTCATAAATTAGCTCGTGACAATAATATTTTCTTTGAATTTCACCCTTCTTATTTTCTTATAAAGGACAAGGTCACGAAACAAGTTCTTCTGGAAGGCAAGTGTGAGTCCAGCCTTTATCCCATCAAGCCCTCTGATGTTGAGTTTCTCAAACAAGCCCTAATAAGTGTCAAGGCGTCCTCAAGTCAGTGGCATGCTCGTTTTGGCCACCCCTCTACTCCAGTTGTGCGGTCTATTTTGACCTTGAATAAACTCCCTTATGTCAATGACTCGAGTCACTCAGTTTGTAATGCATGTCAATTAGGAAAAAGTCATCAACTACCTTATAACTCTGCCATTCATCGCTCTACTGCTCCATTGCAACTTATTTTCTCTGATGTTTGGGGTCCTGCTCCCACATCTGTTGGAGGTTATAAGTACTATATAAGTTTTATTGATGACTTTACTAAATTTACATGGATATATTTGATGCATGATAGAACTGAGGCTCAACACATTTTCTTGCAATTTCAAGCTCATGTTGAACGTCTCCTTGACACTAAAATTAAGTGTGTCCAATCTGACTGGGGGGGGGGGTGAGTACCAGAAACTTCATAACCAATTTTTTAGATCTATTGGTATAGCTCATCATGTGTCTTGCCCTCATACACACCAACAAAATGGATCGGCAGAACGCAAGCACCGCCACATCGTTGAAATAGGTCTTGCCCTCCTTGCTCATGCATCCATTCCGATTAAATTTTGGAATGAAGCTTTTCTCACTGCCACATATCTAATTAATAGAATGCCTACTCGAGTCATTGATAATATGTGTCCACTAGAACGTCTCTTCCAAACTCCACCAAATTATTCCATTCTCCAAATATTTGGCAGCGCTTGTTGGCCCAATTTGAGATCTTATAACAAAAACAAACTCTCGTTCCGATCTAAAGCTTGCGTGTTCTTGGGTTACAGTGGACTTCATAAGGGGTACAAGTGCCTTGACACGGACTTTGGACGTGTTTATATCTCTCGTGACGTCATATTCGATGAAACAATTTTTCCATTCGCTAACTGTCCTTCCTCCAACGTTGCACCTAAATAGGATAGTAGCAGTTTTAATTTGAACTATAACCATTTGCATGTATTTCCTGTTAACCCTGTTCATGCAGCAACACAACATGTAGAAGATCTCGGAGTACCGGCACCTCAATCATCATCGGGATCGGTGCCGGTCTCCTCTCCAGCTGCTGCTCTGGGTGCAGATACTGCCTCAGACGTTGCACCAGGTGCTGTTCCAGGTGCTACACCGAGTGCAGCAGGGTTGCCCATCCTGAGATCCTCGCCAACTCTCGAGCGACAACCTGCGACATCACCTGCTGGTGTTGATGCTGCAGTGGGATTGCCGCCCGCTGCTGCGGATCAATCAGAGGCACCTGAAGTTGCTCCTCCCACCCATGCATACAGAACACGCTTGAGTCACAATCTTCGGCAACCAAAAATTCGTACTGATGGTACAGTTACGTATACTGCTGTCAAGTCATCTAATACAAAACCTAAATCACATATGGTGGCTATGGAACATCCACTTTGGCGCTCTGCAATGCATGAAGAATTTCAGGCTCTTGTCAAGAACAAGACGTGGCATTTGATTCCTCCACGCCCTGGTCTTAATATTATTGATTGCAAGTGGATTTTCAAACTCAAGCACAAAGCTGATGGTTCCATTGATCGCTATAAAGCTTGATTGGTAGCCAAGGGTTTCAAGCAACAATATAGAGTTGATTATGATGATACATTCAGCCCGGTAGTCAAACCAACAACTATTCAGGTTTTATTATCTCTTGCAGTCTCTCGTGGTTGGTCTTTTCGCCAGATTGATATCCAAAATGCCTTCTTACATGGCCAACTTCAAGAAGATGTCTATATGAAGCAGCCACCTGGTTTTGAGGACTCTACTCATCCAACATACCTTTGCAAGTTAGATAAGTCATTATATGGTCTCAAGCAAGCCCCTCGTGCATGGTTTTTTCGCCTCAGCTACAAGTTATTGCAGTTGGGATTTCAAGCATCAAAAGCTGATGTCTCTCTTTTCATCTTCAACAAAACGGATATTCAGATATACATTCTCATTTATGTGGATGATATTATTATTGTGAGCTCCTCATCATCAGCCACAGATCGTCTCATCAAACAACTTAAGACTGAGTTCGCAGTCAAGGATCTTGGCACTCTTGGATATTTTCTTGGCATTGAGGTCCATCACACATCCACTGGTCTGGTTTTGACGCAACACAAATACATTCAAGACTTGCTGCAGCGAACCCACATGACTTTTTGCAATGGTGTTCCGACCCCTATGCTTCTCAGTGACAAACTGCTATTAAACAGTGGTGATCCTCTCTCAGCCGAAGACACTACACGCTATCGCAGCATTGTTGGAGCACTTCAGTATCTCTCTTTGACACGTCCGGATATATCATTCTCTGTCAATTGGGTTTGTCAATTTCTGTCCGCCCCCATGACTATTCATTGGGCAGCTGTGAAACGCATCTTGCGTTATCTTCACTCCACGTCGGATATGGGGTTGTGCATCACTAAATCTGGGTCTTCTCTCCTCAGTGCATTCTCAGATGCCGATTGGGCCGACAATCCTGATAACAGGCGTAGCACTGGCGGCTATGCCATCTTCTTTGGTGGCAATCTTATTTCCTTAGCTCTCGTAAGCAACCCACTGTTTCTCGCTCAAGCACCGAAGCAGAATATAAAGCTGTCGCCAATGCTACTGCCGAGGTGATATGGATACAAATGCTCCTTCGCGAACTTGGGATTTCTCAGCATCGGCCACCATCTCTTTGGTGTGATAACATTGGTGCCACTTACCTCTCTGCCAACCCCATCTTTCATCGTCGCACAAAGCATGTTGAGGTTCATTATCACTTTATTCGTGAACGTGTTGCATCGCGACAATTTGATGTCCGCTTCATATCCTCCAAAGATCAGGTGGCCGACATTATGACAAAGCCCTTGCCGATTACTTCCTTTAGCAACTTACGGCGCAATCTGAACCTGGTGTCCCACCGTCCAGATTGAAGGGGGTGTTAAACATAGAAGTGTGTAATCTATATTTAGGATGAGATCATCTATATTTAGAGCTGTGTCTCATGTGAATCATGTCTTCCAATCACAGTTGAAAGCTTCTTTGTATTTACTCCTCTATGTAAAGAGATAGCCTGACCCATAGAGGTCATTGCGGTGGCAATCATTCCAACACTCAGTACCCCTAATTCAGAAGCAAACTCTCTCTCAGACTGATTCATCTGTTCATGAAATCTGCTCGGACTAATTCTCTGTTCTGATATGGCGTAGATTAATGGGGGTGACGCGCGATATACTCACACAGACGATACCTTACGTCGGTTACGCTCGTACCAAAATTCTCTCGGATCTAGTTTTGGCATCGAAATTGAATGATGGCATCGGAGACGACCTAATTAATGATTGCACACTAGGCTAGCTTTCGATTCTCCCTTCCAGCTCGCGCCCGCCTGTCCACACCTGATCACACCGATGGCAAAGTCGTCGACGCGGGCAAGCAAGCAGCTCCGCCAGAAGCTAGTAGACTACCAAGGATTGGCCGGCCGCCGACGCCATCGCGCGCCAACTCAAGTCTATCGACGCCAGTCCGCGCGATCGACGCGGCGCGCACGTCTCACGTACGCACGCACGGCGTCGCCGTCCTGGCCCCCGGCGCTCCGAGAAGAAGCGGGTGCACCATAAAAAAATTGGGACGGCGAACAAGGAGGCGTTGCAGCCTTGCGAGGTGATTATTATAGTCCGTTGCAAACGATATGGGAGAGGGGCATGCCGCTGTCATCCCACACCGGAACCCCCTGTTCCAGCGCAACCCCTCTCACCTGTCTCTCCGATTCTCCCTCTCCCTGCCGGGCGCCATCTCTCTCCCTTCTCCTCCGCCTCTTAACAGATCACTGCCTCGTCCGGCTCTCTATCTCATCACTTGTGAGGCGAGAGAAAGAGAGAGAGGAGACCAAAAGGGCCGCCAGGTTATGGAAGGGGCGAAGAGGCACACTTGGAAACCAGAGCAGGCTCGGTCCGTGCGCGGGAAGGAACCGTGCAGCAGAGTCCGCGTGGGAGTCCAGGTTTAAATCCATCCACTATATCTTCGCCTCCTCGCGCGGCCCTGAGCCATAAAATCGAGGAAGCGTCCAGGCCGGAGACAGGCGAGGCGTAAAGGCAGGCAGGAGACCAGAGAGAGAGAGCCAGCGCGCGGCGTCAACGTATTGTTTGTTGCGTGTGCGCAAGCTAGCTGGCTACAGGGATGGCGGCGGCTTCGTCGTCGTCCTCCGCCGGTGGGTCTCCGGCCCCCGCGGGCGCAGGCGGCGGCGGGGGCGGGGGAGGAGGAGGACCGCCGTACGGTCACCACCGGTCGCGGTTCGGCGACACCACGCTGACCAAGGTGTTCGTGGGCGGGCTGGCGTGGGAGACGCCGTCCGAGGGGCTGCGCGAGCACTTCCAGGGGTACGGCGAGATACTCGAGGCCGTCGTCATCACCGATCGCGAGACCGGCCGCTCCAAGGGCTACGGCTTCGTGAGTCATCGCCTCCCTCCTCGTTTTCTCTTTCTCTCAGTGTTCCGGCCGGTGAGCGGACGGGCGATGATCGGTCGCCGCCACTTGCAATTCATGCGCTTGGGTCTTAGACTCAGATCGATGCACGTATTCTCCGCAGGTGATTTTCCGGGACCCGGAGGCGGCGCAGCGGGCGGTGCAGAACCCGAACCCGGTGATCGCCGGCCGACGCGCCAACTGCAACATTGCGTCGATGGGACCGCCGCGGGCCGCGCCCGCGAGAGGTGAGCAAACCGAGGAACCAGACCGAATCAATGCTCCTCCTTGTTTTTTACTCCTACCCTTTCGTCGCGAGAGCGAGGCAGCGCATGTGTATGGGCAGGGCTTGATTAGCGGCGGCCGCACGCGATTAATTAGCGGATAAACTCCTCGATTTCTTGGGCAAGCTCCATTGTGATCCGGGAATAGAGGCGACGATCGTAGTAGTATTAGATACTCCGTCCAGTTCTATAATTCTTCATAATTCTTCATGTTTTAGAAAATGCCGCGATATATAAAATGTAACTTTATGTATAATTTCATGAAAGAGTGGTTTGAGACAAATTTATTTATATAATTTTTACATTTAACTAATTTAAAGTTATTTGTAATTTATCTATCCAATATTTGGCTTAAGTGTTTTTTTAAAACGTATTCTTATGGGACTAGAGGGAGTAGAGCACACAGATGGGGGTGGGGGCCTAGTCCAGCCCGGCCAGTAAACCACTACTGGGCGCCAGCACACTTGAACGAGGACGACGACTACTATATCTGCATTGGGACGGGAGGAGAGAGAGGGGCAGGGCACTAATCAAGCACGGTTCATGGCCTCATGTGTCGTCATGGAGTCTCATGGCAGTGCTTGCCCAGGCTGGCCTCGAGTTGGCGCACCCCACCTTGGTAAGTACTAGCCACATGACACCCGTCAGTGTTTGGCCTGAGACAATTGCTTGCTCCCAGAATTTTTAGGATTGACAAACCCTAATTTCTTTCTTGGATTCAAACATACAGATTCTAGTCCCTGATAAGCTTTGGTAGTGCTAGCTAGTACAAATATCATGCTTGATGGCTGTATACTGATCTGTATACCAGTCAGCTTTGCAGAATGGTGTTTGCTGAGTGGGGCTAGTTGGTGCTATTTTTTTCCCCTTCTCGTTGCTTGTTGCATTGGTGATGTGTTGGATCGCTCCAGCGAAAATGAGGTGGAAAGGAGTGGAAACTATAGCTGGAGAATCAGAAATCCGGCCGCTTTGCCTTCCCAGTCTCAGACCTTTGTTTGACCCGGTTGAGCGTAAACTGCCGCAGGAATAAGATGCTGATTCTTCGCATGCAGTCCGGTTTGACGAGTTCATGAGGAGCAGCATAGCTTTTCGTTTCTTTCTCCCCCACCAGCAATTGCCATACTATTGCTGCAAAAATGTTTAGTGAATTACTACAGCACACACAGTAATGCAAGTACCACAACTGGAGTAGGTGGTAGGACAGTCTTGAATCATGTGGCACTATGCTAATCCACACAGTGCTCCCTTGAAAGAAACATCTTTCTTGTATTACACTACTGCTCGTCTAATAATAATAATAATAATAATAATAACCAGATACTCCTACAGATTTTAGTGTCTTTATTTGCATCTAAAGGCAAAAAAAAATATGGGTACTACTAGTCTTCAAACCATCATTCCTTCAACGAAATCGAAACCGTTACCTGCCGCTGCCTCCCCAACTGGTCAAAGCAATCCAGTCCAGCGCAGGTCACATGGTGACCCGTCCCCCGTCGTCAGGCCATACAACTGTTTCGCAAGCAATGCGAGGCGCCTCTGTCCGTTGTAGTACATGCATACGCCTGTTCTCTGCACGCCCCTGTGCTGTACAGTATTAGAAGTATTTTACTTTGCTGCGAATGTTGCTTGGCTTCGGCCGCTGTCAATTTTTCCCGACGTTTTTCAGTAAAATTAACTGCTGCAAAAATATTACGTTCTTAATATTAATGTCATCACCCCTTTCTCTTGCAGGGAGAATAGGAAGTGGAGGAGGAGGAGGAGGAGCCGGGCGCGGGCTCCACTTGCCGGATCAGCCGCCGATGGGATCACCGTACAGTGCGCCGTCGCAGATGGCCCCGCCTCAAGGCGCCGCCATGTTCTACCCGCACCAGTACGGGTGAGTGCCTCGACCCCCCTGCGCATCGCACCTGTTGCACTTGCACCCACCACGACGAGGCGCCGGCGACACGCGTGCCCCGCGCGGACGTGCATCGCCGGGCCGGCGCCGCGCGTCGTCATCGTGGGATCCGACCACGCCGCGACTAGGAAAATTTTCAATTGACAGCCGGGGCGGGCACATGTCGGTATCAGCGCCGTGTCACGGCCGATAGCGTTGTGTCTCGTTCTCTATTCTTCTCGTCCTAATCCGAATCGCCAGGAGGATGGATAGCCGTCGTTAGGTGGTGACGGTTCCCTGACGCAGGGGTTCGCTGTTGGTGTTTTGGCTTTAACAGAGCCGTGCAGCTTTGAAACTTTTATGAATTTCTGACCTGGCTTTGGAGGCAAATAGATGGAGTTGCGATAGGTCTGCAAGGTATCGTGCTGCTCTTTAGGGGAAGGACGACAGGGCAAAGCAGTGTTTAGTTTACGGTTGCCTTTACCGAGTAATCGACCTGACCGCTGCGTGTGCCGCGTGCGTTTACTTTCACGGAACCGGGGTCACGTTGCTCTCAGGCGCAGCTTTCAGTTTATCGTTTCCTGAACTGGACAGGTGGGTTCAGAGCTGGGCCCTCGGGTCCCCATGCCTCTTGTGCTCGGCCCTGAGATAGGCCCATTAAATTTGGGCCGATCAGAGGGAGACAGCAGCTCAGCATGGGCATCAACTCTGCTGGTCCCAACAGCTCTATTCTCTCTCTTTATCTTGCCCCAGACAGCAGACCACCATGGGCTGTTGCCTCCCTGCAAACACTCCCTGCGCTTTGTTGGTTTCCTGCAGTGTTTAATGTCTGCATTGATCTCTTTATGCCACTTGCCTTTGTTGACACTGCCATTTGCCATTATGGGTGGAAAAAAAATTTCTATGGCACTGCTGCCATAAAATTCTTTTCCAATCTGGTCTGCTTCTTACCTATCCATTGGCATTGGTGTATCAAATATTAGTAATTTATTAAGTAGGGTTTTATGGATAATCTGTGACTACATTGTAAAGTACTTTTGCAGTTACAACTAACTAGTTTTTTAATATAATTTCTGGATAGGAATTTGTATCTGGTCAAAACCAAAGATAATACGGTTAATTGCGTTTTACAAGCTTATTTAGTATTTTGATAGCTGACCCTTTTGTTTCTGGATTGGTACTCCTAGCCAAGATGGTTATACTTAGATGCTTTGAGGTTATTGACAGATGTAGAAACACTGAAAAGAAAACAACCTTTCTAATGTGTGAACGCTGAAAATGGGCAGAAACCGATGTGTTGGCTGCTTGTTTTAGCTCGACATATATTAGTGTCTACAATAAGTTTGGGTTTTACTGCTATGATCTTTGGTGGGGTATATCTTGGAGAGACATGGTGGGGTTCTTGCTTAGCTCAATCAACAGCAATCTTTTATAACGCACTGAAGATGTTGTGCAAAACTTTTGCAGGTACTGGTACCCACCTGATTTTCCATACCAACAGGCAAGCATTCCTCACTATTTTATCTCGTCTTTCAATAATATTTTTTAACTTCCGTCACATGCATAGCAGTTGTTCCATGCTTCATTCATCTGCAATAACTAGCAACAGACAATAGTACCTCCTTAAAGAAGATTAATCCCACTGTTTTACTGTTCGTGATCTGAAATTGATTCAGGAGATTAAAGACACTCCCTAAACTTGAAACGCTGACCTTGTTTTATGTACTCAAACTCGATACTTGATTGCTGCATATGTCTGCTAACTAGGGATGCAAGTGGGTACCCACGAGGGGCACATCTAATACAAATTTTGATATTTGCTAGTTACCCGCAATCCCAAATTTGAACTAGATGTGGGCTGGGCATCCCCACTTGCATCCTTAGTGAATTCATTACAAAAGTTTTGTCTCAAAGAAGTGTACTTAAAAACTAGCAAAACTATCTTGTTTTTCATTTGGCAGTCTAACTAAAACCATGAAATATATGAAAACTCATATGCAGGTAGTGTATAATTCTCAAATGCTGCAGCATTATTACCCTCAGCTTTATGGCCCGCAAAGCTCCCCATCAGCAGCACCATACCAATACATGGGTTACATGACCGGTAGCCCGGGTCCGAGGGCTGGCTTCTCGCCAATGCAGCATGCACGGCCGCTCTTTCAGCAGCCAACGATGCAGATGGAAGGTTCTTTCCCACCAGGGCCTTCTCTTCCTCCTAATTTTAGGCTCCAGTTACCCCCTCATGCAGTCTCAAGGCAATCGGAGGATGCATCTGGTATGTCACTCTTACTATTTAGATTTGTTGTTTGTCTTGTAACCCCACTAGCAAATGGATTTCAGCCTAATAATTCTGATTGTGGAACATTCCTACATCTGTATTCTACAATCTTAAGAATTAAGGAATGCAGTGGTAAAAAATAAATTTCAGGGTTTGAAGTTTAAATGTCTCATTATAAGTAGAAAAAAAGAACAGTACACCACTATCTCTTACATATAGCTATCCTATGTTATCAGGCCTTCAGTCAACTCAACCAAGTTCGGCAAATGCAGCCACAAGCTCAAACGAGGAAGCTTCAACTCCTCTAGCGTCAAATTCAGATCCAAACACAACAAACTGTCTTGCTGAAAATCCTGGCAAAACTTTCTGATGTTAATCTGCTGCGGACTGTTGGTAGTCTGTAACAGTACACGACACTCAAATGACTTAAAAGGCATCCAAAGATTTGTTTTTTCATTATTTCTGATTCATTCAAATTCTTGCAGCGCATTTATTTTTTAATCCACTGTACGGCAACTGAACTTCATGTTCTAATTCAGATTTTCAGCTGAGTAATTTCCAAAGGCATCTGGCTGTCTGCAGTAGCCTTGCTCTCGGTTTTCTGAAATATCTCATGTTTCCTGACGAACTATATACTCGGTACCGTTCATGGAATTAGGACACATTTTTATTGGAGACGCAGATGGCGAATCCCGCTGTATTTACACCTTTATCTGAGGTGGATATTGGACTCTACTGATTTTATAGTTTTCAAAGAATTAAGTTATTTGTTTTTTTTTTCTTTAGACAGACAGCATTCCCTTTTAATCCTGAAAATAGATAATGTTCATATGAAACCATATTTATTAGTATCCACTATGAAACAAATGGAAACAGGGGATGATGTGCTGCCAACATGTTGGTCAGTAGGGGGGGGGGGTGTAAACCCTCTACTGCCCACCTGGACCCTGTTCTGAAACAAACATTCTTGATGGCGGCAAATGCAGTCCTTATGTGAGACATGGCAGCATATTTATCCACTATGAAACAGATTTCAACCTAAGGAAATGATGTACAGTAGCACTCACAAATTACAACCGTCTGACAACGTCACGGTATTACACTATTCCGCTCGCAGGAACACTTCATTCAAGCAAGAATTCGACCAGCTGGTGAATGTTGACGCTCGAGGTCCCATCTTCCTTCGTTGCCGCCATGGCCTTCTCCTTCCACGTCATGGCTCTTTCCCTCATGTCTTTGCCTTTCTCGCCATCCATGGCCTCTCTCACGAGCCGCTCCACATACTCCCTTCTCACATCGCTGTCTATCTCCAACCCGATTCCCCACTTGGCGCACACGTACCGGCAGTTGGTCGGCTGCTCGGCGAAGAACGGCCAGCAGAGCATCGGAACGCCGGCCCATATGCTTTCCAGCGTCGAGTTCCACCCGCAGTGCGTCAGGAACAGCCCGACGGACGGGTGCGAGAGCACGCGCTCCTGCGGGCACCAGCTCGCCAGAACACCCCGTTCTCCGGTGTCGCGGACGAACTCCTCAGGCAGCATGGCGTTCTCGCCGGAGACGAGGTCCGGCCTGATTACCCACAGGAAAGGCCGTCCACAGCGCGCTAGGCCCCACGCGAACTCGCCGAGCTGGGCCGGCGTCATCACCGTGATGCTTCCGAAGTTGACGTACACGACGGAGCCGGGCTGCTGCGTGTCCAGCCACCCGAGACAGCCCGTGTCTTCCCTCCAGAGGTTGCCGCCGATCGCGTCCAGCTCGCCTTGCGTGAACGAGGCAAGCGGACCGACGGTGAACACGCGCGGGAACTCGCGCCGCAGCGCGTCGACGACGTCCTGCTCCAGCGCGTCGTACGTGTTCAGGATGACGCCGCGAGCCTTGCGCGCGTTTTGTGCCTCCCCGCCGTCGAAGTTGAGCATGACGTCGTCCGGGTCTGTCGTTCTGATGAAGCTGGGTATGTCCTTCAGACGGATGTCCGGCATGCCAGGGATCCAGTCGATTGCAGTGTCCAGGTACCCGTTTGTCAGGTCACGTTCGTCTAATATCAGTCAGCACGAAGCAGAACGCATGTCAGTCTTCAGTTTTTTTCCCCCAATAGGAGATTAAATTTGGAGTAATCCCCATCATAAAATACAAAATTAGAGTTACACGACACAAGTATTGCCCGAAATTCCGTACCTTTAAGTGGCACATAGCCTCTTCGAATGAGCTCGGCGAAGTGGAGGTATCCCATGAATCCACACGCACTGGTGGTCCAGAACACCAAGGCCCGTATCCCCATCTCCTCGGCGACCCTCTGCGCAAAGCTCATCACGCCGTCAGCTATGACGCAGCTCACCGGCGGCGTCCTGGGCGTGCCGTTCAGCCTGACCAGCAGGTCCCTGAACGGCGCGGCGCTGTGCCGGGTGGTGGACAGGCAGAGCGCGGCGATATCCTGCGTGACGTCGTCGTTGTCCGACTCCGGCAGGCCGTCGGGCACGGCCTCGAAGCGGAACCCGTCGGCGCCGGCTAGCGATTTCGGTCCGCGGGACCGGAGCAGGCGGCGGTGGTTGTACTCGGAGTTGACGTAGGTGACGAAGAACCCCCTGGCGTGCAGCGCCTTGGCGAGGTGAAGCATCGGCGTGACGTGGCCCTGCGCCGGCTGCGGGATGAGCACCGCGTGCGGCCGCTGCTGTCGCGCCTTCTCGGAGCTCATCGCCGTCGTCGGTTCCGCGGTCTGGTCTGGGCTGGGGTGGATCGAGTTGCTCGATCCGGCGACGATCAATGAATTTTTCACAGTTGAGCTTGACCGACGTCGTTGGATTTTCTTGGGAGGTAGGTGGCGTGAGGTGAGAGCGTGCCACGCAATAGGTTCTCACGAATTGGGTCTTGTGATAATCGGAGCGGTGAGGATTGATGGCTGGCTTTGGTCATCACAGAATGGAGCAAGTAGTTGATGATAGCCGGCGGCCGGCTTTTGTTCCAGAGCTTTTCCGCTTGGGACTAAAATAAACGAAAGTGATGAGCCGTGTTAGTGCCCTTTTCTAATTTATTCCCGCTTATTTGCACCGCTACAATCAACCACTGTTATATAAAAATAATTAAAATCTAATGATATATAGTGTATAAATTCATTCTTATTTTATCATTTGTTATTTTATTGTTATTATTTTCAGTTAATTTTATTCTTTTTTATTTGGAACCTGTAACATCTCAAGCCTGAAATACAGCTCTATAGCCGCTCGCATACCGTGCTGATCCCACCTCGCAGAATAACTGCTTACGGTTTCGTCCTCGCTTCACGTAAAAGGGTTAACCCGAGTTATTCCACATTCCACGGTCGGATATTTAAATTGATCTCCACCCTCCTCAACTTTTAAGGTGCTACTAAACTTATACTAGCCACTATGAGCCTTTTTCTCACCTGAGCCGGAATATCACATTCTCCCCCTCTTAAAACTCAACATCCTCGTTGAGGAGTGGACTAATTTATTTTTTTGAGACAGATATATCCAAAATCTTCTCTCTTGGCCACGTCTGTACACCCAGTGCTGGTATACGTGTCATGCCGTGTCTACGCTAGGCTCACGCGCCATGCACATCGAACCCGCGCCCCTGGCACGTACACCCCGTGAAACCACGAGAGTCAGCTCCGATACTATTCTGTAACATCACAATCCTAAAATACAGCTCCAGACCCGCTCGCACGCCGTGCTGGTCTCATCTCGCAGAATAACTGCTTACGCTTTCGTCTTCGCTTCGCGTAAAAGTAAAAGAGTTAAGCCGAGTTATTTTACGTTCCACGATCGAGTATTTAAATTGGTCTCTCCAAGGTGATACTAAACTCGTACCAGTCACTATGAGCCTTTTTCTCACGTGGGCCGAAATATCACAGAACCCGTACTAACGCTATGGTCAAGAAAAAATATTAAATTAAGAAAATAATATATTAAAATTATAATTATAACTTTCTCATTATTCGTCACCATAATAAAAGGTTAAAGTTTATATGCATCATATTTAAAATATGATGCGCTTTAGAAAATTCTGAATAAATATATGTTTTTTTACATTTATTATTTTGGTATTTTAATAATTATAGCAAAAATTTAATCTTTAGTATATTCTCATTCTGCACGTGTATCAATATGCATCATAATCAGATCAACACACCTATTTTAATATTATTAATCTCGATGCCCGAGCTAACGCTACGTCAAAAAAATATTAGTTTAAGAAAAATATAATATATTAATATTAAAATTTAAAGTTTTACACTATTCACCAGGGTATGCTTGATAAACAATCCAATATCTCCGACCTGAAACAAATTTGTTTTATTTTTCAATAACTTTATTTTGATCTCATATATTTGTTTTGAGTAATTGTATTTTGTTAAGTGTGGATCAAGATGTGAAAGATCCGGAAGATCTCATCTTTAGATTTGTATAAAAGGTGTCTGTAAAAAGATTTTATCCGTCAGATTTATAAAAAAAATAACTTTGAGTACTTTTTTTTTTATATGTAGTTTAATGTTTTCTATTTTTATGATCAAGCTCTTGGACACGAGTCTCTTCCGTGTACTCGACCCTAGGCAGACAAGAGATTAACTAACCGGCAGGTTTGTTACACGTCGGCGGTTTTTTGGTACCCATATTGTGGGTTTATAATTTGAGAGATCGGAAAGAGCTTATGTGTTAGGTTTATAAGCGGTTTTCGTAAAGAGATTTTATTCGTTAAATTTGTAAGAATGAATAATTTTGAGTGCATTTTTTATATGCAGGTAGTCTAACTCATCTCTATTGAAGATATTTTACCGTGTGTACGTAGAAAAAAAATGTGTTTTTTAAGAGTAGAGATAGAGACTACAGTAGTGGATTGTTTATAAACTTTTTTTGTATTTTAGTTTAGTTTTATGTAATGGTAATAGTGAGTAATTAAAAAAGATAATGATAGCGTGTTATGATTTCAAATTTATTTTACAAATTTATCTTGTAAAACATAGTCCATGTTTGTATTGATCATGGTCACACCTTCCGAATCTCATCAATACCACTAGACTAGAAACTCTTCATATAGAACTAGACCGGTTCAAGAGTGACCGTAGGGTTAAAAAACAGCCGGTCCAGGTCAAGAGTGATAGAATCGGTATTCTTCGGTTTTGTTTTTTAGTCACGTTTGGAGATAGAAAGTCAGACGGCATATCAGATCATGGCTGCTGGCGGCATGGACTCCGATTCGATCCTTGCTTCGACTTCACACTGGAATTGGGGGGACGGTCAAACTCTTCATATAGAACTAGACCGATTCAAGAGTGACCATAGGGTTAAAAAACAGCCGGTCCAGTTCAAGAGTGATAGAATCGGTATTCTTCGGTTTTGTTTTTTAGTCACGTTTGGAGATAGAAAGTCAGACGGCATATCAGATCATGGCTGCTGGCGGCATGGACTCCGATTCGATCCTTGCTTCGACTTCACACTGGAATTGGGGGGACGGTCAAATAAGGATCCGTGGCGTCCTCGATCATGGGCTTTTCAGTTTCAGTTCATGAGCTTTGACCCCCTCAAAATTTCCCTGCTAGTTATATCTGGAAAGCATACAAGAAATCAAAATATAAATTTTTTGCATGGCTGGTGCTTCACAACAGGATACTAACGGCTGAGAATATGGCAAAGAAGAATTGATTCTACACGGAGGAATGCAGTTTATGTTTTTGTCAGGCTGAAACCACCTCCCACTTGCTTGCATAATGTAACTATACAGAGGCGGTGTGGAATCTGGTGGCTTATCGTTTTAGCCTGCCCAATTATAGCTATATGTTTTAGCTGAGAGGCCCGAAAAATTGGATGCGAAGTCTTCTCGATTCAGGTTCCAGGAAGGCAAGATTGAAGAAAACTGACATGCTATTCACCTTTTGGTGGCATGTTTGGAAAGAGAGGAATAGAAGAATTTTTTACGGGAAAGAGCTGCCTCCTTCCTTCACTGCTTCATGTATTATAGATAACATTCGCCTGCATTCATCTCTGTTTTCCTCTGCTCCCTAGTCTGTTTTTCAGTTGTTTCTGTGTTGTTTGCTTCCTTCGTCAGCTTGTTGCTAACTTCGTTTGTAGCCGGTAGCGGTGTCAGGTGTTTAGGACTTTTGTGCGTGCGGTTGTTTCTCCGTTTCAAAAAAAAAAAAAAAAAAAATTTAAGCAGCCACCGCTGGCCGCACATGCCACAGCTCGCGCCACCCGCGGCCCGCCCCTCACCGCGACGTCACGAACGTCGTCATCCTCGCCGTCGGATCCGGGACCCGTCGCGCCATCCTCTCGACGACCACGGCAAGATGAGACAAAAACCACCCGAGCTTTCGACCGCCGCGAAGATAAACGCGGCCACCCTGACCCAGTGACACCTCGACATTTCTACGGATCCGCTCATCCCAATCGCCATCGATCGGATGGCGCTTTTGCCGGCTCCTCCAAGCTGCCGGTGTGGTGTCGAGCTAGCCGTCGACCTCGACGTCGAGTGACGGAACAGTTCCGAACGTAGTGCCAGAAAACAGTGAATGAAGCTGATATCCTAACCGCTGTCGTGCATTGAGCACGAATCAATAGCTCGATCTGCCCGGACTATGTCAATGTGACAGGGACTACGGCGAGGAAAAAAGCAATGCTAGGGTTGTCGCCTGAATGAGCACCACGCGATAAGTAAGAGTAGAGTGTATAGAAATTGTTCAAAAAAGGAACAAGATTAAGACGTCGCGTTGAATCTTACGGCACCCAGGGATCGAAAAATCTCTCTGGCGGATAAGGTTACGTCTGGGATGACCAAACAAGAGTTGACCACGTCTAAGCGCGCCTAATTGCCAGATACGTCCGGTAAATATCCCGGCCGATCGATGCATGTAGCACGTTCGAGTGGAACATTATTAACCAAGTACTCGTAAACTAGACGATGAGCATCTTCGCGATGAAAGTACACGGTGCGCGCGTGCAATCTTATGGTTAATCAATCGGTGTGATGTTCAAATATCTAAGCAGCAAGTGTGCATCCACAAAGTTTGGGAATTACCTGCATCATCGGGGAACTCTACATTCCAGAGGGGCGAGGCTGCCTTACGCGGCTACGCCACATGTGTCCGCTGGCAGCCTGGCACCGATGACTTGCCATCAAACTAATGTAAAAATGGATATTTATTCCTATTCAGACTGGCTTCGCTCCTTCCGGTGTCAGTGTTCAGCGGTTACGCCACCAATAATACAGTACTCGCTCCGTTCTAATTGATGCTTTTAAATTCAACTTTGATTATTCGCTTTATTAACAAAATTATTTGAATGTGTAAAATTTTAAGTTGTGATTGAAATAACTCTAATAATAAATCAAATTAAATAAAAATATATAAAACTTATCAAAAATTTTAAATAAAATAAATAATTAAAATTAAATTTAAAAATCAATAACGACATCAATTAAAAAACAGAAAGAGTATACTAAGTACTAGCACTGTGGCTAGCTGTCCACGTACTTGTGTTGGCACGATCGTACCTAGTATTGTCTCTGTTTTTAAATTGATATCGTCGTTGACTTTTAACATTAATTTTGATTATTTATCTTATTTAAAATTAGTTCAAAATGTATAAAAATTTAAGCTGTGATTCAAATAACTCTAATGATAAATCAAATTATAACAAAATATATAATGTTTTTTTAAAAAAAATTTAAATAAGATAAATAATTAAAATTAAAATTATAAATCAACGGTGACATCAATTTAAAAACAGAGAGAGTAGGATACTTATTTCTCCACGTCTCTGGCAGTTTGGGTCTTGGTTCAGCTCGCGATGGACCAATAATGGAAGCTGTTACAGCGCACACGCCATGGCAACTTGAAATTTGATTTGGCAGCTAGCTTGCTACTGGTTGCCTTCATGATTCATGAACACCGGCCGGGCATGTTTTTGATGTGTGTCAACGTCTATCCTCCCAACAGATCGGCGAAAAGCAGTAAGAACAGGCGACGGATACCTACCGGGGTAGGGGTCATCGCGCGGCACCGACTCTGTGCGCCGCTCCCGGCGTCGCACGAGGCCGAGCGCCAGCGATCCGGGCCAGACGCGGCTCCCACGCAGCTCACGTGCCGGAGCCGCAATCTCGCCGACCTCCCCACGGCGCGCGATTGATTGCCGGTGCGCCATGGCGTGCGTACCGACATGGCGCTTGGCCAGCAAAATGTAACACGCCGCTCCTGGCTGCTTTCTGTGGAGACTTTTGAATGGCTGGGTGTCTGGCTGCTAAGGGAGTCAACGTCCACAGAACAGCTGCTTTCTGTGGATATTTCTGAATGGCTGGGTGTCTGGCTGCTAAGGGAGTCAACGTCCACGGAACAGCCTGGCCGAGGCGAGTGTTAGAATATGAATATCCCAGCCACTGTCGGAAACAGTCAGCACGCTGCACGCAACAATGTCCACACCGCCACTCCTACGTCCTATAAATACTCTCGCCTTTGCTTACCAAGCCCCCAACGAAATTTCGCATCGAGCCTGCTGAATCCTGAAAGCGCTCGAGCCGCAGAAGTTTACCAGTAGTTCGGAGACAGACACACTCGCGAGGCACGAGCAGGCGGGCAGAGTCGACATGGGTTCCGTCGGAGCGCCATCCCAGCCGCACGCCGTGTGCGTGCCGTACCCGGCGCAGGGGCACATCACGCCGATGCTCAACGTGGCGAAGCTGCTCCACGCGCGGGGCTTCGACGTCACGTTCGTAAACACGGATTACAACCACGCGCGCCTCGTCCGGACGCGCGGCGCGGCGGCGGTGGCCGGCGTCCCGGGGTTCCGCTTCGCCACCATCCCCGACGGCCTGCCGCCGGCCGACGACGACGACGTCACGCAGGACATCCCCTCGCTCTGCCGATCCACCACGGAGACCTGCCTCGGCCCCTTCCGCCGGCTGCTGGCGGAGCTCAACGCCCCCGAGAAGGGTAACCCGCCTGTCACCTGCGTCGTCTCCGACGTCGTCATGGGGTTCTCCATCGACGCCGCCAAGGAGCTTGGCCTGCCTTACGTCCAGCTCTGGACCGCAAGCACCATTAGCTTCCTCGCTTACCACCACTACCGCCTCCTTCGCAGCCGTCGCCTTGCCCCCCTTAAAGGTGTGTAGTAGTGCTTTCGGTTGTTTTAGCGTTGTTTGGCGCGTCAAACTTTTTCTCCTGATCCGCACGTGACAAATTGCTTGATTCGCGCAGATGTCGAGCAGCTGACCAACGGATTCCTCGACACGCCGGTGGAAGACGTGCCGGGACTGAGGAACATGCGGTTCCGCGACTTCCCGAGCTTCATCCGCACGACGGACCCGGACGAGTACATGGTGGGCTACGTCCTCAAGGAGACGGGGCGCACGGCGCACGCGTCGGCCCTGATCTTGAACACCTTCGACGAGCTCGAGGGCGAGGCGGTGGCGGCGATAGAGGCGCTCGGCATGGCGCCCAAGGTGTACACGCTCGGCCCTCTCCCTCTCGTCGCGCGCGAGGACCCGCCAACCCCTCGCTCGTCCATCCGGCTCAGCCTATGGAAGGAGCAGGAGGAGACCCTCGAGTGGCTCGACGGCAGGGAGCCCGGCTCCGTCGTGTACGTCAATTTCGGCAGCATCACCGTGATGACCAACGAGCAGCTGGTGGAGTTCGCGTGGGGGCTGGCCAACAGCGGCAGGCAGTTCCTGTGGATCATCCGGCGCGACCTCGTCAAGGGCGACGCGGCCGTGCTGCCTCCGGAGTTCCTCGCCGAGACGGCGGACCGCGGGCTCATGGCGAACTGGTGCCCGCAGCAGGAGGTGCTGAACCACCCGTCCGTCGGCGCGTTCCTGACGCACAGCGGCTGGAACTCGACGCTGGAGAGCATGTGCGGCGGCGTGCCCGTCATCAGCTGGCCGTTCTTCGCCGACCAGCAGACCAACTGCCGGTACCAGTGCAACGAGTGGGGCGTGGGCATGGAGATCAACAGCAACGTCCGCCGCGACGCCGTGGCCAGCCTCATCACCGAGCTCATGGAGGGGGGGCATGGGAAGGAGATGAGGAGGAAGGCACGGGAGTGGAGGGACAAGGCACTCGAAGCGGCAAAGCCCGGGGGCGCGTCCCACCGCAACTTCGACGATCTGGTCCGCAACGTGCTCCTGCCGTAGTCCATTCGTTTGGTTCAGCTGTCTTTGTGTGTGGAATTGGACTGAAACTGAAAGAGGAACTAGCCGCAGCCCGCCGATTAGGCAAGAGGACTAGCTCTTTCCCCTGTGCTTCTATCAGCAGCCGCTTGTGATTTCGCTCCTTTGTTTCCGGGTGATGGATAAGTCAATGGTCGTGAAAAGCACTTCTGCTGTGTAACTTGGCACTTGGGGTAATGTACAATGGTTCAAAAAGAAATACTATAGAAAAACAGTGGAGTAATGTACAATTCTTCTGTTGTGTAACTCGGCCCTTGGGGTGTCTCATTCTCATTCATTTGGTTCAATTGTCTTTTTTTTTTTCTGAAAGCAAAGGTTTAATTGTCTCTGTGTGTTGAATTGGACTGAAACTGAAAGGCACAGCTAACGGGTATTTCTAAGAAAGGATAGATATTTCTTTCTATTAATAATAAAAATACCCTCCTACCCCAGCGCTAGCATTGCATGCACCTAGTCTCTTGGAAGGTGTTTAGCTTATAGGTAGCGCTTTCGACCAAATTATCACAAAAGAATTGTCTTTTGAACCCTTTCAGAGTTTTGCTTCAAGGTCGCAGCAGTTGCCGTCAATGCCAGGTATAGCCAAATTGTCTTTCGGTCAACTTGAGATTTTTCTTTTGGCAATGGAGAAGTGATTCTTATGATTTACCAGTAGTTTAGAACCGAATAGCTGCTTTTAAATGCTGTTCAAGTTTCAGCATGCACAAGTTCTTGGTTAAAGTGTTCACTGTCGGAGGAGGTTTTTTACACAAATCCTTTATAATTTGATTTAGAGGGAGTTAAAAGGGAGCTTTTGGAGATTTGTGTAACTCGGCGCTTGGGGTGTCTCATTCATTTGGTTCAATTGTCTTTCTTTTTTTTTTGAAAGCAAAGGTGTGTTGAATTGGACTGAAACTGGAAGGCACAGCTAACGGGTATTTCTAAGAAAGGATAAATATTTCTTTCTAAAATAATAAAAATACCCTCCTACTCCCCAGTGCTAGCATTGCATGCACCTAGTAGTAGCAACTTAAGGACTTTTTTGGAACTCAGTGATTTTACAGAAATCAAATAACTAATTTTAAACGGATCAATTCAATATTATACGGTAGGAAAATATAAGATTTGAAAAAAAAAAACCACACGTTACAAAGGTGCCTAAACTTGGCAAGAGGCACTTGGATCAAATTAATTTGAGGCCGAATGGCAGGGCCCTACCTGCAGCTCAATCCGGACAGGAACAAGGCCCATGCGTATCCCTCCAAACGCGACGAGCCCACACTGGGATACCCCATACGAAAGACTCAGCACGAGGGAGACACCTCAGTGAACAAACACAGGGCGAGCGTTTCAGAACCGTACAAAGCCACCTATGGTGGTCATGGTCTCATGGACATGGACGGCTACGTAACAGCGCGAATGAGATTATTCTGAGTCGCATCAGCGTGTCCCATGCATACTACTCCAAAAATCTAGCCGAGCCACTTCACGGAAGGTTACAAAACAATCACCCAAAACCCGACACGATTGCTCAGGGTTACAGACGAGGGCCCCGTTCCCCCGATCGAGACCCCGTCGACGGCGACGCGAACCGGATCGATCGATCCATCGGTACTATGCGTGGGCGCGGTAGATTCATCAGGATATCAGGATCGTCAGAGCTGAGTCACATGCAGCCATGCAGGCTTGCCTTTAACATGTTTCATTACCAGAGCCCCGAGGAGTGCTAGTGGAATGCTCTACGCTACACACGATTTACTGCTCCCAATTACCAATCACCCTTGCATGGGAGTAAATTATTCAGCAAACAGCAAAAGATGGACACGGGCATTACCAGTTGTACTAGCGGTAAGCTCTCAAGCTCTAGAGAATAACTCCAGCAAGAACAGATGAACTAGGGAGCGAATCAGCTAACGAAACACCTGACCAAAGGAGTTGCGTTGGCCTCAAACAGCAAATCGATGCAGAGCACTACTCTGAACCGCGACGGCGACAGGGAGAAAATGATCGAGCTACCTCAAGCTTACGGGTCGTAGAGGCGGCCCGCGCAGCGGCATTTCCACCCCAACGGCTTGTAGTTGGAGTACCGCGAGAAGCCGGCGGCGACGACCGTGTCGTCGGTGACGCGGGGCGCCGAGCTGCTGGCCCCCGGGACGGTGGTCACCTGGACGGGCGTGCACGGGTTGCACGCGCTGCACCGGTTGTGGCAGCTCGGCGGCCTCGAACCCAGCCGCGACTTGTCCTCCGCCAAGTTCTGCAACTCAAAAAGTGCAGCGCGCTGTTACATGCGTACAGCGCAGTTGGAGCTGCGTCCTGCGTGTGCGGAAAGAGAAGTTGAAGCTTGTGCGTGGTTGCCTTCGTACCTGAGATGGGGAGAAGGCCGTAGTGCGGATGCTGGTGGCCGTGCCGAGAAGGAAGCTAAGGAACACGGCCGACAGGAGTGCTCGGCGAGGTGAGCTCACGGCCATGAGCTACACACCATCGCATTACAACCAGGCAGTCGTATGTTTTGGAGATGGAGATCGAGAACAGAGGCGAGAGGAAGCTTCTTGGCCTGAGATGGAGAAGAGAGCTAGACTCTGCTCCGTGTCGGCACCTCCGTCAACCTAGAAATAGGATGCTCACAAAGATGCTGATGCGGCTCTCTAGGTCGTGGTTCCTCGACGGTGGATGCCTATGGAGATGCGCAGTAACGGTGCCACAGGAGCAAAGGGAGTTTGGTCACAGTGACCTATGGACTCTGAAGGCAGGAGCAAGGTTTCAAGCGGCAGGAGCAGGGGGGAAAGATCGAGACGATGACATTGGGCGTACATGTACAAACGAGGGGGAGAAGCGCGCCGCGGCAGAATGGAGGACGCTGCAACGACAGGAGCGGTGGTGACCACTGACCACGCATCGCTGCGACATGGATGCCTATCACCATTTGGTGTAGAGAACACTCCTCTTGACATTCCCACAGCTCTACCGGCCGCGTTCTGCAGTACTAATTATTCATAGCAGTTACATGTACTTTCTTTATTTTTAAATTGATGTTGTTGTTAATTTTTAATTTTAATTTTAACTATTTATTTTATTAAAAAAATAAAATATGTAAAATTTGAAGTTATGATTGAAATAAGTCTAATAATAAATTAAATTATAACAAAATATACAATCTTTATAAAAAAAATAATAAAATAAATGATCAAAGTTGAGAGAGTAGATTTTATTGAAATCAATTTAACTTTAAGAAAAACATAAAAAAAACACGTTGCAAAGGGAACCAAACTACTACAGTACTTCGTACTACTAAAACGCTCAGTCTAGTCGCTTTCGAGTGGCGAGAAGGAGAGGGGAGATTGGGATGGTGCTACAACAGTCGCTATCGTCTGGGCCGGGAATCATGGACGTGTTTGACACTTTGACTGATGTGTCGTCATGAATGATGAATTGAGATGCGAATGGACGAAGCGAGACTCAGCTCGCGCAGGATGAGATGCTCTGTGCCGTCAAGGAGGCAGCAGTAACAAGAGGGAGAAAATTATACAGGACTCGGGTCCGTTAATCTGTAGGACACTCCCTCCCCACCCACCACGTGTTAAGCACCAATCTCAAAGCATTTTTCTTTCAGCCCAAATTTTCTTCCAGCCCACGTTGCACTTAGCGTAAACTGTTATAAAAAATATAAATCAAAATTAATTAGAGATAAAAAAAACTTGTACTCCCTCTATTCTTAAATTGTTGTCATTATTGATTTTTAACATTAATTTTGGCTATTCATTTTTAAATACTATATATTTTGTTACAATTTGCTTTATCAGTTATTTGATACATGGTTTATAATTTTATATAATTGAACTAATTTTTCGAATAAGAGAAATGATCAAAATTGATGTTAACAGTCAATTGTGACAAAATTAGAAACGAAAAGAGTAGATGAGATAATAGAAATTGAATTATTGATAATCTTACAGTTATCTGTGAAACTCTAGATGCTAGTTCTTCTCCTGCAAATATATACTCCTTTATTCCTAAATATAGTCGTCATTGAGCTCTAACATCAACTTTGACTATTTTTTTATTCAAAAAAATAATTTAAGTGTATAAAAATTATAAGTTGTGATTCAAATAATTTTAATTATAAAATAAATTATAACAAAATATATTATATTATCAAACTTTTTTTAATAAGACAAATACTCAAAATTTATGTTAAAAATCAATGGCGAATTTAGGAATGGAGAGAGTACAAATTTTTTTTACCTCTAATTAATTTTGATTTATATTTATATTACACTAAATGAACATAGACTGCAAGGATATTTGGGCTGGAAGAAAAATACTTTGAGATTGGTGCTTCATACGTGGTAGGAGAGGAGAGGGGTCCTACAGGATTAACGAAGGACCCGGGTCCTGTATAATTTTCTCCCGTAACAAGAAGGCGTTAGCAACTGCGTTGGCAGTGGTTGTGAGCCAGTAGGCCAAGCAGTTAGGCGCCTAGTAGGAGTAGAACAGAGACGGGAAGAGTGGATAGGAGGAGCTGAGAACAGCTCCCGTACCCTCCGATGCGTGCATGGTCCAAGCTCTGATTCCTTGCGTCTTGCGTGCACATGATGCGTTGAGAACATCCCATCCTCCGGCAATCAGTTTTCAGCCGAAAAATGCAAGGTTCTGCATGCGTGTGATAATTCAGGCTTGCATAAGTCAGTTTCAGAAAGGAATGATAATCTGTCAAACACATTCAAGGGGAAATTCCTCGTGACGGCCAGAAGCGAGGATGCTAGGATGGCAGGCCGGAGATCAGCACGAGTAGGGCGAGACCATGGTGAAGTCTTTTTTTTTTTTGGGTGTT
>BCLF01000007.1:1794023-1826775 GCA_001602275.1 Zoysia japonica | reverse complement strand
GGGGGTGGGGGGGCAGGGGGAAAGAGAGACTAGCACGCGGTGACGAAGTACTCCACTGAATGCATCCAGTAAATAGACAGTATAAGTGCTTCATTCACTCATGAGCCAGCCAAATGTTCCACTGTTCACGCTAAGCATCGCGCCGCATCAGGTCAAAACAACCATGCCGAAATAAAAGCGAGGGGTTTTAAGCTGCAACAGTACCGATCGAGCAATGGTGGCATGTCACATGCAGCCGATCAGTCCAGTCGGTCCGAAGGCGCCGGTACCGTGGCGCAGCGCGGCCATAAAACGGCGGCCTGTGCGGACGCTGCGAACATGGAACGCCATTACTCCGGTGTAGCATCTGACACGGTGCTCACTCACTGTTTTGAATGAATTCGGCCCGTTTCGACGGGGGCAGCGGATTGAATTCCCGGTGGCGGCAGCTGTTCGTGCCTCCGCGGTGGCGAAGGACCGCGCTTCTTCGTCGCTTGTTCCATGAGCAGGTTCTTCGCTGGACCGCTGCAGGAGTAGGCAAGCAAACGCGAGGGGTGCTGATTGCGAGATGGCGGAGGACGATGGGACGACGACGATTCAGCAGAGAAGGCAGGCAGACTCAAAAGCTGCGGAAAGATTCCGCGGAATCTTCTGCCTTTCAGAGCTTTACTCTGCAATCTGCATTCGTCTGTCGAGCAAAAAGTAAACTGAATTTTCGTTTTATTACTTTGCAGAAGCAGAAAAGAATAATAAAACTTAATTTTTTTAATTATGTTGATCCACTTTGAGGTTCAACTACTAGGGCGGACGGTTAGGCGGCTTGCCGTCGTTTGCATACTCGCCTCGTCGTCCTTGCGGCCGGCAAGATCCTGCTGAGACGATCGGTCGAAATTGGCCAGCGGGCTCGATTCTTGGCCCAAAGTTTCAATGGCCCCCAAATGGATCATACACGGAATCTGGCTCGAGTGTAGGCCCAACAATCCGCAAATGAGAAAAAACGTTTAGGCCCAACGAAACAACTTTTAAACGAACAAAGTAATTTCATTCCTCCAAGCGTATGTACAGCTTTGGTGAGGCGTACACAAACAGAAGACCGTGTCCGGTCCAGTACTCCGGTACAACTACAAACTCGACTACACCAGGGTGCTGCACGACGACGTCGCCGGGTCGTAGATCGCCGGCAGGAGGTACTTCCTCCCGTTCGCGCCGTTGGAGTTGTAACTGGCCCCGGTGGTCTGATCGACGAGCAGGTTCCCGGGGAACCCCGGGTACGCGCCGCTGCCGTAGACGCCCGGACACGCGGTGCTTACCTCCAGCGGCGCCTCCCTCGCGCCCTGGTAGAACGCGTCGCCGTAGGGGTTGGTCACCGTGCCGGCCGCCATCGTGGCGAGGACCGTCACCATGCCGTCCACCCCGACGTCGCCGTTCGGCGCCACCAGCGGCGCGCCCTGCGGCCCGTACTGCGGCTGCGCCAACGGCCACGCGCAGTGCCCCGGGCACTGCTTCGCGGAGTTCCCGACCCAGATGTAGGTGGAGTCGCCGGACGGCGCGGACCCGTGCTTGCCGCACCGGCTGGTGCAGAACCCCTCCACGGACACGTCCTCGTCCGTGAGGACCAGCACGATGCCGCCCTTCTTGCCGCCGATGCGCGCGGACAGCTGCTCGATCTGGGCCAGCGTGAGCGACCTCCCGAGGGAGCACGACTCGTCGGACACTTGCTGGTCGAGGAGCACGCGCGTTGACCTCGCGCCTGTGTTGGATAGGTAGAGCTGCTCGATGGTGCCGAACCACTGCCCGACCGAGGGTGTGGCCGCGTTCGGCGCCCCCGTGAGCGATGCTAGGAAGTCGGAGACGATGGACTTCTGCGCCGGTGTGAACTTGCCGTACCATAGGATGGACACCGGGATGTCGCCACTCAGGACGCTGCCTTGGTGGTACGTGAGCTGGTCGCTCGCTGGAGGGTTGTACAGCTCCATTAGTTTCCTGTTGCTCCCAACAGAGAGCTGCGCCAGGTTCAGCACCATCGCCACTACTAGCACAAGAGATGAACCCATTGCTAACCAATACGCTCGGTCTCAGAGGAGGAGATCAGGAGGACTTGTTGCTTGCGAAATTGCAAAGCGAACTTTGTGAACGGTGATAGTGGAACTCGATCTTGAGCGTGTCGGGGTGATGAGAACGGAAGGCAGTCCAAGCTCTCTATTTATAGGCCGTCCGACGGTGCCCGTGCAGGAGACTTCTCGGATGGTTCTTCCTCTTCGACGTGCCGCCTGCATCTGGCCTAGTGTCGGGACTGGGCGGTGGGCGAGGGGACCGCGGGGAGGCAGCGCCGCGCGGCGCAGCGCACGCACGCCACCGTGTGTCGCTCTCCGTGCGCGCGGCGCTGTCCAGTTGCTTCGGAGCACGGCCCCAGAGAGGCAGAGACAGTGCGAGTCACCAGATTCCATTGCCGCGCACTCTATCCGCGGGCACCGGACGAGGGTTTGACCTCGCGGGTCTCCGCCTCCTATCGCCGAGGCACAGCTGGCCGGCGCATGTGCCAGCGGAAGGTTCCCAAGGGCAGGGTAGAGCACAGAGCCAGAGAGCGCACCCCCGGCCGGTCAGAACTGGGCGCGCGCGTTCCGGCAGGTAGGCATGATACGCTGCTGCTAGCGCTCAGATTTCTCGGTGTCCGCGATATGGATATGCTTCGGGGCATGAGGAAGGTCTCCGAGCATGGCGCGGGCCGGGGGAGATGCACCCTCCGGCCAAACCACAGCTCGATGCTGCGCTCGCAACGGCGGCGGAGTACGTCGTAGGAGTAACTCGTAAACTGCGTGCGAGACTGCGAGGCATGTGAACGTTGGATACTGCAAGATCATCGGCGATCCTTGGACTCGTCAAGTAAACGGCGACGCTTACGGGGCTGATTGGTTTGTTGTTGAGCCGAGCCTGGCTCGTATCTGGGTCAAACCGCAGCCAGTGAGCCAGGCCCGCTGGAGATGAATCTCAGCTGCGTTTCCAAGGAGCCAGGCTCGCTGGTTGTGTTTTGCATCTACCCGGCCAGGCCCGCTCGCTGTCCAAGAAACCAATCAGTCACACGTTGCATCCCGGGAGCCGGGCCGAAGGCCGGTCCGCCGAACCAATCAGCTCCTACAAGATCGAGCAAGGACTCCTCCATTGATCGGTGACCACGCGCGATCAATGCACGCATGTTGCTCTTACAGCTGGAGATTTGGCGTGCTATCGAGTGCTCGATTGACCAAGTCCCGGTGGTGCAGGACGAAGGCGGCCATGCCACAGGGGAAAAAAATCTCCAACGACGTGGCCGTAATAGGAACGCACACGCATCCACGAACAAAATCGTGGACTCGTTGACATCATGCAACGTTCCGCGCCTTGACAGAATCGAATCCATCTCCCATGCCTGTGGCAGTGGACCGTGGCTTTTGTTTACAGCCGCCTTGTCGCGGCCGCGCCTGCAGCGTTTGGGTGCTGGGAGTACCGGCGACAGGCCACGCTGCCCAGGTGGCGCGCCAAAGTCAGCTTTGAGGTCCGGATGGCGACCAGTATTGCGTGATCTCAAATGTATCGTCTTATCACGTGAAGTTTCGTTCACTTGAGTTCTTGACTGATCTAGTAGCGATCCTGAACGCTCGATCTTCTCATCTGCACGCGTTGTGTAACCTTGACGAAAATTCGAGACCCATCGGAGTCAACTGTGTCATTCACAATTTGGTCAGGTGCCAGATGATCAGCTGCGTCGGTTTCACCTTAAACGATGCATGCGCCGTAGAGGTTAGTTCATTATCATTAATCCACCTGACTCTACCAAGCAAGGTGAATGCATTTTTCTTTTGTCAAGTTACAGCAACGCGGCGCGCTCGTTCCGGCTTCTCCCAAGGACGGCGGGCAGTGGCAGCCTGTCCGCCGAGCGTCTCGAGACGCCTCGGCGCGATCGCCGAGGAGACGCGTCCGGATTGTTTGACGGCGCCGGGAGCGCTGGCCAAAGCGCTGGCTGGCCGGCACGGGTGAAGAAGACACAAGACGAAGTGGAGCGGAATGGCGTGCGAGAGGGGATTCGTGCGGGACCTGGCAACCCCATGCGCGCCCGTGCGGTCTCGGCCCGGTCCCGTGGTGGCGTGGCTGTCGCCGGCCTCCCGGGCGGCAAAGGGAACCACGGGTTTGACTCGCCGGCCGCACCGCGGCGGTGCGCCCTCGTGTGATTCTAGAATAAGCAGCTTAGAAACCAGGTTCCCAGTTACTCCATCCTGTCAAAAAAAATGTTCACCAAATCAGATTCAAAGCACAAATTTGTACTATTAAAGGAACTTTAACATTTTCCAATAAAAGGAGGGAAGATATAATTCTTTTAGGGCATGGGGGTGGATAGAAACTCCCATCGACTTTAATTGAGCACACACATATCGTCCTTTTCATACTTAGATGCAGCATCTCGCAAGTATCAATTTTCATCATGCTAATATCTTCTTTTTTAAGTCTCTTTAATACTGATACAGTTGGATTCACTTATATACGCACACACTTACACTGTAACTCACATTAACCCAAACCCCCCCCCCCCCCCCCCCCCCCCNNNCCCCACACACCACCAACACACACGCTTAAATTTACATTTAGGTAGTGCTTATATGTGGTGTGTTAATGTTAATGCTAATGACAATGAAATACAGGGATAATGGAAGTGGAATAGAGGATTACGTACATTGTTTGTTTTAGTCACGGTAACGGCAATCGGTTCGGCCGGCCTCGACGCAACACGACTCCACCAGTGCGTCCCCGTCGAGGGATGGCTCCACGGTTGAACAGCCCCTCCCTCTCGGCATTCTTCCTCTCCTCTCTTCCAATGCCACCACCGATGGTGCTGCCGCTCTTCTCCGACGACGAGGGGGTTGGCGATGAGGAGGGAGCAGCCTCCAGTCTCAGCCTCAATCTCGGAGGCGGCGGGTTCGGAATGTCGGCCGCGGAGGCGGCGCTCGCGCTGGTGGAATGGGAGACGCCGCCCTGCCGCCGGGCCTGCACAAGTACGAGACCATGGTCGTGCTCCGCCCCGACATGTCCGAGGAGGGGCGCCTCGCGCTCATCCAGCGGTACGAGGAGGTAATTCGATTGATCGATTTAGCTGCTGCTTTACGGTGCTAGTACTTGATCATGCATCTTAGCTAGCCTATCAGAAATGCTTATCACTTGACAGTGTAGTGATTCTGCAGCTGTTTGGAGCCGGCGGCGCCATGTACGTGGAGTTGTTCAACCGTTGAGTCATCGCCGCGCCACTGCCCATTGCTGCCCCGGCGCCCGTCGCCGTTCGCTTCCCGCTGCCAAGCACCTCCCAGGCTCCCACCCCACCGCCCGTTGCTGCTCGCTTCCCGCTGCCGACCCCTTGCCGCTCGCTTTCGGCTGCCGCGGAGCTGCCGACCGACCGTCGCTCGCTTCCTACTAGTTCCTGCTGCTGCGCAGCTACCGCCCCACCTTCGGCGGCTGAAGTCGCCGCCCTCGCTTGCGATGCTACGCGAGGCGAGGCGAGGCCGCGAGGGGAGATAACGAGAGATTCTGTAATGGAACTCGTTCCCGGTGGTAGACCGGGGGTATAGGGTTAACAAAGGCAGGGAACAGATGACACTGTGAGCTGACTACAGACTAGTTTTACCAAACGTAAATCAATGTTGTTTAGGTACCGCTGTTAACGATTTACGTCACAATATAGCTGAACCAAACAGCTTCTTACATTTCTTACACAGAGCAAAGTAGACCACATCTTGCAGAGAGCACCAAAATCCGATTCCTTCGTATTTTGATGTGCAAAAGGAGCGTCACGTTACTTTTGTGGCGCGACGGGACAAGAGGTGAGACTTGGAGGTAGCCAAACATAAAAAATGGGCATGTGTCTCTCATTCAATATATCCAATTCAACGTAATCACACACCAACATTGTTCTCCATTTGCAGAGAAAGATTATTATAAGCCGTCTCCTATAAAATTCTAGTTATGAGAGAGATTTTATATGGGCAATTCATTATGCAGGCAGATCCAAGTAATATTTGTTGCAAAAAAATAAAGGGTGACCAAAAAATCATATGCTTTTTATTGAATTCGACCAAACCTAATTGCAGTCTCCAAGCAAATTAGGGAGTACAGAGTACTTTTGCTAACAACATTTGAACTTCTAAATGGAAGAATTACACTGGATGTCACCGGTATATACATGATCTTCTCATTAATAAACAAACTAATTAAGAGAACGAATTATAGTGGAGGCGTGTTTGCGGTTTTGCCCAACACGTCTAAACCAACGTGCTGCAGGCCGACGCGGAAGGGTCATAGAGCGCGGGAAGCAGGTACTTCCTCCCGTTGGCGCCGTTAGCGTTGTAGCTGGCCCCGGTCACCGCGTCCAACTTCAGGTCGCCGGCATATCCGGGGTAGGCGCCGCTGCCGAAGACACCAGGGCACGCCGTGGCTGCTTCCAGCGGCGCGTCCCTGCTGCCCTGGTAGTACGCGTCACCGAACGGGTTGGTCACCACGCCGGCGAACATGCTCGCGAGGTGCATGACGATGCCGTCCAGCCCAACGTCGCCGCTCGGGGCCACGAGGGGCGGGCTCTGGGGGCCGTACATAGGCTGGTGGAACGGCCACGCGCATTGCCCTGGGCACTGCGTCGCCGAGTTGCCGACCCAGATGTAGGTCGTGCGCGCCTTGGCGTCGGAGCCGTGCATGCCACACCGGCTCCGGCAGAATCCCTCCACGGCCACGTCCTGCGCCGTGAGGACCAGCGCGACGCCGCCCTTCCTGGGCTTCGCCCTTGTGGCCAGAACAGAGAGTTGTGCCAGTGTGAGGGACTTACCCATGGAGCACTTGGTGTCGGACACTTGGTTGGCGGGCAGCACCTGGGTCTTCTTATTGGCCCCGGCGCTATTGGGTTTGGCTTGCACCGCCTTGGACAGGTAGTGCTGGTCAATGGTGTTCCACCACTGTGCAACGGACGGCGAGGCCGCCTGGGGCGCCGCCGTGAGCGAGAGGAGGAAGTCGGAGACGATCGACTTCTGCGCCGGAGTGAACTTGCCGTACCAGAGGACGGACACCGGGATGTCACCGTGGAGCACGTCGCCGTTGTGGTAGGAGAGCATGTCAGCTGAATTGGGATGGTATATCTCCATGCGCCTCCTAGCACCCATGGCGAGCTGTGTCGAGCTCAAAAGCAACAATGCTGTAAGCACCACTGCATTTGCACAAATGGCTGCCATTGTGGACTGCACGTGAAAGTGCGTAGTGATACTGGCAAATGAAGGACCGGAAGGAGTTCACGTACGATAAAAAGTTTAGATGCTGAGTGGATGAGTGATGACCCGGATGAACTGCAGAACCGCTTATTTATAGGGAACAAAGGCGTCGCGAGGTCTGATTTCTGAAGCACCGGCGCGTTCCGGGATCCTTCCCTGCAGTTTACTGTCGCGCAGATCTCAAGACACAGCTAAGCCGCTGCCCGTAGCTAGGTCGCAGCATCTTGAAACTCAAGGTTCTGCTGAGCTGTTGGGGTGCGCCTAGAACATAAACAAAGTGCAGGGTCAACGGATTACCTCGACCATACCGGCGACAAGGCTTGGCTTCGCCTCCCCGGCCGCTGGTTCAGTCGACAAAACGGCTGCATGTGCAAGTAGAAGGTTCCCCCCGCTCCTCGCATTGTCAAGACTCAGAGAGACAGCCGGTTACGGAGGCAAAATGCCAAAATCGCTGCGTGTCTGACATGCACAACCAGCTTCGCTCGTGCGACGGCTGACTGTCCTCACTGAATAACCACGGCTGACATAGAATCTGCTCGGCGAACCGAGAGCACGATCTGCATGAGCTAAATCAGCTTCGTGCTCCCAAGTCTTATCGCTGGCTTCCACTCCATTGTTTGTGTCCACGGCTGCTTCTCCCGACGACCAGAGAAAAATGTGGACGAAAGGATTAATTGAGTACACTGACCACGTTAATTAGAACCAGCTTCGTGCTCCCAAGCCTTGTCGCCGGCTTCAAGTCCATTGTATGTCTCCCGATCTGGATAGGCGACCGGAAAAACTGTGGACCAAAAAGCATTAAGTAAACTGATCAACAACGTTAATTAGATTTACACCTCGTGCGAATCACTTCACTAGTTCAAGGATCTAAATGTATAACCTCTCAAGTTGGTCCCATAAAGCTCAATTGTCCCAAAAATTGATTCCAGCTTATGAATAAGCAACAAACATTTCAGAAGAGTTCCAGATTGTTTTATTGTGCTCTTGAAACAAATCTCAACTCTTAGGAGTACAAACTAGTAGTACAATAAGGTACTAAAATACACATCCCTCCGTCTGTCGTATATACAGTACTTCTGCACAGTTCTTGCGCGGTTGCTTCGCAATTCCTCACAACAAAGTTGAACAAGTTGCCGTTGCAGGGTCGAACAACGCGGGAAGCAGGTACTTCCTGCCGTTCGCGCCGTTGGCATTGTAACTCGCCCCCGTGGCGCGGTCCACCGCCAGGTTGCCGGCGAAGCCTGGGTACGCGCCGCTGCCATAGACCCCGGGACAGGCGGTGGCGGCTTCGAGCGGCGCGTCCTTGTCGCCCTGATAGAACCCGTCGCGGAACGGGTTGGTCACGGTGCCCGCGACCATGCTGGCGATGTTCATCACCATGCCGTCCATGCCGACGTCGCCGCTGGGCGGTGTGAGCGGCGGCGCCTGCGGGCCGTAGATCGGCTGGTGGAACGGCCACGCGCACTGGCCGGGGCATTGCGTGGCTGCGTTCCCGACCCAGACGTAGGTGGTCCGCGCCCGCGCGTCGGAGCCGTGGAGGCCGCACCGGCTCATGCAGAACCCGTCCACCGCCACGTCCTGCGCGGTGAGCACCAGCGCGATCCCGCCCTTCTTCGGCTTCGCCCTCGCCGCCAGCGCGGGGAGCTGGGACAGCGTGAGGCGCTTCCCGAGCGAGCACCGTTCGTCCGTGACCTGGCCGGCGAGCGCCACCTGCGTGGTGCCGGGGCGCGCGCCGTTCGGCTGGGCCTTGGCCTTGGACAGGTAGAACTGGTTGATGGTGTTCCACCACTGCGACACGGACGGTGTCGGCGCCGGCGACGAGGTGGTGAGGGACTGGAGGAAGTCGGTGACCACGGCCTTCTGCGCGGGTGTGAAGCGGCCGTACCAGAGGACGGACACCGGGATGCGACCCTGCAGCACGGTGCCGTCGTGGTACCGGAGGAGCTCGCTGGCCGGGGGCTTGTACAGCTCCAGCAGCGTCCTGGCTCCCACGGAGACACGTACCGAGGTCAGCAGAAGCACCGAAACCAGCACGAGCGCGACGTGGCTGCTTGATGCCATTTCAAGATCTCTGAGTGGAATCAACGACGACGATTAGGCTTTAGCGAGACTCTGGGCTTCTTTGATCGTGGTGTTTGTGTGGTTTGTAGGTGACGCCGGGACTGGGTATTTATAGGTGCGAATTCTGCATGCGACGCGGCAGTTTCGTGTGCCCTTCCTTCCCTATCCCAGGCTCCCAGCCATCCCCGGGCGTCGCCTCTGTTTGGGTTTGTGGCTTTGGATGAAGTTGACTCGGTGGGAGGCAGCTGGAAGCGTTCGGACCGAGGGCGAGTGGGCGACGCGGATTGCGTTGTTGCTTCCACGCCAGCCGGACCGGACCATGCGCACGCCCATGCAGCACGAACGACGGGTCGACGACGCCGTGAAGGACTTCCTCTCCTTCTAGCGCTGGTCCTGCCCTTTCGGTGATTACAGGTCAACTGTATCATAAAATCGGTCATCGCAAACCCGATTTTCTCCTTGTTTTGCGAACGGGCAACAGTTTTTAGTCCGAGGATAATTTGGAACGATATAATCACTTCGTCAGAGAAAACGGGCAAGCAACGAGAAAGACGCAGCGTCGATCTTGATTTGACCACCAGTTAACTCCCTTTCTCCTGAAGCCACAGTTTGGCCAGTCAGCTCCATGGTTCTGAAGAACTTGGCCATGGCGGTGCATTGAAGGATGCGACATTCATACTCCCTCCGTCCATATGGAGGGCGACTTCCCGAGCTGCTATTACCACTTCACGCTGACCTCTCACTAGTTTCTTCGACGCTAGCCGGGCGCGGTCCGTCCGGTGGAGGTAAACGCGCGTTCTTCTACGCGCGATCCGAGGCCCGCGGACCACGGTGTCCGCCTCCATGGTTATCCGCCGGGGCTCAGCGCCTTGACAAGCCAGCACGGCAGCAACAACCTACACAAAACGCCAGCGGGTAGAGACAGAATCAGCGGCAACCCGATTTTCTTTAATAGAATCCACGTGTCTGAGGCGGGCGCCTCACGGACAAATTATTCTATCCGCCACGGCCATGCACTAGTGCTAATCACGTTCTTGAGGAGGATCACGCGGCAGTGGGCAGGGGCAGGCCGGGTGCTGGTGCCCATGACCATGAGATAAGGCCACGGCCCGTCGGCCACGGCGACATCCGGGAGAAGGAGCAAGAGGACAGGGGGGAACACGCGCGCGACACGGCGCAGCCGGGTTTATGAGCCCCGATGAGCGTCCTGCGAGGGGACAGCCTGGGCGCCCACTCGCCTGTCCGCGCACGAATGTACTGTAGCTACGTCTTGCAGGAACTGCCGTGTGCGTGCACTGTACTTACGCTGGAATTGACACCACTGTACGATTACGCGCCCCACCCCCATCCGGTCCCCGTCCGAAGCGCGCTGTTACAACTGACTGCACTTTAGCTGATTCACGGCACGCGCTGCTCCGGACGACGCACAGCTAGCTGTCCCGGCGCGGCCGGTAGCGAGCAGGCGAGCAATGAGCGATGGCGATCACGAGCGCGTCGTGACGCCTCGGCGCGACGCGCATAGCCGCCTCAGCACCAGCTGGCCATGCCCGTGCGGCGGCCGAGCCGTACGCGGATCTCTAGGCGAGCCCACCCCGTGCGCACCACACGGCGACGGGGCCGGGGAGCAGGAGAGCCCTTGGCTGAACATACAACCAACCGGAGGCGATACGCGGGGCGAATGCGTCCTGTACCTCGGTTCGCTTTCAGGCCAAGCCGTACGTCGATGGACGGGCGCGGGCCTCGTCAGGGATCCCATCCGATCAGATTGTGCGATCGCGTTTTCCTGGAACGGAAACTCGGCGAGATAGTAGCGGGCTTCGCTAACCCCACAGGCCGCAGGTGACCGTCTCCCAGTACCAGCTCACTCACACACGCGCCGCCTCGCATTTGCATGCTTGGATCACCGAAGTTTGTTTTGCACGGAGCAACGGCGAGCGGTGTGTGCCCGCCGCTTAATTACTTCTGAGATCTCAGATCAGGCCAGGGCCGCGCTATGTGGTTGTGGCACATACTACAGCTCGCTGTGTTTTGGCATTGCCCATGGAGGGGAGGAGATACGGGATCGACGGAGTGAGCCCTACCCGTGCCACGTTTTTCCGTGGGGGTGTAGAAATGGGATCGCGCAACTATTCGTATCGTCTCTCGTTCTCAGTTCCCTTGTCAGCTTGGTGCATTTCTCTCGTCTTTTCGGCATCCTGTACTACCAAGTGGTCCAGCTCCAGCACCGGCCTGGCTGGCAAGTAACAGTAATAGGAACGCGGACATGGAATGGCCTGATCCTGATGCCACCGGCGAGGCTGCGACTTGCGCTCGGTGCAGTAGCTTACCGAGCAGGACGGACCAACTGCCCCCGAGTACCCCCGCTGTTTACAGCGCTCAGTACGCAGTACCGGGAGCTGGGCCCATCCTCCAGAGTGACCTCCAACGTTTGAAACCCACGGAGCCCGGCCCACCACCCTCCCAACGGTCGTAATTCTGCTGCCAAACAAAGTTAAGTGCCTCGAGAAGCCAACCTGCTTTTACCCAATCCCGCAGCCGCAGTCCCCGCCTTTGCCGGTTCTCCCACCCAAATCCCCAACCTGCCCCTGCTTTCGCCCCAGAGCCGCAGCGTCACGGGCCGCGGTCTACGACGCGGCAACTGTCGGGGCAAAACGGTAAAGTGTCGCCCAGCCACAGCTGTGATAGAGCAGGAGGGCACGCAAAGCCAGCTGGCAGTGACCGTTCGGGCAGCCGGGCCAAGGACGCCCCTCTTTACTTTTGGCTGAGAAAGGTCGCTCCAGACATACGTCACGCGCTGTGCGCCTGCCGGCCAGCTCCTCCTCACTCTACTCATCAGCTCGCCGCACTCCTCTGCTCGTGCCCCGCCGCCTATAAAATCCCGGTCACGACTCAACCCGTCACCGCCAATCCGCAAGCAAGCCGGAACCAGTTGAAATCCGACAGCCGTAGAAAGAAAAATAGCTTCGCAGCCAATGGCTTGTTCCTCCAGTGCCGTCTCAGTGGCGGCGAGGCTGCTGGCGTTCGCGGTGCTTTTCCACACCTGCCTCGCGTCGAGGAAGCTCACCGCGCTAGTCCAGGAGCCGGGCATCACCATGAAGTACCACAAGGGCGCGCTGCTCTCCGGTCCCATCGCCGTCAACTTCATCTGGTACGGCAACTTCACCGCGCCGCAGCGCGCGGTGATCACCGACTTCGTCTCCTCGCTGTCCGCCGCGCCTGCTGCGGCAGCACACCAGCCGGAGCCGTCCGTCGCCACCTGGTTCAAGACGGCGCGGAAGTACTACACCAGCTCCAGGGTGCGGTTCCCGTCGCTACGACCCGGCAAGCACGTCCTCGACCAGTCCTACTCCCTCGGCAAGCGGCTCGGCGAGAGGGACCTCCTCAAGCTCGCGTCCCGCGGCGGGGCGAGCCGCGCCGTCAACGTGGTGCTCACGGCGCACGACGTAGCGGTTGACGGGTTCTGCATGAGCCGGTGCGGCACGCACGGCGCGTCCCCGCGGACCCGCTCCGGCCGGTTCGCGTACGTGTGGGTGGGCAACCCGGCGACGCAGTGCCCCGGCCAGTGCGCGTGGCCGTTCCACCAGCCGGCGTACGGCCCGCAGACGCCGCCGCTCACCGCGCCCAACGGCGACGTCGGGGTCGACGGCATGGTCATCTCGCTCGCGTCCATGATCGTAGGCACCGTCACCAACCCGTTCGGAAACGGGTTCTTCCAGGAGGGCTCCGAGGATGCGCCGCTGGAGGCCGCCACGGCGTGCGCCGGCGTGTACGGCAAGGGCGCGTACCCGGGATACACCGGGTCACTGCTGGTGGACCAGGCAACCGGGGCCAGCTACAACGCGAACGGGGCCAACGGGAGGAAGTACTTGGTCCCCGCGCTCGTGGATCCGGACACCTCGTCGTGCGCCACTTTGGGGTAGAATTCGTAGAGCGTAACTAGAGATTGTGGAGTGTGTTCCACGCTGCAAAACTCTGTACTAGTAGTGACGGTAATTCTTTCATTTGTTCAATGAAAAGTGTATTATTTCACTCTGAGCCTTATTTTTGTGTGATCTTGCATTAGTTTTTCTTTATCTTCAAGAAAAACATGTTTTGCTTCAAAATCTCCGTAGGACAAAGGGAGAGATGCGTTACTGTAGATCACAAGGGGGAAATATTTGCTGCAAATTCTCCTACCACCATGGGAAGCAAGGAGGCAGATCGCGTAAACAATGAGACTCGTTCAGAAAACAAATTGTTTCTGGACGGTGGGAAGTGGAAATCCGCAAGCATGTTTCCCGAAGTCATGTGCGATGTTTCTTGTGGCCCCTTTAGTTAAATTCATCCTGTAACCATAGGGGCCTGTGCTCGAGTGCGGATCAAAAACTTCGTTGTGATGTTGTTATCCAGAATTCCAGATAGAAAATGCCCGCGCGCGATGTAAAATCAATCACAAAAGATCGTGAAAGATGGTTCCAATTAATGTGCATTTCCTATCATAAATTATATATATATATAATACTTTGGATCTTTTTCAGAATCCGACCTTAGCTCAGTTGGTAGAGCGGAGGACTGTAGTACGTGCAGATAAATCCTTAGGTCGCTGGTTCGAATCCGGCAGGTCGGAATTTGTTTTGACGTTTTGCATCGGCGCCAACATGTAAAAAGCCCAACCAGCAATTCTCCCACGCCTAATAGCCCGGTGGCCATCCGACCAAACTAACACCCGCAACAGGTGCGCGGCCCGCGGCAACCGTAACCGGCCGCCCTGATCTACGACTAGGAAAGCGGAAGCTGGTAAGCGATGATGAGTTGATGACGAGACAGCCAAAATAATCAATTCTGTTGATCCACCTCTTTTCTCGTATTCTATCGCTGTCAGTTCGCCAGGCAAAGGTTTGTGCCATTTTCACTGTAGGCCCTGCTTCCAACACATTATTGGAATAATGTGCTACTACTCTTACTCCCTCGTTGCCCATAAATAAACAACTACAGTAAGTAAGCAGCTTTTGTCTGTTGAAAAGTCTAAGGAACGCTGCACGGCCGTCGTCACGCACCCTTTTTCTCCTCATCCAGGCGATGACTGACCGACCTCCCTTCCCGCGGCGAGCCGATCTGCCGACTGCCTCTGCCTGCGGCGGCATCGGTGCTTTCCCGCGTGATTGCACAGTGTAAAGCTCCGCTTAACAGCGCGCCCGCTTGTCTCAATCCGCAGAACAAGGTGGCCGCTCCCGCCGGATTCCAAGAGCATGTGAGCCGCCGAGCGATTTCGCGGTTGGTTTCGCTTTGCTGATAAGGGATTCGCTCACCGCGTCAGCAACAGCTAGGAGTAGTTTAAATGGGCGCCGTTCGTCAGCAGTGTCACTTCCTGTGTTACTCCAGTTCTCGCCGACAATTGTTAATTCCTACAGTGTTCGTCAGTGTGTCAAGGAGAAATATAGGAGTAACATGCCGACGCGTTTCACACGGAGGTTGCGAACCAACAAAAGCTGGTTTTCAGTCGTAATGGTTGGGTTTTTTCTTTCTTTGCTAATGTTCCAGTGGGGTAGGAGTAGCAACAGCAAGTAGTTTAAGATTCAAGAGACGCTACTAGCCTTTCTTTGCAGGTTACCATCAGAAAGCCCGAATCTGTAACTCTGTTCCGGCCAAGAATTGTCAAAGAAGCGACTGACTGAAGCTCAGTGACCACTCTTTTCTCTTCAGAGAGGCCGGGGAGCTTTTGGAAGCTGCAAGCCAGGAACCCGTGCCCCGTGGCGAGTGATCTCCATCTACCGACGCCGAGCCGCAGGGCGACGGTGCTTACAGCCGCCTGAGAACCTTGTGGTCCGGCTCGGCTGGCCAAGCAGTTGATGCTCCTCCGTTGCTGCTGCAGTGTGCGTGCGCGAGAGGGATACTCCGTAGCAAAGCTTGAGAGAGACACCAGGGAACGGCCTGCTGCTGCACCGGCGAGACGCCCTGCCGCAGCGACGGGCCGGCGAGGCAGCCATAAAAAAAGGCCGTAACCCTACCCTCCGAGTGATCATGCCTGGCTGCACCGCAGTGCAGTGCACGGGAGACGGTAAAACAGTAAATAAACCACCCGTTCCATGCGCCATCAGGAGTGACACGGGCCACAGGTCATTAGCCCACTGATCATTAGGAATAGTAACTGGTTAGCAATACAGTAGCCGCTGCCTGTTTGCTTCCGGTGGTCCTGTAACTATTATTAGTACTGCCTGATAGAGTACTATTTTTGATTGAATACCAGTACTCCGTATACCTGGTACTATTGCTTGCATTCCCTGCCAAGCTGTTCAATGTTCATCAGTGATGGCTCATTGGGCACTGATGCCTGATGAGAATCATGAGATGATTCCCTGATACGATCACGGACTTGTGTGTCTACAACATGCAGCCACAGGTGAACGGTGGAACGGCCGACGTCGCAAATGATTGGTTACTGGACGCCGGCACAGCTCGGCAAGAGGCGACTGGCCGTGCTCAGCAACATCGATTTTGGACGAAATTACTAGACGGTCGCCGTCCTACGGTATGCTTTATCGGCGTACTTCGCTTTCACTTGGAAGGACAATGATTGCTTTGATTAGACGCACCAGCACCACGACGCCTACATTTCGATCCAAATCGGCGGCGTTTCCTTGTTCTTTGGATTTTACCTCTGAACTGAATATTTCCACCTTCAGATAATTGACACGCTTTGCGGTGGCAAACTACTTTTACTAGTGGAGTTCACCATTTTTGCAATGCTTTTAGTATAGCGAATTCTTTGCAGGAGTAAAAGTTCTTCAACCACTCAGCCTAGCGTTAAAGGGCCATCGACCGAATACTCGTTGGCGCGTCCCCATCACAGGGTGACGACGAGCAGAGCAGGCGTTTCAATTGATTCGACCTTACGCTGGTTGCAATCTCCAATCATCTTTTCCATTATGCGAGGAAAGGTCAGGCTTTACTGGATCAGGATACGGTAAGTCGGTACTCCGTAGTAGTAACACGCTGCACTTCAGTTTTACAAAATCTTTTGAACGGTGCATGGGACGCCGGTAAGTTCCTGGTAGAATTTCCGAGGCACTGTTACAGCGTGCGTGCACACACGTACTATTGACTTAATTTGTCTGAAAACAAGAAACATGCGTGGTTCATGCGCTCCAGTGCGGGCTACAATACAGCCGTGCCGACAGGCGCACGGTGCCACGGCCTTTTTGTTTGTGATTCATCAGCTCAACAGGAGAGGAATCCACACTTGGCCTACTGGCCCTTCTCTCCGAGCAAATCAACAAACAATTCGCACCGTCCTGCAGACACATTCACATGCGTGCTTTTGCTACTCGCTACAGAGTCGTAGTGACTTGGTTGGTAGCAATGGTAGGCGATGGACGAACAGGATGTTGGATCGCTATTGCATTTTGCCTCGTCGTAAGTGTGGACATGCTAAAAGTTTGAGAATGAAATAGTAGGTGTTACAGTTTAGTAGTAAATTTTAACATGAGAAATGATCTAGAAACTTGTTGAACAATTGCGGCATGCGTATAAGATCGATAATAAAGTAAACGATTTATCAATATTACTATGACTAATTAAAGTTTTAGCATGGCCAAATTTTTTCCATATAACTTAGATTAGGTTCCAATCCATTGGTCGGAATGAAATGAAAACGGGTAGAATCAATTGGGAATGTGTGAATTGGGGGTGATTTTTCAACAAAATATAAGAAGGTGCTACTACTATGTAGGTAGGGATTTGCAACAACAAGACTTATGTAGGAGAACTTCAAATTCAGTTTATGCAATTATAAGAGGATCTTACTTCAGGGTCTATTGGTGAAAAAGTCATATCAGTTTGGAGCAAGATTTCAGAAACCTGTGTGGTCTCGAAAACCGATCGGCACCGATTTGGTTGGTTTTCGCGAAAATCAGAAAAATCGCTACAGCAAAACGAAAAAACCAAGCAAATTCGAAAATCAATTTTTTTTTAATGAAAACGCCGGTGCCGACGCAAATAGACAGAGGCATCGACTGTCGCAACAAGTGCTCGGCACGCTACTGGCGGCCGAAACGGCGACGGATGGCGAGGTTGAAGGTTTTCAGCGCCGCGTAGCCATTCGTCCATTGGACACAGACGTGACGCTGTGCGGTGACTTTCAGTAACATGATTTCTAATTGTTTACTGATACAGATCCTAATTATAGCAGAGTCAATGTGCAAGTAATTACAAGTACTGACGATCCACCAATTGCGTCCCGACTGATGTACTTTACGTTGCCTTTCATCAGGGTCATTATACGGATCTGTCAATTCATTAGAAAACTCAGGAGACTGACAGAAAACGACTTGAGCATCAGTTTGTGAAGTCAACATGATTAATGCTTACGCCTTATTAACAAGTATTTCTAATAATAAAATATTTTCTAATAATATATTTTTATTTATTTTTTGAATAAGATAAAAGTCAAATATTAATATCTAAAAATCCAAAAAGACATTTACTCCGAGAAGAGCGAGTACCATCATTTATACACCACTTTGCGTTTTACGTTCTGATCGACATCTGAAAAATTGTCTGAATTTACTGGAAAAGGATATACAGCCAGAGGAAATTCCACACGCCGTGCCATATCGGCAGGGGATACCTCGCCTGCACCCACACTGAGGACTGAGCGCCCGTCGTGTTTTCTCCTCGAGAACGCACGCGCACACGAAAGCCAGCCTTCAGCCTTCCTCCTCTTCTACGGACCATTCTCACTCGCAGAAGTGTGTACCCCTCTCCCGATTCTCCCTCCAGAGTAGCCTTCAGCCTTCAGCCCCTGCCCCTCCCCTCTCTTCCATTCCATCAGCGCTACCTCCTGCAGATCCAAATCGGAGTTTGGGCCTTCGTCTCCACATCTTCAACCCGGTAAATACGCAGTCATCAAATCTCGCTCCCCAATCCTGAACCTGTCCCTTGCGGTGCTCTCCGGCAAATTATTGTACTAGAACAAATTATATTCTTCCCCCTTTTTTCTCATCTTTTGCTTTGAGACGAAAAGGTTGAAAAGCTTTTGCGTTCTTCCCCACAAATATCTGGAGCCGCTTTGTTTGGTCGTGGTGTGGTCAAGTATGTGGGGGGGATGAGCGACTGAGCGAGCACGAATCGGCAAGCTGTCCCCATCCTTTTTCATCCCTGCAAGAGGCCTCCTTTTTAGATCTGTATCTAGTTGCTCTGCCTGGTATCCTGTGATTGGAGTCAGTGTTAGTGCTTAATTAAGCGCCCTTTTTCTTATCAACTTTTGGATGACGCTTACCTTACTACCTGGCTTGGTTCTTCTTGGACATGTTGCCTTCTCTTGGTTTGCTCGCGGCGTACACAAGCCGGTTTGCTGCTTGGAGGCTGCTGCTTTTGGTATCTGTGTCTCTTGAGTGATCTTCAAGGTAAGCAGTCCCCACTCTGTAGGAAGAAACAGAAATTTCAAGTCTTGGTTCCTGGTTGGACCATGGAATTATGTTCTCTGCCCTCCTTTGTGGTTCTGACTTCTGAGTAGAAAATATTTGAGCTTGCTGGGTAATAATCCATCCTTCCCATGTTTGTCTCTTACCAACATTTGTCTGATCCCTCAAATTGTTCAGTTCTTTTTGATTGGCTCAGTCTGCATCCAAGATCTATATTTGGTTGAATCTCAATTTCTTTGGAGTCTGAGTTCGTGTATGAAGTGACCCCTCTTGCGTTTTTAGTTCGCCTTGGTAGCTGAAACATTCATTCCTCAATCACCATGGATAGCTTGTAAGGCCGGTCCTTGCTCTCACTGCAGGGGGAGGGAGGGGAGTGATGGGGGAGTCCGAGGAGTACAGGTGCTGGGAGGAGCTGCTCCCGGACGCGCTGGGGCTCATCTTCCGCAACCTGCCGCTGCAGGAGGTGCTCACCGTCCTGCCGCGGGTGTGCAAGTCGTGGGGCCGCGTGGTCGCCGGCCCTTACTGCTGGCAGGAGATCGACATCGAGGATTGGAGTCAGCAGCAGAGCAAGCCGGAGCAGATCGGGCGCATGGTCGAGCTGCTCGTCGGCCGCAGCGGAGGCTCGTGCCGCCGCATCACCGTCTCCGGGCTGCCCTGCGACCCGCTCCTCTCGTTTATTGGAGACCAGTAAGTGTGGACTCTGGCGATGCTCTCCCGTCTTTCCATTTTGCATCTAGCTGAACCGTTTCTTGCGACATTTCTGCAAATTCCTATGAATTATGTGCTCCAAACAGACCCTTAAAATGGAATACTGTCGTCTGTGCGCCTGATGCATTATTGATGCTAGAATGTACATTCAGATGGACTGTGACTGAAGATAGAGTTTAGGCTCTGAACCATGAAATTCGGAAAGTCACGGTGTCACTTGTGTTTGGTTTATGAACTACTACTACGAATTGGGATCCATCTATTGATCTTGGCTGGCTGGATCAATTTTTTGATTACGCTGCAAATTCTGCACCTTTTACAACTTTGAGATTTGAAGATTAGGCGCAAACTTAGGCCTCCTTTGGAACACAGGAATCTCACAGGAATTTCACAGAAATCAGTTCAATTTCACAGAAAAAACGCAGTAAAAAGGAAAAATTCCTGCGTTCCAAAGGAAGGAGGCATAGCTTTCAAACTACTGGTTGTAGTTGAAGCCTCAGGATCCCTTTTGGGCATAAATTTTCACTGCAAAATTGAACACTTATTATGCATGTTCTGAATTTTCTCCAAATTTGAACTAAAAGTCAATAATGTTGGAATAGAGGGAGTAATTTGTTCTGAATCATACATGATCTGTTTATAATAAGCAATACTACAAATTATTGTATCTACAAGTACAAACACAAACACCGGCATGCAATGCACAGTCACACGGCCGGCCTTACGATTACATGTCTTATTGTTTCCTCATAAACATGGGTTCAGTTGGTCCACACACTCTAACTGGCAAAGTTTTCAGAATTGCAGTGCCTGTTCTTTCAGAATTACACTGACCCGGCTTTTATTTCCTTCTGCCTCCACAAGTGCGCGTGCTCTCCGGGTCTTAGAGATTCCAAGGAGCGAGATCAGCGACTCCATAGTGGAAATCGTGGCGCCGCGGCTGTCCAACGTCACGTTCCTAGACATCAGCAGCTGCACCAAGATCGGAGCTCGCGCTCTGGAGGCGTTTGGCAAGCACTGCAAGTCCCTGGTGGGGCTCCGGCGAGTGATGCACCCCATCGACCTCGCGGACAAGGTGTGCCAGCACGACGAGGCGCACGCCATCGCGTGCAGCATGCCCAAGCTCCGGCACCTGGAGATGGGGTACATGCTGATCACGACGGACGCGGTGCTGGAGATCCTCGGGCAGTGCCGCGAGCTCAAGTTCCTGGACCTGCGCGGCTGCTGGACCGTGGACGACAAGTTCCTTCGGGACAGGCACCCGGGGCTGCGCGTCGTGGGCCCGCGCGTGGACGACTGCTACGAGAACAGCTACTGGGAGGAGTGCTCCGACTACTCGGACGACTCGTCGATCTACTCGTGGGAGTTCATGGACGACGTCGACGACTACTACGCCGTCGGCAGCGACGACGAGGCCATCTGGGACGGCGGCCAGGGCATCGAGAACCTGGAAGTGAGGTTCTACGGCGGTGGCATCAACGAGAGCTTCGCCGGCGGCTTCGACTGGCCGCCGTCGCCGTGAGATCCGTTCTGCGCTTTGCCCTGACAATAGTTGTTGCTACTGGTGTGCGTGTGCGTGTGGTGTTCCTAAGCTTGCAGATATGTTGCTGTACCTGTGTCCTGAGTATCCTCTCTTTAGATTGAAGATATGTGAAGAACTTCTAATAGTTCAGTCTAGATGTAAACTTTGGTGTATACATGAGGCAAATCAACATGCGTGGTGAGATTTTTCACCAGTGCAATCCGAAGAAAATTGTATAAGGCCTCGTTTGGAATGCAGGGAGATCGTAGGAACGGTGTTCACAGGAAAGGAATTGATATAGAAGTTTGGAACGAAGGAAGTGGCGCTTCCTTTCCAGAGAAAAGAGTAAAAGGTAAGGCCATTTCACAGGAACTAAAAAATTCAATCCGATCTCAGGAATCTTTGGCTCGCTCGCACATCGCCGATAGGAAGTGCTAAGTTTCCTCTGTTTCCGTTCTTACATTCCAAACACCATAATTTTTTCATTTTTTTATTTTGTATTTCTGTAGTTTTCACTTTTTTAATTTTCATGTTTTTCTCATTCCTATAATTTTTAGCGAATGGCAGACAGTTCAATGCAACGGTGGCGTGGCTTGTGCAGCCTCATCTATACTGGACGAGAAAGATGTGCTGCAGGCCACGGACGCCGCAGTGGAGAAGCGAGGGCCTGCTTTGGTGCAGCACATGCCAATGCAGCACGGCAGGACAGCGCCCCGGCCCGGGCACAGAAACAGCTACTCCTACTCCTCTGCACTCGCAAAAGCCACTCTGCTTTTAGGCCGGACCACGGTGGCCTGACCGCCTGATCCTAAGATTTTGCCCCCAAAATCATGCGATAAAAGCGGATCTTTTCTCAGAATCGGAGGGAATCAGTGGCGTCCGTGCCTGCCTGGCATGGTGATTGTCTCTTGCAAGGCAAACTAGCCCCCGGTGTCGCTGCTGCGGCATGCGTCTCTGCAAGCGGTGGCCATGCGCGCTAGATTCTACCGGGTTTTCCGAATTTCCAGACGTGCATATCTGCCTTGAGGTATGGTCGGGTCTGAGGGGATGCCTCTGGCCAAAAATTGGTGCTAGTGCTAATCTCTGGAGAGAGATCATTGGGTCAGGATTGCCCATTTCACATAACGACTCTACTCCCACATCGTGTACTAATGTACTCCTATGATACTTGGCAACCCATTCTCTCTCTCTCAAGTATAGAAATAGCCAAGGAGTATGGTAAGTAGTTTTGCTGTACTCTGTATAATCTTGGGTAAAATATTGTACGCAAGTAGTACTACTATTCCACTCTCATGGCATATGGACCTGTGGCTGTGATCTTTCTTGATGAGCGTGGTCTCAAAAGGATAGGAAACGGATAAACTTTTTGGAAATCCACAATCGACACACTGGCAAGAGGTTTGTTAATAAGGATTCCAGAATAGGATGTCTGTACGCTTGCGACCCAAGCCATGTTCGTTGCACTTTTGGTTTTGTGTTTTCCATGCGTCCTCACCACATCTGCCACGCTTTTGTCCCCTAGCTTTGTTTACTTTGCAAGATTCGTTGTTGGAACTAGTGGTTCACAATGGCATGTAGGAGTAGGACCGCTAAACCTTATCAACCTGTGGCTTCTGTAACTCTCTTTGGCATCAGCATCGTGACAGCAATCAGAGGCATCTGCAATATATTGTTTAACTTGTTATTCTCTCCGAGGGAATGATGGACAAAAAATAAAGGTGATAATACTGCATATTTCAGACTGTATGGGTCTTATGCTAACAAAGATCTGCCTTCCACTCGGTAAACTAATAATCGCAGCTACTCAGGTTTTCAGAGGTAAAGCTTGTTGGTTTTGCGCTTCATTGCCGATGGGCTTAGGTAAGGAGCTTAGAAATTGCATGGTCCAGCCATTGGAACTAGCCAGCAAAGTGCAAACCACGGTGAAAATTGCCAGACAACAGCGTAGCAAAGAAACATGAACAGTAGACGATCATTTGCGGTTTGTCACGACGTTATTGAGGTGTACACTTTTGGCTCTTGTTCTGCTGTATCATGGCTGTCTGCCTTTACCTAGACAAGGAATGATCACATTCAGCTGTATGGCTAAACAGCTGTACGGACACATCTCTTCCTTCCGGTGTATTTTTATCTCCTGTATAAACGCTGTATGTAGCCACGCAAATTACATTCATTCAAGGATAACTAGAATGCCGACCGAACAATTGCACAAGTACGCAAACCAGTATGACATACAGCCAGCATTACAGGAAGCCAAATGGTACATGTCACCTACGGCGGCAATCAAACGTCACGAAAGGTAATGAGACTGGAGCATTCGCACGCAATAATATGTTTATAATGTTATATATGAAATAAAGGGGAGCGGGTTGAATTACTCCCGGGACTGACTATGGTTTTGCATGCATCTCATTAAATCTCAACTTTCCATTTATTTTCCAATCCCAATTCCACCTCTTATTTTCCAAAAGCCAAACGCCACCTTAGTTGCTACAGCCAGCATTACAGGAAGCCAAATGGTACATGTCGCCTACGGCGGCAATCAAACGTCACGAAAGGTAACGAGACTGGAGCATTCGCACGCAATAATATGTTTATAATGTTATATATGAAATAAAGGGGCAGCAGGTTGAATTACTCCCGGGACTGTGGTTTTGCATGCAACTTCAGACGTATGGTCTGTAGCGCATAGGACGGCGGAATCTAGGAGCTCTCCTGTAGGATATTTGAAAAAAAAAAGAAACATATATTAGAAACGAGGAATTAAATATAGGAATCCACATTACAGAAGACCACAAACTTACCCATAACCATATGGAGGAAAATATGGTGCTCCATATGATCTATAAGGGTAGCCATGGTATGGATTATATCCACGTGGTGGGCGCTGCTTCATCCCAGGAACATTAGTCCTCTTAGGTGCAACCTGTTAAGCACATAGCAAAAGATCTGAGTTAAGAAAAGTTTTTGTTCAGAAGAGTATTTCTAATTCATGAGATTGCATTAAGGTCTTCCCAATATTTCTGTTACCTTAATCTGGCGACCATGCAATTCAGATTCATTCAGATTGAGAGCCTCTTGAACAGCTTCTTGTTCCAGAAACTCCACGTAAGCAAAACCCTTTGGCTGCCCGAACTTGTCAGTCAAAATCGTCACTCGATTGACAGTTCCACAAGCTTGGAAATGCTGCTGAACTTCTTCTGGGGTACACGCATAATCAACCTGCAGTTTATGACTATCAGTAAAAACATGTACTCTGTGAATGGAGTGGACAACAGAAATGTAAGTCCTAACATGAATTAACTGATACAAGATGCAATTGGCAACTGTCAGTTTTAGGGCAATGGAGTTTGACTCAAGGATCTTTCTGAAGAATCCTTGTCCACCACATTAACACAACAGCCCATGTGATTTTCATTATAAGAACCCAGGATATGATTCTGGTGCCAAGGCACTCCATCTATAAATAATGTGTACATTGAAAAAAGGTAAACATTAATGTCTTCACAGCAGTGTAACCGATTGATGCATCCCATACTTAACGTTAGTCTTATAGACATGATGAAATCCATCAGTGATATATCAATCCAACTAGTACAATATATGGGGCACAGTTGGTATTAAATATTAAATATTTAAATAGTCAACTCTTAAAAGACCATCAGTAAATAAGGATGATACCTAAGACAGTACTTATTTAGAAGGTTATTTATCTAGAAAACAGGTTTTACAGCATATGTATGCCACAATGAAAAACGAATAAGGCACAAACAATTCGTAATTAAAATTAAGTTACTGCAGATTCATCAAAATAACTTCAGGAGAAAATTGATATATCAATTTGAGTGGCAAATATATAATAAGTAGGACAAACATCATACCAAGGGTCAAGAGACATATTGGAGAACATTGTAATACCAAATTCCAAATTGATTCATAAGCAAGTCAAACATCATACCGGACAATATACTCATGATATGCAAATAAAAAATGGGATGTGGTACGAAGGTCAATATGTCATACTAAAAGCCTAATAATTATGACTCTTTAACAAAACAAACTTTTGTGTCATCAGTGAAAAAAACTTAGGGAAAGAAAATCCAAGTACAGTCAGCTGTCCTTTTTTAATCGCACACCCAGTACTATTAAGAAAATATGTTTAATATCATTAGCTTTAATGCAAAGGTTGTCTCCTGCATGTCCCTCATATGAACTTCAAAGATCGGACAGCCTTTTACTCACATGTTATTAAGAAAAGGAAGTCAACATGATATGCTTCGTAACTTCTAGGAATGGGGAGAAATAAAAGGTGAAACAAGAGGGAGCATAGGCTAAAGGTAAGTTCATAAAGAGCAAAGGATAGAGCCAATATTAAGGTTTCCCACTGTTGAACTTACATGTCATACCTACGCACCGCCACATCAGAGGCAGGCTCCAGCCAAAAGCATCCTCCCTACTGTACATGACACCTTCGTGCTGACATCCTTTGCTTCAGGGAGATGACCTAACTTAGAATATCTAATATCTACATTTCTTCCCTCCTTTTTATTTTATTTTTTCATGCACTTTTAAAATATTTTTTCAGGAACCTTTTCTTTTCTTTTCTTTTCTTTTCTTTTCTTTTTCTCAGTGATCCAACTCTATACACGGGTCAGATGCCCATTAATCAATTTCGAAAGTCTTGATCAAGCATATTACCCTGCGACCATTACCATTACTTAGTTAATGCACCAAGATAAGAAGTTAAGAACACCAGAGAAATATAGAAGAAACCATTGACCATTACTGTTGAAAACTGATTATAACACATACAAAAAGGTAACCGTGACAGCACATAGAAATGGAGAATGGCACTATGCATAGAGGACAATACCTAGATGAGTAACACGCTTTTAAAATTATACTAATATAAAGATTAAAGACACCAAGGACCAGTTTCAGTAGTCAGCTAGCAATGTCAAGCAGTCTGAGTTTCAAATTTCAGTTAGTAGTAGCACCAAAGCACTAGTTTTTTAAATAAGCATTTGATAACTATGCTAAGCATGCTAATGTCATTTCCAATTAGAGAGAGAGAGAGAGAGAGTTATAATTATCATACATTTCCAACATATAAAGAGCGGCTATCCACCTGCTCCTTTGCCTCGGCTGTGGATGCACTAGGGTCACCTCCTGTGATACAGAATAACAATTATGTCAAACAGTCAAACATAACTTGCAGCAAGTTAGATCCGAACCATCAGAATCAGAAAGTTAAAAAACTATAGGCCAAATTCTAATTATAATTGCTAGATCATTCAGAACATCTCAGAACAAAGAATAAATAAAACACATGCAGACAATGAGGACCAAAATAACAGATGCATATGCATAATCAGATGTAACCACAAGGTACTACTAGATATATTCTCTACAAGCAGCAACCATTACAGTGCACAAGACACTTCCATTTGTAAAATTCACATGAGGCACCCATGGAATCAAGGATTCAATTAACACAAGATGTACGTCCATTTCAGTGCTTAGAAACTATGTATTGCACGGTTGCATAGTTCACGTGATTAACTGAAACTAGTAGTCGCCCCTATTTACTTTATCTACTCTAAAAAACTGATGGGCGCGCAGCAAACAGGTTAATGAACACACGAACTGAGCAGATGCAGATATGAAACTAACGAATCTTCATATTTACGGGTCCTAATTCACGACGTGGTCGAACGGTCATAAAAACATAAACAACATAAGGATTAGCTGATCTATCCCACCCACGCTGCATAATTACAAGCATTGACAGGCAAGTGGGTCAGTACTAGTAGAGACGGTAACCTTGCATCTCCTTGGCGACCTTGGCCTGCATATCGCGGAGGGCGGCGGCCTCCTCCTCCATCTCCTTCAATCTGCGCTTCATCTCATCGAGCTCCTGAAGCTGATCCAATTTGACGGGGGTCAGATATCCGTACGGACATAAGGCTAGGGTTTGGCCCGAGAGCCAAGGATCCATAGGGGCGGCACCTTCGCCACGTCGTCCCCGGCGGCGGCCATATCAACGTCGGCGCCGTTCAAGTCGCCGTCCTCCGGGATGTCCTGGCCGTATACCTCGTGCTCCTCCTCGTCCATGGCCGCGTGAGTTTCCCTTGCCTCTCCGATCTGACCTGATTCAGTCGAGGCAGCCGCCAGCCAGCAAGGTGCAGCTTTGGAGAATCGGAACTTGGAAGGGACTACAAGAGGTAAGTGGGCTTTTTGGTCGACTTGTAGGCTTTCGTTCGTTCCAGATTAATTTGATATATCTCGCTATAATTTTGTAAAATTTAAAATATGTTATTTAAATTTATGTGTTATTTTTTTCAGTGCTCAATCTGTCATTGACTCATAAATGATATATTTCAAAGTTTGTAAAATTGTAATGGTATGAATTTAATTTGTCATTCCCTATTTCTTAGAATTTAAATGTGTAAAAATAATTAATACAACAAATTAAAAACATACACTGTAATATCATATTTAATTACCTATATTAATTTAAAAAGTCTAATAATATAATATATTTTCATTATACTTTATTTTATTATTAAGTTATTTGAACCATGTTTTGGTATTTATCTTATTTTTAAAAGCATAATATATATAATATATTAAACTGTGAATGAAGCTTGCAATTGTATTTTGGAAAATAAACAAATTCTTTTACTAGCTGTCTGATCATTTTGTTCGCTGGCAAAATAGACAATGGATCGAACTTTGCGTGCCTGCCAATACCCCCTCGGACCGACATTTCCGTACTCCACCGAACGCACCTGTTCCGTTCGGCGACTTCGGCCCACCCAGGCCCCAACAAACACCTTACCTTTCCTTTTCCCCGCCGTGCGCTTCTCCTCCACTTCTCCGGAGACAAAAGAGCACCGCGATCTCACGGGTCCCACCTCCACCTCCGCCTCGCGACACGGAGAAGCTTCCGGCCCTGAGCAGGCCCGACTCCACCACGCCCACCTCCTCCTCCGGCCGTCGGCGCGGCGGAGCGGAGGGCGGCCGGCGAGATGTGGGTGTTCTACCTGATATCGCTGCCCCTCACTCTGGGCATGGTCGTCGTCACGCTCCGCTACTTCGCCGGCCCCGCCGTCCCGCGCTACGTCGTTGCCACCGTCGGATATGCCTGGTTCTGTTCCCTCTCCTTCATCATCCTCGTCCCCGCCGACATCTGGACGGTCAGATACCTCGCCTCGTCTCTTCATCCCCTCCCTCTCGGTTTCAACCATTGCCTTCTACGAAACACCATTTGGTCGTTGCGCTTAGATCCACCATTGCTGCATGTTTAAGTCTTGCGCCGATTAGGATGTACGCAGCTTGGAAACTTGTTTAAGACCTGGAGCAGAAAATGTTTTTGAAGCTCATATCAGATATACTGTTGCGTCGATCGTGGATTGAAATTTGGTTAGTAGGCTTCACAGTTCACACCTGCCATCTGAGCGGCCACTAGTTCATTGCACAGTTCTTACAAATGCAATTAGGAACAACATACCAAAGGCAAGTTGATACTATAGGAGAAGAGCATATGACCTGCCTGGCCCCTGCTAGCTTAAGAGAACTCTGTTTCTACACTACTTGAGAGTCTACATAGATGATTGTCGTTCAACTCTCTTTAATCAACACCTTTTATTGTCCATCGGCTAACTCAGTAAATTAGCAATTCACACATGCCATTCACCACTGTTAAATTCAGACAACTTGAAATCCTAATTTTTTTTTTGTTTCTGCTACACGCACAAAGAATACAGTTAATTTGATTTTGCAGATTTAGTCATGCAGTGCAATGAGTGCAGCAGAGTGCAAAATTGGAAAACGTATTTGTATAGAATATCTCTAGAATCTAGTTTACAGTTACACCAGAGCTAGTAGCAACTTCGACAAATGCAACTGTTAAGCCAAACAACTGGATTGAAACATCCAAGAACTTATTTGGATTGCATGCTTCATCTTCATAAATGAAAGCATTTGTTTGTGGACCTCCTATATGTAGCTTCATGAAGGCCGAGCTACCCCAGTATCAAATTGATTAGTTACACGTGTCAAGAGATCTGGCACAGTAGAAACTCTTATCAATCTGAATACCCTTGATGATATGTAGCCTTACATGGATTATGTATTAATAAAGTTAATATGTCATGATATTGTGTGAGGTACGATCTTTTTGTCTTTACTATGACCAATCCCGAAGTCTACTAAATGGAACTTGCCTTCCATTAATTCAGTGCATTTGATAATCTTCATTTAAGAAACAGTCGATTTTGCTGTTTATGTCTTATAAAACTCAAAAGATGTGCATGCGTCCTTTAAATATATCATTATATTTGGCAAGCTTATCTGTGTGGAGTACTTGGCTGGAAAATTTTCCTGATATATCCCCTCAGTCTGGACTCTTACATTAGCTCACATGCAGACATTAGCTGGTAGTGAGAAAGGTGGCATTGGATTCTTTTGGAGCTGGTCCTACTGGAGCACATTTATCTTAACATGGTATGCTTTTAACATACTGTGCTTAGCTTCCCACTGGTTGCAAATTACCTCTTAGTAGCATCTACAATAATTATCTGATGATTTGACATATGCTGTTGTAGCTTGAAATAATTTTGGCATTAATATTTCCATTTTTTTTCTTTTCTTCTACTTCCTTGTATGCCAAAGGACTGCAATGGTTTAGGAAAGCATTTTTTGTGTATCAATGCAACTCTTCCAGCTTTGTTTGAATCAGAGTGGTACTTCAAAAAGAAAATGCTCATGATGTATTGTACTGTCTGTGAGAAGCAAAATGCAGCAGTCTGGAAATGTTCTTACCTTATCTGGATCATACAATTACAGTGTTTACAGTGTGTCCTGCTGTATATTTAAAGATGTTTAAGCCTGGCCTATATGGTTGCTATTGGGAGAGCTCATGAACTTAATTGTGTTTTGGTATTCACTTGGTTTTACCATCTCAGTTATGTTTTGCTTGGGCCTTCATTATATAAGCTCATGAGCTTAATTGTATTTGAGTATTCGCTAGGTTTTACCATCTCAATTATGTTTTGCTTGGGCCATCATTTTATAAATTTTTATTGGAGGGACTAGTGTTTTACCTTGATTGTCTGCATTGGTGTTGAAGTGTTGAAATCTCTGAACAAGGCTTGTGTTTATGTCTTTAAACAGGGCTGTTGTCCCTACTATCCAGGGTTATGAAGATGCCGGGGACTTCACTGTTAAGGAAAGGCTGAAAACTAGTATTCATATGAACCTTCTCTTTTATTCAATTGTGGGAGCCATTGGCCTTATTGGACTCATATTGCTCTTAGTCATGCACAGAGCTTGGTATGTATATCTAAACTCAAGCTTCCATGTTCAGCTACCAATCTGATGTGTGAATATAGCCATTTATAACATCACTTACTTTTGTTCGCCATTTTTGGCTGTATCACTATTCAGCTTTCGTTTCTCCATACACAAGAGTTTGGTTCAGTTTACCCCCCTTAATAAAATTTCTTTTTTATTTCTCCTTACACAAGTGTAATCTTAAGATGAAAATTGACGAGATAATAAATCACATCATAACGCTTGTTTAAAAAAGTAAGTCATGAATTTTCTATCATTCTTTTCATATAATATTGTATCACAAGGATTAGTTTATTATTAAATATCTTTCCCTATAAAAACAATGATAAAAAGATATGACATTTTTTTTAACATGTGGTATGATGTGCTTTATCATCTTTTAAAGTTTGATCTTAAGATTACATTTGTGTATGGAGAAACAAAAAAGACAAATTGTATTTGGGAGTAAATTGAACCAAAATGGCATTTTGTGGGGTAACATGAACCACAAAATAGTTTACGAGGTTATCTGGATTTTGGCTATACATGATGGGAGTAAATTGGACTTTATCCCTTTATCACAAGTGTTAATGCATAAGCCATGAGAACATTATATTTTCTTGCTTAGGTTACTGTTGCATTGTCATGCTTGATCCATGCAAAAAATAATCTAATCAATGATTATCATTAGAATACTGCTTCTACTCCGACCTACTCATACTATCGCCTTGAGCCCTTGAGAAGAGATCTCCTTGCAACTGTCTGTCAGTTCAACTTTTGATACTAGTAGATTGTTGACTTGGAATAAATGTTCTTGACAGGGATGGTGGTATTGTCGGGTTTGCCATGGCATGCTCAAATACCTTTGGATTGGTAACTGGAGCTTTTCTTCTTGGTTTTGGGTTGAGTGAAATACCGAGGAACATTTGGAAAGATTCTGACTGGTCTCACCGCCAAAAAGTACTTTCTCATAAAGTTGCCAAAATGGCTGTAAAGCTTGATAGTGCTCATCAAGAATATTCAAATGCAATTGTTGTAAGTATATATTTGATGAATTCTTAGTTATAATTTGAATAGAATCCAGCCGGACAAATAAAAGCAGTATTCAGAGCTCCCCTCCTGTACAGCTAGCCTATCTTTTGTATAGTTTGTTTTTTCTGTCTATAGTTTCTTTCTATGTTCTCTCCTAGCTTGGGTGCGTATGCCCCTTCTGTTTCGATTCTCTATTCTGTACAGTACTTTTATATTAATACTATTTCCTGCCACAGCAGGGGTTTCCCTTGCTGTACTTATTTTTTTTTTTAAATAAAAAATGGATGTTTTGTGCATTTTACTGAAGCAGTATCCTTGTAGATTGCACAAGCCACTTCGAATCAAATGTCAAAAAGAGACCTTTTGAGGCCTTATATGGATATTATTGACAACATGGTCGCACAAATGGTATGACTTTGTGGACTACTTAAAGCTGTATGCATTATTTATAATATTCAAAAACTAATGAGTTTATGTTTCCCTCAGCTACGGGATGATCCATCCTTTAAACCATCTGGTGGTAGATTAGGCGAAAATGATATGGACTATGATACAGATGATAAATCAATGGCCACACTTCGGCGGCAACTTAGGAGGGCCCATGAGGAGTATTATAGATGCAAAAGGTACTATAGAATAAACCATCAGATGATATATTTCATATAGTACTATAGGATAAACCTGCAGATCGTGGGAAAGCTAGTAGGACAGTAAATTGTAAATTATATGGCAGACAACGATGAAGCTGTTACTGCAGCTGCCCTATTTTACTGCTAAATGTTAATTTTGTTGTTATTATGTAGCGAGTATATGACTTGTGTCATGGAAGCCCTTGAACTAGAAGACACAATAAAGAACTATGAACGCGGTGATGCTAATGGTTGGTGAGTTCATTGATTTTATATTTATTGAAAGCTAATGCAGGCTAATAAGTTATTGCCAACAATATCTATCTAAGCTGTTGTGTACAATACAACAGGAGCTATTCTATCTATTCTATCTTATATATGTTCAATTATAAAAAAATTTGACATTAACATTAGTCCTTTGAACGTAAGTGGCCAAAAATACTTGATTGTTGGTTGGAAATCTAATAGTCACATGCTAAATATATAGATGATTGCACGTCCAATGCCAGAATCATCACATTCATGGATAGCCAGTTTTATGTTCTTTGCAATTTCCTTGGGATACTTTTAAGCAATATGTTCTGCAACACAGGATTAATGTTAATTTTTTAAACAGGAAGTATGTATCAAGTTTTAGAGAGAGTCGTTCTGGCACACTTGGTTCTCTTCTGGACACGATGGGTATTTTTCTTATCTACATTATGATATGTTGATTTCAGTTTTTGTTAGTACCATCTTCTCAATTAGATTAGTTTCCTTGTAAATCCAAATTAATTCCTATGACTGTTTAATAATTGATGCAACCAACTT